>VZRR01004293.1:221296-355506 GCA_013398015.1 Oreocharis arfaki
AAAAAAAAAAAAAGAAGAAGAAGAAAGAATTTTAATGAAAGTTTTACAATCTAGGCACAAGATCCAGCAGAGGCAAAAAGCACCCTGTCTGCCTTCCCCACTGCTGCTTTTCTAGCAGCTGACTGATCCCTCTCTTGAATGTCCTGAAATTCTCTGAGATGGCCCATGTGTAGGAAGTAGCTTCCATCATGTTCCATGCAGAAACAACCATCAGCACTTGCTAAAGTTGCACCTCTCATGCATGTGCCAGCAAAAATACATCAGCTAGGAAGGAGAACCCTGGCTATGGCAGGGCTTGGCTAAATAATCTGACCTTTTTCTTGGCTTGGCTCTGAAATTGATGTGAAATGTATCAAACCACCCCATTCTTGCTACCTGCCGTGCCCAAGGCCATCAGTCAGCGCAAAGAAATTATTTTTTAAATTAACACTCTGTAGTGTTTTGTAGTGTTTCCTTAAAACTTTAGATGTTAGTTAATGGCAGGGTGCCCAAACATGAGATACAGGGAGCAAAGCATACCTAACATTTGGGGTACCACATACTCAGGGCAGTCATTTAGTCCTGGAATCACATTTATGCATCTGCATTTAGCCAAGCCATCTTTCCACCAGGATACATTCCTGAGACGACACTAAGCCCCACGCCTTCTATCAGTTACATTCTGTTACAATTGCTTAGCTCTGCTGCGCTTCCTTCTCATTCTCCCGAAGGACACGGACAAGCAGCATCTTACCATGACTCAATAAGAAACTTTAATTTGTCACATTTCTCTGCGTTGAAAGGAAGACTTAGCAGCAACATGATTTTAATAAGATTTCCTTCCCACCTTTACATGGCTGTGAAATAACCGTAACTGGTGCTTTTGCACTGGTTTCCACCTCAAAGGATTCCAGTTCCCTTTCACAGCCCAGCAGAGCCTTTACTATTCTTGCACTAAGAAGTTGATAAGAGCAGTTCTGGGAGACAAAAAGGCCTTTTTAATGGCTCGTCCCTGGAGATGCTTGACTCCAAGTTCACTTTGAAGAACGAGCTCGTGGACTTCTTCAAAATTGCGGGCTGCTTGCTGAGGCACAAAAACTTTGCCGCAAGCTTTGTTATTGATCTGAAAAAGAAACACGAAAACAAGAAAAAACAGAAGTTACTAGACTGTTTCCTACATTTTCATTTCCTCTATCCAATACATCTCGTTACAAAAGGAAAGGGGGAAAGCAGAATATATATAAAATCTCCTTTCTCCAAACTCACACTTTCTAGGTAGAGGATAAAATTCTTCCTATCTCCTGTCCATCTACCATAAGATAAATGACTCATGATACTCAAAAAAAAAATTGAAGAAGTGGCCACAGGAAGCCTCAGTTTTGAAGACAGCAAGCAGTACGTGACTGTCCAATGCAGCGATCTTTTAAGTTTAAAAACGTGACAGTCACACGAGCTGCACAAAATGGCTTGTCTAGTGGGAATCTTGGTTTGTACATACTTCTGGGCAGCAATTTGGATTCTATACAGCTAAGCAATGTCTTGCAGAGATTCTAATGGAAGATTTATTATTTTTAGAAAAATAGGCTTTAACTTAGTGTATGTTGCACTCATTGTTATATGTTGCACTCAACCCATGGCTCATTAATCCAGCACTGACCACAAAGACGTCAACTACTCACTAAGTAACATTTTCCTGTGTGTGGCTGGTTTTCAGAGCAGTTTCCACGCTGGTTTTGCTTCAGTGGGGCAGAATCATGTAAGTAAAACTGAGTAAGTCCTTTGGTGGGAATCACCTTAATGTATGAAATGGTTTCATAGATACTTTCTGTCATCCAGTAAGAGTAGATAATGGATACAGACTACAGAGCCTGACTGAGTACCTTTCTGGAGGTGGCATAAAATTAATTATGAAAAAGCTTTCACTTTTGGACTATTTTCAGTGGCTTAATGAGAAGAATGTCAATCACACATTTTAGAAAATGAAATAATTTGAATTTTTAAACGCAGTTAATCACATTACTTGCATAATAGTCTGGTGTAGGTACTGCAGATCTCTGACCCCTAGGCATAATTTCAAAGATATTTCAATCTTCTAAAAGAAACACACATTGCTTTGTGCAGTTTGGACACAAAAATGTACACGACTTGGTTTTCACCTGGATTTTATCCAGGATATCTGTATGCAACATATGACAAATGAGAAACACCTAGTTCACTTATCTAGTTTGTATTTTATTTGTATTTTGTTTTATTGAAAATAAAATAATTTGTGCAATTCACTGAGAGAGGAACTTGGGACAGATATTTAAGGAACAAGATGAAGTCTCAAATGCAGCAAGGATGTACCACTTCTGTTTTTTGACTAGTCTTGACAATAATTTGCAGTGATAATGTCAGTAGGTTTTTAACTACTCCTACATGCATCCATAATGTGGCATCATAAAAGGCTGGCTGCGTTAAACTTTGCCTTTAGCACCTGGTGTAAAGTAAAATCCTTGAAAAACACAGAGGAGTTAATTTTTAAAGCTTTTGTGAAAAATAAATACAAGCAGTTCTTTTTGACAGGACACTTCAGAGAAGAAATGCATTCCACAGGAAAAAGAAAATGGTAAAATCCAAACAGATACAGTTTTAGTGGGAATATAAAGCAAGGTTCTCAGCTTGCTGCTAGGACACGCAGCCTGCAGTTCAAAGCTATGCCTGCCTAGTTAAAATGTCATTCACTGTCCTCCATCATGCAAATTAATATGTCCCAGTGGATGGATGCTGGCAGGGGGAAATTTTCCACAACTAGCCTGTTTGGTGCTGTTCTCAACAGAAAAGCCAAGCAGCCTAAATCAACTTGGTAAATAAATGACTGCTAGCGGTTGTGTTTTCCTAGAAAGGTCGAGAAGCCTGGGCAACCTGGCACTGTGTACCTTCCCACAGCATGTCTCCTGATCTTCCCACACTACACTCTGAGCTGGGACTAAAACTCCCATCAAACAGCAGATTGGTTATGGTTTCACCACATGCTTGAGCATTGGCTTTCATGATACTATATCATGAAGCATTTTAACACTACTCTTAAAACAGGCAGCTGCAGATTTAATCACATGCTGTGTGTAACAAGCATCTTCTTCACATATCCTTTTAGTCCAGGGCTTAGGTCCTCAGCAGGACAAATGCCTTCTGCTATTCCTCCATCTCTCTGTATCCCACTAGACTAGCATAAGCCTTGGCATTTCCAGGTAAAAGTGCCAGCACAAGAAAACTGGGTGCTGGCAGCCTTGTTTCTCTGAAAAACCATGGCAAACTGCAAGAGGAGAAATACGTGAGTCTTGGGTCCTTTCTCCCCAAAGGGAGGAAGCAGTTACTTTTCTCTTATCTTTTTTTCCCTCATTTCTTTTTTTTTTTTAATTTGACATTCTACACTATTCCAGATCTACAGCGAGCTAGTGGTAACTACAGAGGTTATAAAAGTTGAAATGAAATCACAAAAGACTGAAAAAGAAGCACCTTAAGGCTGCAGAGAGGAATTTTTAATTCAACTCAAATATTTTTTTACCATTGATGCATAATCCTTCTGCGAAGTTAGAAAGAAAATAAATATCTGTGCACTGTTAGGCCTCCCTCATACACCAAAGCAAGAAAAATGACACCAACTTTATTTTATTTATAAAAACATCAGTTATAAGACCACAT
Organism: Oreocharis arfaki; assembly: GCA_013398015.1. NCBI lineage: Eukaryota > Metazoa > Chordata > Aves > Passeriformes > Paramythiidae > Oreocharis > Oreocharis arfaki. The sequence goes on from VZRR01004293.1 coordinate 224,960, forward strand.
CTGCTAACAGTTCTGCACCACCTAGAAAATGTGAGGAATGCTAGTCAGAAATTGTGTTCATAGGATGAAAGGCACACTACAGTCAGGTCAGATTTTTCAGAGCACTAAGAATATACAGTATTATTAAAAATAGTCAACTTTGCAATAACATTTAGACTAACAGATACTGTGCATATCCAGTGAATTTAAATGTCTTTCTTGTAGGCAATCTATATTGTTTCAGCCAAGGATACAGTAAGTTGGTTGCTTTTGTTGCTTTGGGTTAAATATGGAAAGACATAACTCCAGCACAGACAGGAAATAATGAAGTATTCTGTGTGAAGAGAAATAAACCCAGAATGTCTCAGCAGACAAATCCCTGGCAGCCTGAGGCAGTTTGATGGCTTGAGAAGAATAGGGTTGTGGCCCAAAGACTTGGTTTGACTGTACAGCCTTGTGAAGAGACACTGACTCTTTGCAACTAACCAAGTCCTCTGTATGGCGAGTGTTTCTTGGTTTAATGAGGGCAATTTATTTTTGCAGCCATACAAAAACCTACAGTGTCCACAAGACTCCCCACATTCCCTGCACATTCACATTTCCTGCTCCCCCATATTTCCCTTTTGCCTTACTCTTACAGTAAAAAGCCAGGCACACTCTGTAGGCACTATTGTAAGAATTATTCCCAGTTCAAAAAAGCAACTTGTCTCTCTGGTCTTCCAGTCACTTGCTTTCTCAGAAGTACGGTGTTTACATACATCATATTCTTCCATGACTGTATGACTGAGAACCCAGGGATTTGTTTTTTTCTCTTACTACAACAAGACTGTTACACAAGGCTATGGCTTTGACAAAGTCAACCAGGAAAAGAAACAAAAATATTTTTCATAATGGCTACAGAAAGCAGAATTATTTTTTTTTCTTGTTTCTTGTTTTTTGAGAAGGAAATTTTCATGATTGCAGAAAAACACCAGTGAAATGTTTAGGCATTTTCATGTTCGGTTGGGTAGTCTTAAAAACATTGTGTCCAGAGTTTTCCCTGTGTTGCTGAAGTTGTTATTTCAAAGATATATTTAATAACATGTTTGCTTTAACCACAACTGCAAAGACATTTCTATAATTACACAATTTCTCATTCATGACTTCCTTATAAACTGAACACTGGAATTCAAGATGTTTGCTAGCTGTGCTTGGACGTGAAGGCTTATTTTGAGCTTGAGAGAACTGATCATACCTCAGTGAAGATTTTTTACTGTTATAACTAAATGCTTGTCACTTAAAGAAAGAAAGAGAGGGCAAGACAAAGGCAAAAAGCAATTCATCCACAGTGACTATCAGGCTAACTCTTCTATTAACTCCAGCTGGCAATTGAATTCTTCTCCTTGGTTTGGGAAAAGATGACAATTGAAAATTGTCCTTCAAAAAGACATACTCCTTGGTCTCTGTTAAGGGTGTATGTTTAATGTTGGAAAAATTAGTGTTTTAATAGTATTTCTCATTCTGTTCAAATAAATTGACTGAGAGATCTGGCAAGATATGAAATTATTTGCAAAGATACTTTGATTAAGGAAATCTATAGCAACATGGCTTCCCCTAAATTCAACCAATCTCTCTCCTCCTCACAAAAACTCAGCTCAACAAAAACAACCCAACTGCTTTGCTCTCTCTCCCAAAGGGGTGAACAGAAAAAAATACAACCAAAATGCATTGTTTCTGTTTCTTTTACACACACAGAACACGCAGTTTTACACGACCAAATGACATTTCTTCCACAGGCTCCATTTCATTCAATGTCCAGAAACACAGAAAGTGTTTAAGTTGAAGCGTTGAATTTAATTTAGAACATTAAAGTTCAAAATGTTTGCATTTAAGATTATCCTTTGGGGAACAGTGAAAAAGGTGGGAGTCCTGCAGATCTAGTAGTGTGCAACTACGTTAATTACAGGCTATCGCAGTGCCTGAGCGTGAAGAACTTGAAAGCAGCTGGGCCAGGAGTCAGTCAGTGGAAGAGCTGAAACACTGCCCAGGGATCCCACGCATTTGGCTCCAGGCATTCATTCCCTCTGTGCCCTGCAGCAGCACTCGCTGCTGCTGTGCCCTGTCTAATGACCAAGCTTTATGATACCTGGGAGCATCCTGAACACAAGCTAGTTAACCAGAGCCATAGGAGAGAAGACAGTAAGCTACACTGTGCTCATGCACACATTGGAAAATCGTAGGTTAACTAAATGCAGTCACACGTCCAGTCTTCCACTGAACAGCCGCCCTTTCCCTAGTTCACAAAGGCGTTAGAGCTCAAAGAGAAATTGGAAGTTATAACATTTCCAAAGATAGCTGGTTTTCTCAACCCCATTCCTGCAAATACACTCTCCTGGCACGGGCCAGAAATTCAGTCCAAGGCAGATGGGAAACATCATTTGGTAAAAATCACTACTTAACCCAGCTTATGATTGGTTCAGTAAGGGAGCCATAGCACTACTGTTACCACAAGAAATATCACTTATTATACATTTTTGTACATGGCAAAGTTAATAAATGCACTATCAGGCAAAAAATCTAGGCCTGTATTTTGATCATAGTTTTGATTGCATCATCCTTGCCCATAGCTGTTCATTGGTCAGATGTCCACAGGTATGAATATGCAGTCACTCTGAAAGGTTTATATTTAGGGCATCTCTCTTCCAGACTTGCTTGATTTTTTTGTCTAGGAAACCGTTTTAATTACTCAGCACAGCTGTAATTGCAGCTTCTATTTTGAACTTTCCCTGAGCCATCTACCGAGGGAACTGACTTCCACAAAATTCCATCATCCTCTGGGCTCATAACACATTACTTGGCCACTACTGAAAATAAATCAAAATGCTCTTACCAGTACAGACATCTCCACAACATCTGATGGCTGAAGGTACTCTGGGTCTACTTTGGGCCAGGACTGATGCAGAACATCAGCATCCCATTGATGATGAATACAAAGCTTATTCTGCATATGTGCCAAACCTGGAAAATGAAAACAGTAAAAAATTTACCTGTACTGGAACCAGAACATTTGGTCTTTGGAATTTGTTTGACAAATTAGATCAGGATAAAGCTGACTTTAAAAGCAAGTGCCATAGGAGGAAATAACATTGTTTAGATTAGCATACAACACATTATAAACAGAAAGATATACATCTTTGAAGCATTTGTTTTGTACCGTGGGTAAGGATATTAACAATGTGGGCACACTGTAGATTTAAATTAACACTCTATAACTTTGCCAAGAGCACAGAAGACCACTGCTTATTATTTTAAATTGTAATACTGCAACACAAGCTGACCTCTGCTTCTAGAAGTCAATCATAATACTGCATTTATTTCCAGTTTGACTAAAATTCTACTAACAACTGAGAATGATAAACAATTATGGCTTATTATTTTACCACCTGTAATACGCTGGGTAGTTTCTAAATTTGCAAATCAAGCTACTTGCAAGACTTTCTCTATTTTGTGAAGTATATTTTCTCACAAATTAAAGGTGTTACAAAGGAATGCCTTGCACAGCTTGCTCTCCTTCTTATGATTTTTACATTCTGAAATATTTTATCCTTTTTTTTCATTTTTAAAAATTTCTAAAATGGGTATAGATAATCTCCTTTTATTAAACCAGATATGGTCTTCCCATGATAATTCATTCCTGATTTGTTTAAGTAACAGGAGAATAGGATGCAAGTAATTCTGAAGCTGCATTCTGTAACTGAAGAAAAAAGCTCCTGAGTGGGATTTATGTTGCTGTTTACTGCAGCTGCATGACAAAATACAAAGATTTAATTTAACAAGACGCTGTCAAATATGATCAATATTGATGATGATTGCTCTTGCGATTCTCACAAAGCCAGGGGGTTTTTAAATTAAAAGCATTCTCTGTGTATGAATATGAGCACAGACTAAAACTTTTTACAAGCACGTGCTTCATTCAGAACTGCAAAATGCATGTGAAATCTCATCTGGTTTAGGGAAACTCCAGCAAAAGCATAAAGAAAACCCATCAACACAAGATTCACTGGTGAGACTGAGGCACTGAAGCTGTTCAAAACACAGCCCGACGTCAGCCATAGGCGCAAACCCAACCCATGCACAGTGCATACATCAATTCAGCTCGCTGGATTGTTTAGACTCATATGGTGAGTAACAGCAAAAAGGGACATACAGAGCAGGCAACTTCCTCCACAAAAATCCACCAGATTTTTGTCAGTGCATTTGCAGACAAAGTGCTTTGGTAAAATGACACACGACCATGCTATTTGCTGAATGACTCAGAAAGGGGCAGGGGGGAGGACCGATGGGAACTATTTCTAAATGGCAAGCAAGAACATGCACATTTCCTAATGACAACAACTATCATTAGGTAAATAATTCATTAAAACACTTCAGTGGCTCTGATTTTGTGGGTTTTTTTTGTTTTTGTTTTTGTTTTTTTTTGCAGCAGAGCAAAAGATAGGAACTCAAGCAGAAAAAAAATCTTCATATTGATGATTCATTATCACATTGACTGCAAAGACAACAGCTGTTAGATTCTTTCCTTTTTGGCTTTAGAATATCCAGATGAGCTCATTTCTTTCCAACTGATCACATGCCTTGTGGCAGAAGCATGTACCCTGGCCACTCCTTATTTTCCTGTTGAAGAGAATTCTTCAAACTATTTAAAACTCACTTTCTGATATAAGAGGTTCTATGCAGAAAAGCAAAACCAGGGTCACTTTTAATTCCTGTGGAGGCTGTTAGTCCTAATAAACCTACTAATAAAAAAATAATTAAAATGTATTCTGAAGCAACATGTGAGTAAGCCCAGTGTCAATCTTTCAGTTCATTTTCTTGCTACAAAATGGGCTATGAGCTCATCCATAGAAAAAGAGAAGCAGAAAAGTCAACAGAACTGTTTGAAAAAACAGTTTGACAGGAAACCAAAATGAAGGTTTTAGTTATGTTGCCTGTTTGGCTTCCTGCCTTAATTTACATTTTGTAAGCTGTAGAACACAGAAGACATAATGATTTGGCTTGTATTTTCAAAATTCAACACACTAAACCAGAAACTTCATCCACAGTGGTGATGGTCCACTTGTGAGGACCTAGACAGAACCCTTCTCCAGCCTTCCCACTTGATTCTGAGACACTAGAAAAAAGCATTGTTTGAGACATTAATATTGGACCACTTCTGAAACTTTGATTGTGAAAACATGAAAAACCTATTCCATTGTCTTACTGTACTTGAAAGTGCCTAGTGAAGCGCATTTTATGAAGTGGTATGCATTTTGCATCATATTTTTTGATGTATTTTGCTTTTATGGCTATAGATTCTCTTATAGGTGCAGGACAGAAAGCTAGCTGAGTACATTTTTACGTACTGTAAGCTGTTCACTTGTATGTCCCCATCTGTACAGGACAGATCAAAGACAATACTTGTGTGCTCAGTCTGGAGCCCTGAATTGGATCTGTGTCAATTGACTTCTACTGACTAGCAGGCTAATATTAGAGCAAGGTTTCCCTAACCAGTAACTCACAGCATTGGAACCCAATTTAAAACACCAAGTTAAATGACTACTGTATTACTGTAAATTAGCAAGTTGAGAGAAAGACAGGACAGGACAAGTCTTACAACTTTTCAGCTCAGGGCAATGTTTTACTAGCATTACAGGAGTATTTTGTAAGCATACTACGTTCCCTAAGGTACTATTTGACAGGGAAGAGCAGATTCTCATTTTAAAGAGATTTAAGAAGGAAGACGTGGGAGCAATCATGTATCAGCAAGGTGTTAGGACAGCAAGGTAACTTCAGTCTTACAGAAAAAAAGTATCTGTAAAATTCCAGTAATTGTGCAGCTAATTGGACACAAAATTATGGAGACCAGAGGAAAAGTTGTGATTATGAAGTAAATTGAGAAAGAGCTGGCTTGGGACAAGCCCTGGAACAATGAGGTTAAAGCAGAAAAGGGAAGGAAGATGGAAGTCTTATTGGGTGATAAAAGGAAGCTAATGAAAGCATTTGAAACAATGGTAGCATCAGAGTTTAGGACTAGGGATTTTCTAACAAAAAATGTAAGAAGATCAGATGACTGTGAGGGTTAATATCCAAATACTCCTAATTTTTCGATTTAGCTAAATTGAAAGAATAGAAATCTGTGTTAAGTAAAATCCACCACACTAGAAGACAAAGCAAAAAAACTTTTTAAAAAGCTCAGATAAGGAGTGTGTAAGGGCAAGTGGAGAGATATTTTGCATGAGTATCTACTTGCCTCTGCAGCCTCTTTCTGGCAGCGCTACCATGTTACTTTGTTCATGATATGCTGTTTACTACTTAATGAATCTCCCTATTTGACAGATTCAGGCAAGTTACATATCCGAAATACCTTTCTGCAGCTCAGGAAGAATATCTCTGTCAGTCGTAAGTGAAACAGTCTGCAATCTCACAGAAATGTTAACAGCTGTTTCCAAACAGCTCTGAGAAAAGCTGTACTATATCACTGGTGTAGGAGTACAGAACTAAGTTGTGAAAAGCCTGGGTTACTGTAAGCTAACTCTAGGATGTGCTTGCAACCCATCAAACGCTATACAAATCCTTTTAACCTTCTTAAAACAATCTGTCTTCCTCCATTTGAAAGAGTTGCTTTCCTTCCCTTTAGGTTATTCCTCTTGGAGAAAAAATCATATTTTTCAACTCCAAATTATGTTTCTTCTTGGATTTGTGAAAGGGGATTACTACCTTCAGATTTTCAGTTAAAATCTGCAACTTTAATTAGCTTTTCTTCATTCTTTACAGAAGCCTTCTTGAGCAAGGGCTGAATTCAGACAAATTCTTGCAAAAGAGCTTTTGTAGTGACAGTTAAAATATTGCTAAGACAATGATACTATTAAAAATTCCAAAAATTATGTTTAATTTCAGTATTTCCTAAGATGTGTTTATCAAAGGTGTACATATCTTTCATGTGCCATCTCTAATAAAAATTTAACAAGTCACAATAAGTAGTTTCATATCCTTGTCTGAACAGCAAAACACTGTACTACTACAAACAAACTAAAAAATAAGTCTCAAATGGTGTCCGTATATTCCTTAGATACAAGGTTTCAGGAAGGAAACTGATTTCCTCATCCTGTTAGTGTTCATAAACTGCCAAGATATCAGCCGGATGAACTCTTCCCACACCGAGGGGCTATGGCTGCTTTTTATGTTACTGAGCGATAAACCAGTGCATTCACTGCACAATTAACACTGTTAGGCTGACACACCAAAATACCAAAAACTATCCCTCCTCTAAGGAGGGAGAAAGAACTTCTTCACACACAAAGTATCATGGGTTGCTATTGTTCAGCTGCTGAAAGGTGAGGCACTTACAGAACAGCATTCAAGCAGCTTCCATCAAAGAGTGAGGTCCACCGCTATAGGTGCAATTTATAGAACTAACAATATACAAACTCCTTTTCCTGACTAATTTACGAAAGAGGAAGCAGTATTATCCTGACATTTAGATGCAAAGCCAAGGTACAAAAGGAGAGACTTATTCTCTTTGTGTATGGAGAACTAAAGCACAGAGAAAACTAAAGAGAGTATTCAGAAACCTTAATTTTCATATTGAAATTTTTAAAAATAGTAACGCATCATCACCTATACAAAGTTTAAGAAATTGGTTACATCAGAAGAGCAACAGGAATTGGTGGAACCAGAGTGCAATTCAAAACTTGGGGAATCTTTAATACGAAATCCCAGTCCCAGGACAGAAATGCTAGATGTTGGCTATTTCAAAATAACACAGTCTTCTTACCACAATGCAGCAGTTAAATGTACATACATTCTCCTGATAAGATTGTTTAATAACTTCAGTATAATGCAATGATCACCATGCTAAAAGATACTGCTATTTTCAAATTTAGTAATAAAATTCTTCAGGCAATAATCAACACACAATGATTTTTTATGATTGCTGCACTGAATTACAATGCACGTCTTTGGACCACACAAGTAAAATTTTATCTTTAAATGCAGACAGAGGCTGAGGACAATGCAGCTCCAATTTTTATATGCTTCCTTTATATTCTTACATCAGAGGGAGATCCAGAAAACACTCATCATTTTAATTCTCCAATGATTTTAGTAGCAAGAAGAGACTTCCTTATCTAACATTCAAAATGCTACAGGTTTAAGCTTTATGTTTGACAAGTTGTTAATTAGGATACCCTAGTGCTCTTTGTCATTTTATCAACCATAGTTGATAATTCTGTATTTCCTAACACGTATTAGAATTCCAAGTTCGGAAGGCACTGTGTGTATAAGTAATTATCCAGGATCTCTTCTGCCTCCATCTGCCACCAGTGTGGAAGACAGTCACGCTTATTACTTTTATTTAGTACCATTTTAATTAGATGGCATGTCATAGTATAAGACCAGATGGATCATGTCTGATGCCACTTTTTATTCTAGACAGATAAGCTTCTACTAATACATTTTAAAATCACTGGAAATGAAAGCACATGCAAAAAACCCACCCCACTCTCCCTACTACATCTTTTTGTTTCCATGGGCTCTGCCTCTTTGTTACTGCTTTGAACAAGAGCAGCCTTTCCTTGGCAATTAACATTACAGGGCCATGCACAACACTGAAATTTAATCAGTTTAGTAGCACTGCTCTGCAAGCACTTGAATGTGCAATGTTTTTTGGGATGACCGTTGAAAATAAAACCATTAAAACAGCATCCAAAAGCTAACATTAGGCCCAAAACCACACAGCAGTTTGTGGCCAGCCACAATGCAGAATATATTCCTATCTTCCCACATGCATCTTGGGACTTTTCCCAATAAACCTTAAAATCAGCTGCTAAACTCTGGCATGCACATCCCTTATTTCACAGGCTTTAACTGTATCAGCACCATGCAACTTAGCTCATTTGGTATTCAGACCTCTACAACTGTGACAGGTCTTAAAAAAGATATCCTGTCTACCATTCCCGTTCTCCATGGCAGGTTAATTTACAGCATAGTGTCCCTCAGTCTCTGGAGCAGTCTAAAAGAGCAGGATTTTTATTGAAGACTCCTTTAGTCTTTTTAGTATCCAGCCCTCTGATACGGTTCTCTTTGCCTGAATTCCTGAAAGAAAATATCTGTAGGCCAAAGACTCTGAAACAGTTATTTGAAAAAGGGCTGTTTCTGTCCTGGTGTTCAGCTCTTAATAATGCCATCCATATTCAGGAGCAGTTAGCAGCTGACATATGAATTCCTCATGCAAGTCCTGTCTTGAAATTTTCTTCTTTCTCCCTTTCTTTGCCTAGTTTCAAGAAATCCACGTCTGTATTCAAGGAAAAAGAAACCAAAGGGAGAAAAGAGAGACGTGGGAATGCCACAAGGTTCAAGTTTGTTTAACAATTACGACAGAAGGTCACAAGCTAGATGAAGAATTCAGAGATAAGTGACACATGTACTGAGATAGAGACTTTTTTGCAAATTTCTTGTCCTTTTTCCTGAAACATCTATATAAAGTTTATAAACACCTTTCCACATCTCTGACGCAATGTGGGGAGCCATAGGTGCAACCATAATGCAGAGTGAAGCCAAAGCATCTTCAAATTCTGTGCTATGGAGAACAAGAGGCTGAGGAGCTTGCTGAGTGAAAAGACAAAGAAAAAGAAACAAACTGTTAACATTCTGAGGTGGGGGAGAAAGTAGTTTAATTAAGAAGAAAACTTAGTAATAAAACCTAAAATCAGTGTCTATGCTAAGGAGAGTGTAATTTCACAATAAATTGGAAACTTATGAAAATGGAGAATTAAAATCACAACTCTAGGTCATAGAGTGCTCTCTAACACTTAAAAGCTAATCCTAAAGTGGCTGATGAAGACCCTTGGGGATCTGCTCTAGCACAGAACCCTGAACACACATTCATGTGGACAAGAGCGGCCCTCAAAATCATTTTGAGTGCTGCCTGTTCTAGAAGTGCAATCTTAGGCAAAACCAGAGCTATCTGAGAAGAGGGGAAGCACCTGTATACGACAGTCAAACTGTGCTGAATACAACACAGGCTTGTTGGGACAAGGTTCAATTGTACAGGATCATAGAGTGGCTTAAGTAAAGCTGATTTTAGTGACAAAGTGAGGTTTTAGAGCTGAAGGAGGCTTTGGGAATCAAAAGCACATCTAAGCCTTTCACAGTTTGATGTTCTCATTATATTAGTAAAGTGTCTGGCTTCTTTAGTATAGAAAATATTCAATTTCTGGCAAAAGGTTGACTGAAAAAATTTGAACTTAATTTCTCCATTTAACTCACAGAAAACTTAAAAGAACAGATACAGCACTAAAAGTAATCAGATGAACTTTTTGTTTCTTTGCCTGTGTAAGAGATTACACCCCACGGTAAATTCAGCTGCCGCATTTATTTTGTAATCTATCCTTCTAATGAAACAGCATAAAAAATGTCAATACATGTCAGCTTATGAGAATTACTTGATGTGATGAACACCCATTGTCATCAACTAGAAAATTATCCAAACCCAGTGATTTGCTTGACCGCAAATGTCAGAGGGCATCTTCGTATCACTTACAGTGATCTTTTTTCAAGATCGAAAAAAGCAAACATATTTGAGTAAGTTTTAGTAACTACTACCTGCTTTCAATGTTTAATCTTTGTCCACCTTTCCACTTCCTCCTTTTAACTAGGAGCAAAAGAGGAAGTGTCAGCATGCTATGTGGAAACTTGTTCTTCGAAGATACTGCAGTGACTTCTTTGCTCAAGAAATATGTCAGTGTTCAAGTATCTGACTGTTTGTAGGACACTGAGTTTTATTTTCTTTTAACATTCATTCCACCATCCATCAGCCTCAAATGCCTATGAGTCATTGAGTTGCAGATAAGGAACTGTGTGTTACCTTCCCAACATCATACAGGGTCCCAGACTTAAGTTGTCTCAGTACAGCACCCATGCACAACCTACTCAACTTTTTGTGAAGTTCCTTGATTTTGCCAGTAAGCTCCTTGGAATCCACAAGGTATAAAATGGTATTTCAACAAAGAAGTTCAAACTTTCAAAATTATATTTAATTTCTGGTCTACATCAGGTTACCATTATATGCCTAAAGGATTGCTCAACCACATCTAAGAGTAGCAACAAAAATAATAATAGTTTATTATATTTCATTTATCACCACTGGCTAATGAACAACATAATCTATATTAAAAATCTTGAAACTTAAGTTCAGCAATGTAAGCTGTTTTTGAGGACTGACTATGTGTGATTTTCCTTGCAAAGAATAACCCTTTTAAAATCAGAATGTTTGGTAATTCTAAAATGTACTACTATACCTAGCTACCTATGCAACTTGGCTAAAATCAAGAGAACAAAGAACAGAACTAAACAAAATGTATCCTCTTGAAATTACAGGATGCAGACATAAACATCAGATTCTAGTGGATCTAATACCATCAAGCTCCTCCTGCAAAACTGTTTATATTTCAGGGTTACAGTGATACTAGAACATGCTGCACTTGAACTGAGTAACTCAACAAGGCTCTTGACTTAGTAACACTGTTTATGAAGTTAATGACTTACAGAAAGCTGGAGCTATAGTTCAGGCAGGTACTGTGTTCTGTAAAGGCTGACAGGAACACTGAGAGAAAAATACCTTCATTAATATCACATACTTACATGGAGTACATTTGTGAGGCTCATCAATCGGGAAATAGCTGCATTGAACAAATGATCCTTTGTGAAGTACTCTGTTACCTTGTATTAGAAGAAAAGGTCTGTCATTAATGACTTAAAATTCTCAAACTTGGAACTGGGTTTCTAAATGACAAACATTACTGGTAATCAATTTCAATTTGCGAAGTACGTGCATCTTACTTCTTACGTGAAAATCGTTTTGGTATGCAAACACATCATATGTGCAATCACACGTGTATATGGGAAAATAACAATCATATAAAAATTCAATTGATCAGCTTCCCTTCTGTTTCAGGATTTAAAAAGCTTCAATAAATGCTATGAAAAATGTGCATTAGTCACCCTTTATTGCCTTTAATAAAACATCTTCCCTTTGCCCCTGCAAGAGGCCTTCTCTCTTGTAAATCCATTTATACCGGTGAAAGCTTGTTCATAGATTATAAGACTAGAATCATAAAATCTGTTAAATTATCTGGAATATTCCTCACAGCAGGGTTTAAAGTGGTGAAAATTTTTACCCACAGAAAATACTTGAAGTTAATTTTGCAGGTATTTATGACTCCTTCTGACTCTTGGATAATTGAATTGATACTAATCACAGCAGGAGACAACATATAACGAGATGAACAACCATTTCAGTACTTTTTTCAAGGCTATGCTAATATATTTTCACCAGTGGCTTTTTTCATTCTATATGAAACAGCAGGCATGATAATGAGGTATGAAGCAAACAGATCAAAAGCTTTTGTTAGGGTAGCCTACAAAACTCACCTACAGTTTTGTTACTTGAAACAGAGTTACTTGAATCCCAGATTGATAAAACTTTAATGTCATAACATTTCATCCCTTAAATGAGGCATACATCCTTTAAATAAGTTCTGTCCCACAGAATTTGTAGGTTGATAAAATTATTTACGTAGAGAATAATTCACTTTAAAAAAATTAGCTACTCATCTGGGGAAAAAGCTTTTGGCTCTGTTAGTCTAACATATGGTTTTAGCATAAGAAGCAACTTATTTAGTCATTTAGAAACTATGTAAGTGTTTCTTTTAACCTCAGAAATCACCAGATTCTTCTGCTCCCAGATCTTTCTGGCTTCAGCCTTCTCGTTCTTATTCAGAAGTTCAGGATTGGGCATGGTTCCTGAAGTCCTTGCTTCAATAAGTTTGGTTACAAGTGCCCAGAGGCGCGTCTGCCATCTCTGAACACCTGGCATGGCATCAGCTGAGATAAATGAAAGATTTTGAGAAACAAATGTCAGTTACAAGTAAAGAATCCAAAACTTTAAAGAAAAGCAGGAACAGAACACTGGAGTAAATTTTTTTTTTTAAAACCTCTCTATTTTAAATATAATGTATCAATGCAATTAAAAATGTCTTTATGAGTAATGCTGAGCTGCTCTAATGGAAAAAAAACAGTAAGATAAGATAAAAGTATTTTTCTGCAATGACTTTAAAAGATCTGTATAGCAGGAATACAGCATAGAATATTTGCTAAAATCTGTAAAGTAATCCAATGTTATGTCAATGCTAGAATGCTCATCTTGTGTTTTAATGACTCCACAGAGGAGTTGTATAAGCTCTCATTTTTCTAACTCATGGCAGAATACAAACATACATACACACACACACATATATATATACATACTCACAAATATGCACACACATTTTTTTCAAACGGAGAAGTTTCTTTTCAAATTTGATTTTAGAAAGTACATATACTTTTGTTGCTACAGAGATGCTATTGTGCTAATGAGTATTGGCTCTGACCCTTGGTACCCTCTCTTGACACAGTTTAGTTCGGGATGGGGAGACTATGAAGCTGTGTTCACCTTGACCCTGAAGGCATCAGTCCTACTCCATGGCTGCTCACACCACGGGAGAAAATGATGTGAGGCCTTGCCTTGATGTCCACCACTAAAAGGATGAGGAATCTAATCTGAAGGGAAATCATCAAAAGGCTATCAAAACAAATCTAGTGAAGAGAAGGATCATGACAACTGAGAAGCAGTATTTAATATTCTCTGAATGAGAGAACTTCCTGTAATGGCTTTGTGTGGGAAAGTTTTGGTAGTGAGGAGCTACAAGGATGGCTTCTCTGGGAAGCTTCTAGGAACTTTCCCCATGTATGACAGAGCCAGTTGAGCCCAGGAAAAAAGGAGGGGAGAGGGAAAGTGTGTATTTGGTTTTACTTTTTATTACTCTAATTTTAATTGGTAATAGATCAAAGTAACTTCTCAGTTGAATCTGTTTTGTCCATGATGGCAAATGCTGAGTGATCTCCTTGTCCTTATCTCAACCCACAGGCCTTTTGTTGTACTTTTCTCTCCTTGTCCAATTGAAAAACAAGGAGTGACAGAGCAGCTGGGTGGGCACTCGACATCCAGCCCAAGGTCAAACCCAACCTACTTGATTTCTTTAATTCAAACATTCATAATTTTTTTATCATTAAGAAATTCAGACCCAAGTGTAAAGATTTAAGAGATGCTTTTCACCCAACTTTCTATTTTATTCTCCCCTGGAAATATCTTTAGGCTGCTAAAATCTCGTTTTGTTCACATATTCTAATACTCTTAACATGAAATGACTCTGAAATGTCTCTTTGTGTTTCTCAAGTGGTAAACAGGTTGGCTTGAATGACTAAATGCATTTTTGCCAACATTATAACTGCATGTGCTTAGCCTTCTTACAAAATATTTAATCACCAAGCTCTCATACTTTGCAACCAAGATTTGGTACACACTATCCCCACAGTAATTTAATTATTCCATTTTCAAGATCAAAAAATACAGCAAAAATATTGTGCATCACCAAATTAGCTGCCTCAGAGGGAGTTGCGTACCTGTGTAGTGTTTGGGATGCAGCTGTTAAGGCTTGATTCTAAGTGATTCATTTTTTTAAGAGATCTTTTCAAATGCCTAGCTCTCTACTGCTGTGATTAGGAGGTGACAGAAAGCCAACTGAGACCTCATAAAGCCCACTCCTCCAGTACATACAGTAGTGCAATAATATATAAAGGAACACACACGAATATAAAGGGTGGCAGATACAACTGAAATAAAGTTTAGTTCAGGCTGAACTAAGTATCAAGAACTTAACATGTGAAAGAGAGAAGAACTACACTTCCTGAAACCCAGCGTGGAGTGTTTTATTAAAGCCTTGTGCAACAAGAGGTGAAATGTAAATGAATGTATAAGACTACATTAAAATGTATGAACCACAGTAGATAAAAGAAATTAAGACCTGTCAGTATGAGGAATTGCATGATAGGAGTAAATAAGTGCACAGGAGGGTAATTCTTAACTTATTCAAGAAGCAAGCTCATAAAAATGTCATATCTAGAAATATTAATTACTAGGAACTCTGATTTTTTTCTAATGAGATTCTTCCGAGAAGTATTTCATACTCCAGCTTACAAAAGTCATTGAATGTGTGTTAATAAATGGAAATAACAAAATATTGTAAAGTTGTATATGTGACCTGATATCATTAGAAAAAACAGATTATAAAGAAAAATAATTTTCAGTTAATCAATCATCGCTAATTAAAAAAGAAAATGAGGTCCAAGTTTTCAGAAGAAAATACAGCTTAAGAAGTACTTTTCATACATGCTTTTAGCTTGTAAGAGGTATGCTGCTTGCAATAATCTTGCAAGCTTGCCTCTCAGTGACAGCTTTGTGACCCTCTCTCTTTCAAAAGAAACAAGCAAAACCGTTTATCATAAAACCTGTTTATGATACTTTTTTGATTAATTTTTTCCAAAACTTGGGCATCAAGAACTGCATTAATTCGGTGTTTAAAATATAACACTTGAAAAAAAAGAAACAAACCCACAACAAAACAAACAACAGAAACAATCCGACTTACTTTTAGCATCCCACAAAATGTCTTGTTCTGGAGGAGCGGCAAACAGAATGTAAAGACGTAGGGTGTCAATGCCATACTCTTTCACTATTTCCTCAGGGTCTATTCCATTGTACTTAGATTTGCTCATTTTTTCCCAAGCAACTTGGAGCTTCTCACCAGTTTTTAGGTGAACTGGTTCAGTTCCTAAATATTAAGACATACAAAAAATGCTGAAACAAATTTTGCTCACTTGTAACAGCAATTAACTTTGTTCCCTAAGCATGAGAAGAAACAACTACTGCTAGTGGTTTTGGTTTTTTTTCCAAAACAGCTTAAAGAGGAATACCACCCATTCCAAACACTCTTTTCCCTCCCAAATTTTTCCTATGCTAGTGTTTTAACACCAGCATATCCCAATGCTTCCATCACATCATGACAAAAAGTCTCTTACCATTTGGAAGCTGTATCTGCCATGCATCCTAAGTTCTGCCTTGAGAGCTCCTGATACTTAAGCTTTCTTATAACCATGACATTTAATACTTCCTAGATAGGTGTACTGATTGGATACAATTCTGACCTGCACTTAGCTTTTACAAATACCAGATTTATAGGTTCCAATTGCAATGAGTTATCCCGAAAAGAGTGTGCTTTCTCTTACATGAATTTAGAGACAGAATGGGGCATTTACACTGGAAAAGGCACAACTGAGTAAAACCCTCTGCTACAAAACCCCAATCTTTTCTAGAAGGAAATAGGATAACAGAGTGGCAAAACTTAAGAGAGTGAGTTGATTGATTTTTAACTGACTTACAGAGTTTGTATCCAGTGAAAAAAAGGATGTATGAGAGGAATGCTTAAGAGAGGCAATATGACCAAACCCTTTTTGTTGCTACATGTGCCATAGCAATGACTTGCTGGTCCAGCTTATGCAGTGAAGGCTGTGGAAAGAGCTTGAGAAATAGCACTGCTTCCTACAAGTTTTACATTCCTAATATCTGCTGAATACACCTGCACCTGTATTAGTTTTGCCATGACGTTTTTGTAGGTTGTCTGTTTGCTGGGACTAACTGGCTCCATTCAGCAGGCTGCTGAGCACTGTCTTAAAACTGACTTTTGATCTTCTGGACTACACTGGAGCTAAAATAATACCAACAGCACTGTTTCCGTGTTTTGATGCAATTAAAAGCTGCTGGATTAATAGGATCTCTGTGCACTCAGCAGTGCATATGAATCCAAAACTCACAGAAGTTGCTCTCCATTTTAAATATTAGAAGGATTAATTTTCTCTTCCAAATTCTCCCAGCACTGAGACTTGTACACTGAAGCAGGCCCTGGCTTCAGGGATGCACCTATGCTGATTTTCCCATGCAGTTTCTCTTACCAGTGAGATCAACCTCCTCTCTCTTCAGACACTGGCCTGTTGTTGTCAGCCTGAATGTCTGATTCTTGATAAGACCTTGAACCAAGAGCTTATGGAAAGGCTCCCTAAGGATGGAAGGAAAAAGAAACCTCTCTGTTGAAAAGAGCTTTCAAAAGCATAGTTTATGATAAGCCTCAGGTGTTGAGCCAATCAAGCACCATTTTTTAATGAAACAAGAATTTCAAGTTGACTATACACAAATAGTTGTCACCTTGGAAAGAGCACTTTGTGCATTTATTCACGGTCGTTGGCTGGCAAGCATAAGTATTTATTTGCAGTCTGCTCACATTCTTGCACCCTGATTTAGTACTAAGTTATTCTAACATCACTTTTCAAATTAGCATATGGATAATACACAGAAGTTTCTTGGTCAACAGTACAATTTCCCTAACTTCAAGCTAAATCACTTTTGTAAAAGCATTCAAGTACCTGGCCCCATTGTCTTACAAATATTTAGTTCTAGCTTCTCTCTGAGGAGCACAGGATTTTGAACAAATCAAAATGTTGTTGCACATTTCTTTCTATAAACATATAAGACAGTTTCTCTAACACAAGCACCCACATTCCTTGTCCCTTTGCAGAGCTAGCCAGGAAGGCCTAGCTGTATGAAAAAGTACACTAGAAAAAGGGCAATGCTGGAAAGTTCACATCTCAGTGCCTCAATTTTTTAGCACCTTACTTTTCTAGGAAAATTTACATCAGGGAGAGTAAACTCTCATGAAATGAGCATATGATAGGTCCAAAAAGAGCCTTGAAGGGCAGTAGTGCACTCAGCAAGAAATAAACTCTAAGTAAACACTGCTCTGGTTGACACACTATTGAGGACCCCTCCTTTAATGATCTTGCATTTCTAACGCATTGAGTCACACATCTGTCACTGTTTCCACTGAAAAAAAGGCAACAAAATTAATCTCTAAAGCTTCTGGTTCCCACTCAGTAGGACAGGAAAGTAAGGCAGTTCTAACACAGCTTTAAGAACAATAGGGGCCAAGGAGGAGGTGCGAAGCCAGTCCCATAAGGCGCACCCAGTCTGGAAGCCTTCTCATGGGATCCTCCAACACAGGGACATCAGTGACCATCATTTTGGAGGACACGATCATCAGCACTGGTTAATACTGACTTGCACCTCCTAATGCTGACACGTGTGCTCAACATTAAACAATCTGAATTCTCTACACTTTTATATAACAAAGCCTCAAATGTGTACAAAACAACTTATGTAAAAAGGATGCATTACCCCTATTAACTTTTTTTTTAAAAAAGACAGAGTATACCCACCTAAAAAAAAATTAGTAAAACCAGACTTCCACATTTTATTTCACATGTACCAAAAAGTCATAACCCAAAACATGACTCACTGTGAAGGAGTTAATATAGTATTTTTACATTATCAAGAAATATAAATTACATGACAATTTATCTCATGATTCAAAACAAAGTAATTTAATAATACAATTAAGGTATTATTAAATTATATAACAATTAGGCATGTTTCTACCACATTAAAGCAGATATCTTCCAAGTACTAGTCTTTAAACACTTTCGATGACTCTGAAGTAAAGAGATATTTGAAAACAAAACTTTAAACTGGGAGAGAAAGTGACAGGCTTCATATTTTATCTTCAACATGTTCAAGTTTGAACATGAGTTTCCTTCCTTGCATATTTTGTATACTTATAAATATTCTGCAAGTACTGGCACATATTGATGTATCACTCAGTCACAAGGAAGTATGAGTCTCTACCATGCCACCTGGTTTTATCAACAATGTTAAATAAGAGCAGCAATTCAAGCATCTCTATAAGTATTTTCTAGATAATATTTCAGAGGTTGACTGACAAATCTTGTTTAGAAGTAAAGAAACTTAAGGGAATGAGAACTGAAGCCAAATTTAGACAGTAAAACCAAGAAAAACTATTTTAAAAATAGGATGGAAAAATAATCTAAAATATAAAAAATTATTATAAATTATCGAAGTGAATTAGAAGGTAAAAATTTGAAACAAAAACTTGGTAACCCTATCAACAACAACGGTGGGAAAATGCTTCAGGATATAACAGTACAGTATACATTTCTTCTACAAACTAAAGACACTACACCACAGAAAAAAAAAAAATCCCTCCCTATCATTCAGTACTTCAGTCTGTTTAAGATCTCAAACAGTTATTAAAATAGCTACACTTCCTGCTATCTAAAATAAAGCTAATGAGGTAGCCAGATCATCCAGATCAGATAGGGCTCTCCACTGGAAGTGATTTTTCAAGGAACACTTATTTTTAATGACAAAGAGTTAGTTCAGATCATACGCCAAGTTACTAAAAGCTGAACGCAGGAACAAGCATTTCTTATTTTTGTTTATGCTGACAGAGGCTACAAAAACGCAATACAAAATACATTACCAAGTAAGGGGAAAAAAACCCCAACCATGTGTTCCTAGTGGGAGACCGCAGGAGTATGGAGACATGCCCAAAACGAGAAAGCCAGAGCCCATCTACTAAACACAGGGCTCTAAATCAAATTGAGCCCTGCATTGAATGCACAGTGATTCTGGCAGTGTTGTGGTGGCTCCATCTCACGTTCACATGCAGAGTTACACTTGAATTCACCTCAATAAAACTGCACACCTCAAACATTCCCCTTTGAAGGCAAGGATGCATTTCTTGGCTGTGTAAGAGAACTGCCAAGGGGCTGCAGCACAGAAGGGGTGATGCAAATCTGACCTAAATATTCCAGCACCCGGTCATGGCATCGTAAATACCTCTTGATCCAAAACACCAAGAATTATGAAACTAAGCCGTTTTCAGACACACTGACATTTCTGGCACAGAAGAGGTGTCTGGAGTTTCTTTGAATGCTTAGTCACATTTCACATTGTAGGTATGCTGGAATGGGATGTACCTTCACCTGCCTGTGAAGTTTGTTTGTGCTCATGCTGGAGTATCCGCACTGAGACCTCGCCCATATTACAGCTTTTGATCATGTTGTATGTCCCACCTGCAAAATGCGCCTGACACCTCTGAGAAGGATCAGCTGTGCTAGCCATTAAGTGTGTAACCCATCTTTTCCCTTCTGTAATGTTCATATACAAGCTCATCTCTATGACAGACTCATCTCTCTGTACAGGACCATGCAATGGATGGCAGGGCAAGCGTGACTGACAGACCAGGAATTCAGTGCCGTGTCCTCATGCTCTTTGCTCTGCTCTGTGCAGGGTGAGCAGCAGGACTTTCAGTCCTATTACAAATGACCTGGCTGGAAGAACTCTGTGGAGCCTGCCATAGGGATAAAATAGTGAATTCAGAAGAAGGGATAGCCCTAGCAAGGGAGCTCACTGCATGTATTTGCACCCTGCACCTTCAGAAAGGCTGAGAGAGCCCGAGTGCTGTGCCCTGAAGTGAAGACAAGACTAGGTCAGACACTATCAGCTGAGTCCAGGGGGTTGTGAAACCTGATGTTAGATATAGCTGTGCAACACTGTGGAGGTGACTGAAGGATGTGGAAGCTGATAATTTTAGGCAAAAAAAGGACAAAACAATATTGAATGTTCAAGATTTCACACAGTTAACAGCTGAGTGCTTTTGCTTAAAATCAGCACTAGTGATAAGGTCCTAAATGAACACAGAGAAGCTGTAGCATTATTCTTTCACAGAATAAGCTATTTCTGTCACACACATGTATTCTTTTATTGTGTAACTCAGCTATGTGAAAATAGTGCCTTATTGCACAGCAGATTTGCTCTCTACCAGAGTCAAATCTGCTGACTTAACAGCAAAAATAAACTTTTTTATTGCTTTATAATCCTTCAGGGAGAATGTACTAGATTCCATTTCCACTTATTCATCAGACAGAACTGATTGCTGAAGTCTAGGGGAGAACCAAATTCTGTGTAACTCGTACTTGCACAGCTGATCAGGTGTAACCGAGCGTGTCCGCACACTCTCGCCACGGTGGATTAAGACGGAACAGAAGAGGAGTTTTCTGGCCCCAGCTGCCTACCTGGCCCCTCTCCCAGCAGTGGTCACAGCTGGGAGGGCTTGCTGGCTTGTGAATTATTTATAGAACCAAGGCATTTTACAGACCAGATTGCTAGAACAAATTGACATCAATTTGAGCTTAATCTGATATCACATGTATGAATACCCAGAGGGTACCATTCATTCTGCCTTGTCATTACTGAGAAATTGAGCAGCATTTATTTTCCACTGTCTCCAGTCCAATGCATTAAAAATAAAATAAAAGACCGTGCCTTATCTTTAGGGGATATTTAAGCTATACTGACACATTTACAATTTTTAATGCCTACAAACACTGTATTTTCTATCAAAGTATGTGTGTCTGTAAATGCCTATTTCATACATGTTGCCTACAACATTTCTGTAATAATCATTATACCATATTTGAAGAGATTGCTTTGAAAATCGAAACTACAGAAATTTTAACTTGTTTTCAGCAACATTATTATATTAATAGCTATTAGTACAGAATTAAAGACTACCCAGAAATATTTCAATAGATCTGAAAGTCAGAGGATAGAAGCCAAACAATGAAAATTTCTGTAAAGAAAACATATCAAAAACTACTGCAGATAAGCAGGGGAATCATAAAAATTTTTAAGGATGCTAGATGACACTTTGAATGGTGGCAGGTCTTGTTAGCTGAGATATAACAATTTTAGAAATTCAATCAGTGAAAAAGACCTAAGCTACTAGAGAAAGACTGAAAATGCCATGGTGAACAGTGTTTTTTAACATTTTAGTGTTCTCCCCCAGAGCTGTGGGCTTTGACATCATTACTTCGAGCTTCCTAACAATAAGCCTGTTATTTCTAACCACACTTTTCAGATCTTTCAGACCAGCCCTTGAGCAGTCCAAACAGAAGACTGAGCAAAAGTGGCTTCTGATTAACACTAAAACATTTAAAATACACAGTAATATTTATAAAGGAGTCATGATTTCCATATCAAACCAAAATCCTAACTTGACTTCATGGCTTCAAAGCACCTAATGCTTTACCTGGCAGAGAGCTAAAGTAAGTGAACAATTTTGTGCATGATGATGAATTTTTTACAGTCATCTTGCAGTCTGAGCACACGTTCATACAGCAGTTCATACACCCGGCCCTCGGGGCAATGCTGTAACAGATCTTCACATGTGCAACAGTTCTTGAGATTGTATATGGTGCCGAAGGAATTCTCCACAGTCTTGCAAACTGCTTCTACAGAAAGCAATTTCAATTTTCTTCTGCCATTGTCACTAGACATAGTCAGTGCTTCTTAAGGATTTTTTTTCATTGAAGTTATGATTTTTTTCTGCAATTTACCATATTTAGACCAGGCTACACTACACAGCTTTTGTGCTACTGCTCTGTCACAGTAGAGTGTGAACAAAACACATTCCAAAGTAATGCAGCTACAGAATCATAGAGTCCTTAGAATAATGCAGGAAGGGATTTTGGAAGTCATTTAGTTCAAGTCTTTTCTCATATCAGACCTAACTTCAGGTTGTTCAAGTCCCTGTCCAGCTGAGTTTTGAAAATATGTGATGACAGAGATGCCACAACGTCTCAAGTCAAATGGTCCCAGTCTCATCACCTTCCCTGCCAAAAGTATTTTCCTTCTGTCCAGCTGAACCTTGCTGCAATCCATGACTGTTACTCCTTTCCTTTCTCTGTACATCTCTGAGAAGAGTCTGGTTCTATTTTCTCTATAAACCTCCTTCAAGTAGCAGTAGACAGCAATTATATTCCCTCCTCAGCCTTCTCTTCTCCATGGTGAACACACCCAACTCCCTTAGCCTCTTCTTGTATGCCATATGCTCCAGCCACTGACTATCTTAAGTGTTGTTCCACTAGACCCTCCTCATTTTGACAGTGTACCTCACTTTGGGGTGAGGGGCTCAAAACTAGACACAATATTCCAGTTGTTCCTGAATGAGGAGCAGAGATAACCAAAGCGGGACATGGTTTTGTGTGGGAATTAACAGCAGGTCAGAAAGCCCATCTGAGGCTGAGTCTGACATTGGTCTCAACACAGTCCATTTCTACCTGTGAGTAATCTAGTCGAGAGAAGCAAGAAATTCAAAACAATAGAGAGAGTAAACAGTAACAAGGCTGCAGCTGGCATTTTGTTTAGATTCTTAAAATGTCTATGTTGTAGATAACTAATAATAGCATGGTGTAGTTAAAATAGCCAATGAATCTACTGCAGTAGTTGAGCAACCAATAGACAACTAACACAAATGGTAAACATATAAAAGTATATATATATGACACTGGCTCTTAAAATAAATGCTTTTTGCCTGTACTTTATGTTAGAATTAGTGTGTGTCATGCGTCCGCCTCAACTGCGACAGTTTTGCTAGTGGAGTATATTGTCATGCCAGCTGCTGACCCACCTCTAACCTGGTGTTCATCAGGATCCCTAAGCCCTTCTCTTAAATTGCAGTCCTCCCCACAGAGATGGTACAGCCCCAGCTGTTCTGTTGAAGCCATGGTTAAAGATATGCACAGCTCTCTCCTCATCCACAGATGGAATCACCTCACCATAGAAGGAAGGCAGATTAAATTGGGCATAATTTCCTCTTGGTAAATCCATGGTGGCTACTCCCAGTCACCTTATCTTTCATGCCAGGAACTTGTACATGTCTGGTTTACTTAAGTGAACCCTAACTCAATTCTGCTCTACAGTGGGTAGTTATCTCTTGCCTTCAAACTTGCATACTAAGCACAGACCTTGACAGCAAAGGCCAAGGCAAAGACTTTCCTTTCTACTTAGGCTCTTTGTCAGATCTTGGGTCAGGCCAAGGCCTTCCTCAGTGTTCTTTTCAATGTATGTCCAGAAGTTCTTCTTACTACCTTCACATTCTTCACCAGTTTCAATACCTGCTGAGCTATGAACTTTCCATAATCCATACTGTCTATCCAGTAAATGCTTCTACATTCCTCCAGGGGTAACCCATCCTTACTTCCACTTCCCTTGCACTTCTTTTGGTCTTCTTAAGGTCACACAGGAGGTCCTTTTTCAGACCAGCTGGCTTCCTTCCATGCCATCTTTTCTTGCACACTGAAGTGAACCACTTACCTTGCAAGAAAATCTCCCCTGCCCTGTGATCTCACTTTATATCAACAACACTTCAGGCACTGTAGTTAATGTCATTTTGGAAGGTTGAAGAACTTGACTAGCAAAAGAACATTTTGCTGCTGTGTGTTACAGCTCCACTAGTTGGCTGATGGATTAGGATTGTAAAATCTTTTGTAGAATTAATAAGCCTAAAATTGTTTGCAAGGGAAAGCTTTGAAATTCTCTACTTGAAGAGATAGCACCTCTGAGAGAAAGGGTCTACTTCGAAAGGCCCACTCTGAGAGAGAACAAACAGTCTTCCTACTGCAGCTACATAAGCTGCAGACAACAGAGTGAAACATAGGTACAGAAATCATCCACATCCAATATTTCAAACACAGCTTTCACTGCAAACTATTGCGCAGCCAAGAATGAGTTATGAAAACACACTGCCTATTTTCATCAAAATTAGGAAATAACTCGGGGAAGTATTCTGCTAGCTGCAGTAACTAATCCATCTTTTCCTGGCTCACAGCTACTTAAATTCTAGTTTTGTAGCAAAACTACAGCATTCAAGTGAGTTCAGTGACATATATATTTAGGCTCCTCTTTTACACCAAGATTTTGGAGGGGATACTTGTAAAGAATGAATTTATAGGACTTGCGAGCAGAGAAATTACTGAGCAGTTCTTCTCATGGGGCCACTCATTTTGATTCAATCTATTCAGTCATCTCTGCTGATGGGAGAACAGAACAGAGCATGGACTAGTGTTTCATTGTTCTGCTACTAGTACCCTCCAAGCTGAGGATGGCATTTTAGGACACAAAAGAGCAGAATTTCACTGGAAATGGAGATGTTAAGCTCAGAACCTATCTGAGAGGACAAAGAACAGAACAACAGATGACTCACCTTCTTCCATCAAACTTTACCTCTAACCAAAACAGAGAACAGTGAATTAGGCTATTGCAGCATCATCAACAAGAGTAATTAAAAGTAATCATATAAAATTCATTAAATAAAAAATAAATTTACATCAGATAAATATACTGCTTTTGCCTATCAAGATGTGTTTTGTACTGCTCAGCTCCAATAATGCAGTGACTTAGAGGAGTGCTTAGTTTTTTACATATGCATGGTTCCACTAAAATTAATGCTATTACTGGCAGGAAGTTACCTAATTTGAAATAACAGCACTACACAGAATGCCTTAAGTTACTAGTTTGTGCATGCTTTTGCAGGCTGGAAATCTACAGCAGCATTTTATCACTTGCTCTGAGCCAGGTAATACTCATGCAATAAAAACGTTTGTATGAACACATACAGGATGTGCAACTCACTGTGAGAAACCAAGTACTGACAAAGCAGGAAAATTCAGGCTTATTCAATGTAACGTTCCACCATCACAACAGTGTCCACTAATACTCTTGCAAATCAAATGAAATATGAAAGATTTTAATAGAAATATATAAGGCTTACTTGTGTTTTGTCATCTTTAGATCATGGCAAAAATGGCTGAAGAACCTTGCATAGAATAAGTGCATAACTGCATGCTCCTTTCCTCCGATGTACAAATCCACAGGCATCCAGTAGTCTGCTAAGTCACTACTAAAGGGCCTGAAAAAACACAATTACAGAAAAAACCACAATGTCGAAAAGAAAGACCAGTGCTACTAAAGTAGCTCATCATCCTTGACTGGACAACACTGTTTACTGAGAGCAATATGTGTGTAATAAAACTTTCATTTTGCTATCAGATCTTTCTAATTTTTTAAGAGTGAAATGCTTATTATAGACAAAAATTTAATTTCTACTGAGATGTAGATTCACAAACAGATTATTTTCCTCTATTCCAGGCAAGCGATTACCTGAGAAAGCAATGAAAACATTTGACTTCTTTTTAAATGATTTTTTTGTAAATACCCAGTGGCTGGCTTTAAATTTTTTAGTACTTTTCAAGCTTTATATACAAACATATTAGAGTGAAAGACAAAAGACATGACCACTCAAAACCAGTTAATTTTTTAATTGGCAGTTTGCATTGTTGCCATTAGAGGGCAATGATGCAGTTGAAGGCTGCAGAACCCGCTGTAGAATGAGATGGGTCACAGCACTCCAACTGAAGGATGCTCGATGAAATGACAGTGAATTTGTCATTTCCAGCATATTTACTATGTTGTTGGAGGTCACTTGAATGGTTTCCCAGCATTGCTTACTGCTTCATTACATATTTCCATGTCTCCTGTAGTGGGCCTGCAAAATACCATTTGTACAGAAGCTCTTCTCTAATGTCCACTTCAAGCTCCCGCTCTAAAAATCTACTCAAATCTACTTGTTTTGTCAGTCTGTCTGATAATTCCATCAGTAATTTCTGCTATAGTGACACTTTTTTTCTCACAGATGAGCCCAGAAGCAAATTATGGATCTGGGATTCATGTCTTTGGTGGAACAAATCAAACCTAACCTGTTCATAGGGTTCCAGAACCAACAGAGTAATTCTCCTGAACTGTAGACCAGTGAAATATGGTTTATGAAAATGAAGAGTTTACATACGTGTAGTGTAGTTAAAATAACTAATTAAATCAAATGCAGGCAGCAGTTTAGTGCAGAAGTCCATACAAATGTTCTCATTTCAGCATGAAACATTAAGCTACACTAAGCTGTTACTTTGACAGTTGGATGTTACATCTATTTCTTCTTCAACTTCTGGAGAAGTCCCTCTTGCCCACACACAAAAAATACTTCAAACTGTCATGGAGAGGAAGCAATCTGCCTAACTCAGTAACAGTAATAACATATTCATGCTATCACTGGAAAATAATTAAAACTGGCATGAAATAAAAGTGTTCACAGAAGATTTTTCTCTAGTTTAACCAAACTAGTGCTGCCAATACAAAAAAAAAAATCTGCCCAGCAATATTAAGTCACTGAGTATATGTAGTATGTTCCCAGACACTGCTCTGAACAATAAATAAACACATGCCCAAACAGCTCATCATGTGGTATCAACATTTTAAAATGCTACTCTTCCTGTCTTCCTCAGACTACATAGTAGGGATGTTGCACTAATTCCTCTTTGGAAAAAAACAGTGCTATGAAGCAGCACTACTACAGGCAGGCTATGAAGCAGAAAAACAGTTAAATGACTACATCTGTCTTCCCGCACTCTCCATGCTGCAGACACTAGTCCATAGCACATGAAAAATCTCCTTTCATTAATTATGCATTTAGTGGAAATGCTGCCACAGCAGGAGATGGCTATGATGCCTCTTCACTTGAGGTCCACGCACAAGGAAATGGCAAGAGTCACCAGAATTCAAAAGGAGAGAAGTGAAGGTGCCATGGTCCATCCATCAGCAGCTGGATCTTACACTGGACTATGCCTCTTCTTACCAGTGGAACAGCAGTGCCCATCCACACACTGAACTACTCAGTGTATTGCTGGGGAGGGTACACTCCATGCAGTTTACCAGTCTCAGAGTCACGGCAGGCTGTCATTCCTCATGGCACCCCCCCCTAAGGACTCTCTTCAACTCAGCTGAACATTTCCTCTGTGCCCTGCCTCCTAATTGCCTTTCATGCAAATGTCTGCTCCTTGCCCTGTAGCCCCTGCGCTTACACAGTTGTGTTTACACATCCTGCTCTTCTGTATCTCTAAAAATACCACATTTTTAGACCAGCTCCACATATTGTCCTGGTTTTGGCTGCAATAGAGATCTTTTTCTTCTGAATAACTGGTACAGTGCTGTGCTTTGAATTCAGTATGAGAATAATGTTGACAACACATGGATGTTTTGATTATGGCTGAGCAGTGCCTACCCTAAGCCAAGGACTTCTTGGGCTCTCATGCTCTGCCAGAGAGCACGTGCACAAAGAAGCTGGAAGGAAGCACAGCCAGGAAGGCTGACCCAAACTGGCCAAAGGGATATTCCATATCATAGACTGTCATGCCCAGTATATAAACTGGGCAAGTTGGCTGGGAGATGCCGATCTCTGTTAAGGGATGGGCTGGGCATTGGTCAGCAGATGGTGAGCAATTATATTGCGCATCACTTGTTTTTCTTGGGTTTTCTCTCTCTCACCCTCTCCTTCTTATTATACTTATTATCATCACAATATTTTACTTTGTTTCAATTATTAAACTGTTCTTAGCCAACCCATGACTTTCAGTTTCTTTTTCCTCCTCCTGATTGTCCTCCCTAGACCGCAGGGGGTGTGTGGGGAGTGAGAGAGTAGCTGTGTGGTACTTAGATGCCAGCTGGGGCTAAACCACAACATCTACCCTGTGCTGTGCTCAGGCCCAGAGGGCAGGCACATAATGAGGGCAGTGCAGGGCTTTACACTGCCAGTAGACTGCAAGGGCAGCTAGAAGCTGGAAGCACCAGAGAGTGTGGTCTCTTCATTCCCTTCTGTTCTGTGTAGCAGGTTTGCCCCCAGTGCTGCAGCCCTCACCTGTCCGCGTTGTGAGGGTCAGTGTACCTCAGGTAGTACCAAGCGGAATCAACAAATGTATCCATGGTATCGACTTCTCGCCGTGCTGCTGCCTTGCACCTGAGCAAGAGAGAAGGAGAAAAGCTTTTTTTAGGTAAGTGACAGCTTTGGAAAAAACCCCAAACAAACATGGACAGAGTGGCCACAAAGACATTCAGATAGAAAACTGAACAGTCTGAGGAGTGACATGCTTGGAGTCCGACAACAGCAAAAGGGCTGAATTGCTCCCTCTCCCTCCCAAAACATAGCAAAAGCAAGCCAAAATGAAGCCTGAAGAGCCATCACATCCAGCAACAGAAGAAGATACCACCACACTGGACAGCCCTCTCAATCCTGTAAATTTTTGGAATTGCCATTTTAAAAGATACAAAGGACAGACAAGTGTATTTTGCCATAAGGTTAATGGGTACTGAATATACATCACACTCGTTAGGTACCAGCAGATTTAGCAGAAAGGTCAGGTGGCTGCCTCTCATTGATTGTCTGTACAAAATGGTCTTTGCAGATTCCATTTATTATCTCTAGAAAAAATTAACTTAGTTTAATTTCAGCTTTCACCGAGATAAAATCTCTGCTAGACCTTGTAGCACAATTTTAATTTGTGATTACAGCAAATTGATTTTTGCTTGTAATTATATTGGCAGCCCTAAGGAACAGTTTCAAAATAGATTTTAGAAGCCCAGGTTACTTTCTGTTAATTTCTCCTTGAATATTCATTGTTTGTAGGAGCCAATAATCACATTTAATGAATTCCATTTGTTGTAAATGATCCCTCTTATAACTCTTACTACTAAAACAATGGGATAATTCTAATGTCAATGAAACTTTGCAATGTTTGATACTCTTGTACATAAATACCATTGATGATATGTAAGAAATGTATGCAGTTTATAATTGCACGTAAGTTTAAATGTATGAATATGTGTAATAAGTATACATAATAAATGGGGACTGGCTATTTCTTATTTTCTATATTTAATCTCTGATCAGGCTTGATGAGTGAGCTGCAACATGCATCTGCTTGTCTGCCTGATACTTCAGCTTGTCTTGCCAAGGTAAGTTTACAAGAGCACCACCACCTAACATTTTCCTCCATTCTGTCTCTGTCCCTGGTCCTCCTCTATGAGAAAATTTTTCTTCCAATGAAAATAATCTAATAAAGGAGTTTTACTTCTTACCGCTTTTTAGTGTAGAATAACCATTTTATTAAATTGTACATAAAGACTTGGCCAATGTAAAAGAATGGCTTTTCTCTCAAAAGCAAGAATACTTTACAGTGGTTGAACCATAATTACATCTGCTTCATGCTTCTGTGCTCTAAATGGACATGGCTCACTAACACAGAGACAGCATGCGCATCTTTCAGAGTTCATATAATTTATATCAATGTTGTGATTACAGGCACAATACTGTAATCTCATTAGACAGTCTTCAGACGACTAACACAATTACCTGGACTTGTATAACAAAGAGTAACTTGGGCATCTCCTCCCATTTATGATTGTTAACATTATTGTCACTGAAATACTCAGACTTTTGCATCTTTACATCTGGCTTTCCTCATTAATTCTTGATATTAAATGGAACTAATAAAAAAACCCTATTACTAGAGAGAAGAACTAAAGGAAGGGATGATGTAACTTCTCGGAGCAAGGAAAAGGAAGGATGACTGCACACAAAAGTATACAGCTCAAATGATCTGTGACTGTAGCAGATGTGGATGAGCAATACTGATGATAGCTGTCAAATAGGTGAGAATTAGGAAGACAAAGAGGAGAATTTTTTAAAAAAAGTTAATTTCAGCAAGTTACCACATTTTAGGCTAAGAAACGAATCGTGCATGACTTAATTTCTAACTAAACAAATGCCTTTGATTAATTTCTATGCAGGACAGCCATAATAACTACCCAGAAACCATAAGGATTTGGTATACATCAAAAGTACGTTAGTGCCTGGTAAACAAAAAATAATTTTTAACTAAGATTATGGGGGAAGCCAAGAGCGCACACAGTGACTTTCAGTTGCGACAGGAAAATTTTTCAATTGAAATTAGGTATTTCTGGGGGTTTTACTAAACCTGTAGATCTTATTCAGTAAGGCTTCACTGCAAAGGTCACACTTCAAAATACACTACTATGTGCAATTTCAATAGGCACATCTGAGAAGAAATTTTCTATGCAGAAACCTGGGAGTAAAGGCCTGTTTTACAAAAAATTACATGTTATTGACAAAGTTCAAAATACATGTTTCCAGAGAACCATGGAACTGCTAATATTAAAATACATTTAGATGTTATCAATCTGCTGCACTATCAGTGAGAGCCCTATTGCCATTTACATGTCTGATTTCCCTGTCTGGCAGCCTGACAACACACTTCTCATTTGGTCAGTCTGCTAGGAGCAGCAATGCATGGCACTGCTGATGAAAAACTTCTCTGGGATACCTCATGTTCTACACGGGTTCCTGCCACAGAACCTACACACAAACTTCAGTGTACAGAGTATCTAAGCAGTCCTCAGGATTACACAATTGATTTTCACAACACATCTCTCACTACATAATTTAGACTTTCTATTTCTTAAACAGATGGACTACAAACAATAAGGATTACAGAGATGACAAGATGCTTCTACTTTCAAATCTGAATTACATGCTATCTGTAATGTACGGTGAATGTAATTCTTCATGATAAAGACTTACATAGCCGAGGGAACACTTTATTGTTGGACTACTGCAAGAAAACGAACACAATGTTCCTTAACAAGAGGACTAATTCAGTAATCATTATAAGCTTTATATGAACACTGGTGATGAAAGATAATTAAAATAACTGTAGTAAATGAAGTGAGAAATACTGTTAAGAAATGGGAAATGGAGAAAACGATTCCGTTTCTCCTTTTTTTCTTTCCTCTAACTTAAAACCAGTGAGTTTTGTTTCAGCTTGTTTATGAAAAAATAGCAGTGGGCATTGAGTGTGGCAAAAAAAGTTTTATGGAGCGTATAAGAAATAAATCTCTGTGCTGGGTGAAACGAAATCATTCTGGAGTAGTATCTTGTCTCAGAGCAGTCAGTTGCCAACACTTTGGGAAAGAGCACCAGAGACAGGCAAGTGCAAAGTAATCTCCCCCAGATTGATCCCAGGCTGCAGTAAATACAGCACTGACTTACCTCGGACAGGAACAGTTCACCCATTCTGGGGCACTTTCCAAAGGTGAGGCTCCCTTTCCTGTGAACGTGGTCACATTGGGCAACACCACAGGTAAGTCTTCATAAGGCACGGGAACAGTGCCGCACGTCTGGCAGTGAATGATGGGAATGGGCGTCCCCCAGTACCGCTGTCGAGATATCAGCCAGTCTCTCAATTTGTCACTTGTTAGGTCTCCACCTATTCTTTTATTTTTGGCCTGCTGAGTAACAGCTTTTAAAGCCTCCTGCCGAGTCATGCCGGTGATCTCAATAAAAAAATAAAATAAGAAACATGGAAAAAAAAAGAAAAAATTATACTTGCTGCCAGTGAAAGTGCAAGAACAAACAAAATCAGTCAGTTTTCTGAGAGTCAAATAAAGTAATAATTTCCCTCTTCCCACTGTATAACATCTTGCTATCCAAGAGACAATTCACATACCAGCTGCTCATTTGAACCTTCTTGCTTAAAGGATAATGTTCTCGATGGTCTGAATAGAACAAGGCTGAGAGTCTTGTAGACCCCTTCAGTCTTTATTGGCAGATATTTACGTTTACTGCTGATCTCTTTATCAGTTGCTGTACGCCAAAACTTTCAGAATTCTATCATGAACATAAGTTGGAGACTGAGGAAATGTAAATGTTAAAACAGCTTTCCTTCTCCTATGCTCACTTCAGGTTTTTCTATTCTTGCATTCAGATACATCTTAACCATTTAGACCCTACCTGGGATGTAATGTGTCTGCAATTAAAACACATATTTTCAAGAGCTACATCTAAAGATAAGATTTCTATGTCACTTCAGGCATATATGTTACTACAAAGGCAGAAACCACATTCCAATGAATTTGTGGGAGAAAGACTAGTATGTTCATGTTTAGCGTAAAAATCTATAGAGACTGTGAAATAAGAATCAACTTTTAACACAGGTTAAATTGTTCAGTTTCCATTATAGAACTGACACAAATAGAGAGGAAAGTACAACCTTCCTCTCATGTACAAAAGCAAAAAACTTATTTTATTGCTACAGCAGAGCCAACATATTTCATCATTAAATTATTCCCAGAAATTTGCTAGCATAAGCTTGGCTTGATTTGAAAAAAAAAATCACTTTAATCATACAAAGTATTTGGCACTCTTCAGAAAACAGATTTAGTTTGCACAGTTATTGTAAGTTGGAAAGATCTCCATACTTGTATACCCACCTCTGCAGAATTAATGACCTTCTCCAAACCATTTGGCAATGTCTCAATGACTTCAGTGAAAGAAATGCCCAGATTCTTAGCTACTGCAGCATCTTCTGCACTAGTACTAGGAATTCCTAGAGGGGATGAAAAAATATTTCATTTCTATGACACTCTTTATAATGACCTCTGCTTTCCCAAAGGAGTTAAAGAAAATGATTTAAGAACAGTAAAAATGTTTTTGTATTCTTTAAGCAGTGAAATTCAAAGAGCAATAATTACAAATACATTTCTCAGTTCCTCTGTAATTCAAATATTCATTAATGTCCTGTCCTTCTTTCAGAAAAGTTCGAAAATTTGATGGTTCTGAAAAAACTAAATATAAAGCCATAAAATTTGGATAGAATTAAAGACTTTTCAATATAGCCATATTATCTAAATATAATACATATTTAAACAATACAGATTTTAATTCTATTTGCTAGCATGATAATAAAAGACTAAATGAAGAGCAGAGCCCTCCTGTTTCAATATTAAATTTGTCTCTGATTTAATAATTTATTTATATGTACCACAAAGCAACAGTCTCAAACATTACTATTCCTTTAACTTACTATGAAATACATGATTTGTTCATAAACTCAGGGAAATAATTCAAATAACATCAGTTTGCTATTCAGACTATAACTAGTGAGAACACTTCCGACAGCTATTCAGATGAGTTACAGAAGTCACAGTTTTTAAGTCCCCAATGCTATCTTTTCCTCTGCACTTTATTATTTGGGTCAGTCATGCATTTTAATTCTGCTCTGGAGGGGTACCTTTCACAGTGAGTTAAAAAATGTATTAGCTTTACTTATTATCACATGTATTCTGAAATAATATTAAGATACTAACAGATTGCTTATTTCCACAGAGGTACATCTTTCTGCATATTTTTCCCCTTCAATGATAATTTAACTAATAATTTGAACAATCTTGCATGATTACTGTCATCTTTAAAAGGCAAAGAAACTTATTCCAACAAGACAATGCCAGCATTAAGCTGGTGAAAACTACACACAAAAGCTCTCAAAATATTTGCTGAGCACATTAGAATTACTAACACACTACTTCACTCTAAACCAGCTTAACAATCATCTTAGTTCAGGCAGTGAAATGCCTGCTATACATTAACTCTGCCAGTATGTGGAAGTTTGGAAGCAGATGACTAAAGAAAATCAAACAAAACTCCCGTGACAAGTAACTCCTTAACTAGAAAAACACTACTGCTATTTTATCTTTCCAGCAGATGTTCACTCATGCCATTTCAAAGCTCTCTTATAGAACAATGTTTGTATCTTAATTTGTCAGAGAGCCCTGCAGCCTGCAACAGGTGACTTCGCAATATGCTCCACAAAGGGAAAATAGCGGGTCCCACTTTTTGGTTTGCCTCCTTTCGAAAAGACGGCAAAAGCCATCAGCTGGCAAAGCACCTACAGCTTCCCATGAAGAGCTGGGCTGTTTCCAACAGACATAAGGCCAAGGTATGTGCCAGCAAACTAGAAGATTTTAAGGAAAAATAAGAGTAGGTATCTCAATTATTTGACTTCTCCTATATGAGGAAAGACTTTGTTTCTCAAAAACAGATTCAAATCTAAAGTGTGAGATGCAGGCATGTTATAAGCAAGGTAAACAGCCCAAGCGGATAATTTCCATTAGCCCTGTGAGGGCCATCCAAGACATTTTTGCACAGTCAGCTGGTTTCATTCAGTCCAGTTGTGCAAGAATAGCCAATATTGGCAGCAGTGAAAGCAGCAGCCCCAGGACAGGAAAGAAGTATCAGCAACAGGGAGGCAACAACAAGAGTTAAGATATAAGGAATGTACTGGAAAAAGAGAAGAAGACATAACTGTTCCCCATTAGGACTGGCATAGAACACTGCCTTCTCAATGTAGCTGAGACCATGGCAAAGCACAAGAGTAAACAAAAAGCTTGGTGGGCGCAGATTAAAATGGATATTGTTTTAAAACCTTAGTACAATTTCTACTTTGACTTACTGGGACAATCATATTATCTAAGAGTATGTACTTAGTTGCGTAGTTCGAGGGACTAGGCTCTCTATCCAGGAAAGGAGTCAGACAGGCAGCTTCATAGGACAGCTTTGAGAATAGAAGCTCACTGGAGGCGATTCAGCATCCTCTAGCAACATCCTCCCCCTCCATCTACAGATCCTCAACTCTAAATCAGGTGCCTTAAATTATGAGAATGCTACACGAGAGATAAAGGATCTAAGGTAACTGTCCAAGACAACCTGAAAACAATTATTACCTATCCTGAACTATTTCACTGGCCTCAACGCAAATACTACTAGATAAAAGTCAAAGTTGGAAGTTTTGTACATTTATCATCTGAAGCATTTCTCTAGAAGGATGTACATAATTCACATAAACGTAAGACACAAAAAAAAGCCAAAAGATAGAGCTGTTTGTCCAAAAATAGTACAGTTCTGTTTTGATTACGGATGGCGAGAGCCAAACATACATACGTTGTAGGTAACCAATTTTCTTAAGATATGCAGATCCTCAAATTTAGCTCATTAAATGCACTAATTTTATAATATTTCCATTTAAAATTATCATCCTCTTCCCCCAGATAGATTCCACAAAGCTGCTTTTCCCTTCCTTCTTCCATGCTGAAGCACAGAATTCCCAAGACCAGGAGAGAGAGCCTCTGTGTTCAAATATTTACAACAGTATCTTGAGCTCCAACACAGCCAACAGAAAATCATACAATTCCACTTACATACCTAATGTCACATACCTACTTTAGTATCAAGAAAATTATCAAAATTGGTTTTTGCTGAGATGACTACAGGAATCTCCTGATTGGTAAGCAAATTCACAGCTGTCACTGAAGTGAGTGAGTCTGAAAACAAACGTAATAATATGGTAAGTAAAATACAACAGAAGATATGCTAAGAACATCTCTTACCATTACAATGCAGTTTATCTTAAACTTACATGAATTTTAAATAACAATTTTCTTTAAAATAGAAAGAAAATAAAAAACCTATTCACACTTCTAAAAAGCTCATATGTATTAAAATGCTCAGTAAGTCAGACTGATAAATTTTCATGATTAGAAAACATACTTACAACAAGCACCTGAATAAAAGCAGAGTAAGATTTGGATTATAACAAAAAAAATGAGTCTTTGATCAAAATACAGCCTGCTGCAAAGTTGCATGAATTGGCTTTAGTAAGCCTTGATTTATGTCCTAGCATACAACGCTACAAAATCCCACCAAAAAGTCAGATGAAACTGCAGGGGAGCATATATCCTTATGATTTAATTTCTTACAGAAGAACTACTAAGCATGTGAAATCCTTTTTTTTTAACCTGTGTTGAAAACCACCTAAGTAACCTATTGATTTCCAAACAGGATATTCATATTCATATCACAGATGAGGAACCCAATGTCCACAAGGAAGGGGAGATAGGAGAGGAGAGAATTAAGGGGGAGAACTAATAAACTGAAATTGATTTACAATGTGCAGATTGGGTGGCTCAGCAAGAAGAAAATCAAATCTGAATACTCCAAATTTTGAGGATTCAAACCCCAGATCTCAATTTCGACCTATTTCTAAGTTTTTCAGTGCCTTTAAGTTGATGATAACTACAATCATTAAAATATGGGCTGCTAAGATCTTCCTTTCACCTGTCTTCATAGTTAAGCTGAGGCTATGAAGTCTTGTATTGCAATTTATAAAACCTGCCTGAAGTAAAGTAACAGCAATTTTGAGAACAGAGCTATTACATCTCATCACGCTTCTTAACATAAATGATACATTTATTTATTTCTGATTACTACTTTTCCAAATTTCAGATGTCTGAGGTATTCATATCACAAAGAAAATTTCCACGTTCAAACCACTGCACACAACTTTCCTCTGTTTAAAAAAAGTACAAAAGGGATAATTTCATTCTTTAAAAGCAACTAACCAAAAAGCGTCATAAGCAGGAAGCTGAGTGGGTAGGACAATGCTTTTAAAAATAACTTCTCTCTTCCACCCAGCAATAATTTTCATTTTATGCTGGAACCCAAAATAATAACTCCAGTTTATGAAGGTGCTCTTTCCTGTGCTCATTTGCTCACATCGTTACCATCATAACCAGAAAGAGATGATGGTACAGGTACAAATGTAAAGATAATGTATGCAGAGTATTGTAAGGAGATAATGAACAACGTAATGGTCAAATCTTTATCTCAGGCACCTCCTGCTGTCAAAACTATTAGACTTACCAGATTCTAAATTAACATACATTTTTCTAGGCAAAAAAAATTTGAATGTTTGACAACTGGTTGTTCCATCTATTTAAATAATAATAGCCTAAAATACAGACCCGTACTTCAAGACTAAACGTTTTAGAACTTCCAGTTACTGTGCTATACAACAGCTTATTTTTCCTCTCCTAGAAAACATAAAAATATACCCTCCTAATTATTTAAATGAGAACACAGTGAAGAAAAAGAATTAAAAAACTATGTCAATTGAAAAGAAAACAATTACACCTAATTAAATTAAAATGTCAATGTTACTGAGGAACTTTGAAAAAAAAGTCTTGGTTGATGTGAAAATAGTCTATATAAGGCCATCCAAAATTTCTTTTTATTTAAATGCCATTGTTGGCCTTTCCCATGCGAAATGCCAATCTCAATTAATTTCAACTGAAGAATGTCTATAAGTATATTCACAAGTTGCATGAGTATACAACAGCAGAGTTATGATTCTGGAATTGTGCCTCTTTTTTGAAGACTTTTGGCTGTCATTTCAACCGAGAGTTTCTTAATTTAACTCAACCAAAAGCTTTAAGCTTATTGTTAACAGACATACAAAAAATCTTTTGCAAGTACTTCCGCCTCAAAAACAATATAAAAATATACCATTGTCTTTATTAAAAGCAAATTTTGCACTTTTGTGGTTTGGCTTAAAGCACAAGATCCAACAAAGGTACAGGCACATGCATGGATGTGTGTTTGTGAAGTTAGTGCTTTGATTTGGTTCAACTTCAAGAACTGCAAATTTGTTCTCCAAAGTTCTCCAAGCTTTGCTCACCTTTTAGACAACAGTTCTATGTACTCAACACAGTCAGGCTCTATTTTTTTTTTTTTTCCTACTAGCAAGCAAACTTTTTAAAGGTAGAAATGAAGCACTCAAAAAAGTAGGCTCTGTACAACCAACACAATTTCCCACAACATGCTGTTGACATCAGATGTTATACAGACAATGAAGCCTCATCTTTACCAGTAAGGAAAAAAGAAAATATTGAACACCAGCCTGAAGTAGAAACAAAAAATATAATATGTACTCGTTATTTTCAGGTTTTCCAAACAACAAAAAAATACTAAACCATGGATGCTACATACAGGCAGAATTGGTAGTAGGAGCCTTCAGGAAAGCAATTAACAGTAATTAAAGAATTATCAGCTGCCTATGCAAGTCATGAACTGCCGTAGGGATATTCTGACTTTACTCCATTAGAGTCTTGTATTAACTAAGGATCTGCATAGTTGAGAATTATTTTACTATCTATCAGTGATCCACTTCGCTATGTATTAGTGATCTGCTGCCCTCTTTATATGCCTCATGACAGGAAGAAATCATCACTGGTGCAAGAATTAATTCTGCTGTCTTTGTGCTAATATCAAACTACCATACAGATGTGAGATTTTCCAATGGGCTGACACAGTCAAATTTGGACTATTCATTTCTGGCACATGAGGAAACAAGAATGTGTTCCATTGCTTTTATGCACTATGCAGTGTTACAATTATTATATAAAGAAGAATTCTAGCATAGCTGCTCTTGCCACATCTGAAGCCAGGACAGGCTGATGTGACACTGTGTGACACATAGCAAAAATCAAAGGCCTGCTCGCTCTCAACAGGAACAGCTCCTGCTCAGCTTGATACACATTCTCTAAAGATCATTCTCTATAATTGTTGCTCTTCTACAAAAAAATGAAGTATGAGAAAAATACCACCTTTCCCTGGGTTGAACTCCCTCTGAAAGACTTCCTTGAGACTGCTGCTCCCATGCAGCAGTCTGTGAGTTGGTAAGATATATAAATGGGAAGCTCCATAAATGGCTTCAGGTGTATAGGTGTAAGCTGCTAGCTTCTCTTCTGTTAGTTTGCCATTAACCTGAAAAAGAGCATAAAAAAAATTCCCACTGGAAGTGCAGCGGTTATAGATTTCCCTTCCTTTTTATACAGTTAATGAGTCTACATCACCCTACAGAAATACACAGTTCCAAATATCAAAGCTAGACACATTCCCACTATAGAAATTTTCTAGAATCAAACCTTGACAAAACTTACTTTTAAGCCTTGAGAAAGTTGCTTTACAGTCTTGCCTTAGTTTATCCAAATATATCTATAAAAATATAGTTCTAATCCCATACGTAATATTGCACTGTGCCACTGAGACAGACTCAATCCCTGGCTAAGCAACCTGGAATCCTTCTATTCACTTTTAATATGCATGGCTTGTTTCCAAGAAACTGGAATGAGATGCTACCTCTGAAATCTAAAGAGAATTTAGGATTTTCTCAGCTACAATATGACTTTAGACCATACTTCTCTGATGAAGTGAATGCTGCAATTTATGTACAGAAATAAAATAATAAAAGGTGTCGCAACAAAGAACTGGACATAAAATGTAAATAGCAAACTTCAAAGACTTTTTAAGAATTGCCATCTGGAACCACAAACAAGGTTTATATCTTAGATCAACTAACTGTGGAGTATATGGGGGTCTTAAAAGGAGATTTTTCTGTAATAAGTATTGATATAAATTTTCAGAAACAACTGATAAAAACAACTTTAATACAAAAATGCATCTTTTAGCAGGGTGCAAAGCAGAGGTATTTAGAAGGTTTAATTCGCCTTACTTTGAAGTTTCCAAAATTCAGTACTTTAAAATAAGAAGTCACTTCCAGAATGTTAGGCCAGAGTAAATAAGCACAATAAAGCTTTGAGTACAAGGGCTGAAATTCAATCAGGGTCTCTGAAAATCTCTTCTGTCACTACCATATTCATGGAGCCTTGTTAATCTCTTGACAAAAAAGGGAGAATGTGAAGTTCTTCTGTAGATAATGGTAATTTTTTTCAGGTTTCCTTTTCCTTTCTCTCCTTTCTTTCTATCTAGACTTCTCTGTAGCTTCCTCCCTACCTAATGGTGTGGTTTCCCTTATTTTAATTATGGTATATAGTAAATGAAATAATGGACAAATGGAAGCAAAGCAGCTTGCCTGAGGTCAGCCTGGGTCTGACAGAGAAGGTGCCATGCAGAGAAAACCAAAAGCCCAACTAGATCCCAGCTGACATGTGCAGTGCTACTTGATAATGCACTTGGCACAAATGTCCTGGCTTTCAGGGAAGCTTATTAGCTGGCATGTATTTTGGCATAAATATACAGAGCCAATTTGCATCCATTTGAACACACAAACCCTTTCCTAAAGAGGATAGCAGGGAGGATCTCTTCAACCCATAAGTGGTGCTCTTCAGGAATCAGTGCTGGTCTGCGCACGAATATAATAATAATCTTTTTAAAGAGGCTTCAAGCTTTTAAGATCTGAAAATCCATTCCCATCACACATTTCAAGGGTTGCAGTTAGCCCAACCAAGAGAGCAGCAATTGTAATTTCTGACTTACCTTCAGCAAGAAGTCAAGAGAGCACCCAATGCAGTCACCTATCCAATTTGCTTGCATTTCTTTAATACCGTACCACTCAGGGAGATCAGATAAAGCATCAAACATGGCCTTAAGCAATAAAAGAAAGAATTAGGACATTCAGCTTTCATAAGCATACAAATTAATACTATGGATTTAATTATAACTAACAGCAAAATGGTAAGGTGCTGGTAAAAACACTGGAAGAGGTGTTTTTATACTGCTGCTGCCTCAAATTAATCTCTCTGAGAATAGAACTAACACAGTACAAGCCAGAGGTACATCACTGCCAACAGAGACCCTGTTGTTATTACCAGTGGCCTCTCTTTTGAATGGACTAGACCTTAAGATACAGGAACAAAAAACTTAAGATGAAAACAAACACAGAAAATATTCCCAGTGGTTGTTACTTCTGGGAAGTGTAGGTGACCTACTGAGCTGAACAAGACATAAGAGATGTGCTTGCATATATGAAGCCTACATTTGGATTAGTTGTTTTAGACAATAGCCTAGAGATGGCAGCCAGACAAAAGGTGTTAAGATGTCCTAAAATTTTCAAGCTCTGACTTAAAACAGCGTAATAGTTCCTAGCTATCTATTTTTTCATATTTCATATTGATATTTTACCAAGCACAACGGGCTGCAAAATTGATTGGGATCTTTAGGTTGTATCCTCCTGCAAAAACAACACTAATCATAATATTAAAGGTTCATACTAAACTCAAAATATACATGTATATAAAATATTATAATGGTGTAATTATTATAAACACCAGCAATGAAGTTGGGTGTAGAGGGGTCAAGGGTCTAGAGCAAGTCTTATGAGGAGTGGCTGATGCAGCTGGGGATGTTCAGGCTGGAGAAAAAGAGGCTCAGGGGGAACCTTATCACTCTCTACAACTGCCTGAAAGGAGGCTGTAGCAAAGTGGCAGCCAGTTTCTTCTCTCAGGTAACAAATGACAGGGCCAGAGGAAGTGGACTCAAGTTGTACCAGTGGATGATACTACGAAAAATTTCACCATGGAAAGGGTTGTCAAACATTGGAACAGGCTGTCCATGGAAGTGCTTGAGTCCTCATTTCTGGAGGTATTTAGAAGACCCATAGACGTGGTGCTTAGGAACAGGGTTTACTGATGGACTTGTCAGTGCTGGCTTAATGTACTTGAGGATTTCAAAGGCTTTTTCCAACCTTAATGGTTCTATATTATGCAGCATTGAAGAAATTAAGTGTTGCCTCCTTTACTAGCCATAATGTCCAAGAGCCAACTTGTAAATTCTACGTATATTTGCACTCAACAAGAGAGAAATCTATATATTTATGCGCTTTCTGATGTGTGGAATGGAAGCATAACAGTCTATTCCAAGTTGACTAGTATTTGTCTAAACAATTTGAACAGCATGATTTTAATAAATGGCATCTATAACAATGTAAAGGAGAACACAGACAGATGACTTAAAGTTCATCTAATTTTTTACTTCGTAACACTTCACATTTTTGTTATGAATACTGTGACTGCCCAAAATCTTTACTCTGGCAGAAGTACAGCCAGAGGCATGAGTCACTTGGACAGATGGAGAATATGCTGAACAATTACAGTTAAAATCTAAGAATAAGGCACATGTTGAATAATTTCCCCTTCAGGTCTGACTCCCAACATCAAATGTGCAAGCTCTTTATTACCTCAATAATTGCTAACAACCTGCAAGGATGGACAGTAGCTATTACATGTTACCCAAACTAAATAGTAGGTAGTTGGATAATTAGTGAACGTACAATTAATTCTTCTAGAGAATGTGTTTCAAGTTCTGTTTTAATGACATTCTTCAATAATTTCAAAGTGAGATGCATAAAAGTTACTGTTTACTGTTAGTCACTGCTCTGTTACGTATCTGTCATTCAAAATACAAGAAAATGCATGTCCTTTGTAACTCATAATACTACACCACCATTTGGGATTATTACTGCCTTCTACATCTTTAAGAATCAAACCAACTTATTGATGATTTATAAATAGAAGAACGTTGGGCTTTTGGAGGTGTTTTTATCATACTACATCTTTAATCAGTTTTAACTGACAACTGCAAGCATACCATATCACAGAGAATTCAAAGTTCTGAGTATTCTCATTGGTTGCACTGTTTCACAGACAACTAAGCTTTATCTACCATGATCAATCCGTGTGCTTACATAACTATGAAAGAATAATGAATAATTGGAGATATATATAGAGAGACACATACATACAATACCTAGAAATATTCTTTTCAAGAACTTCATGCATTTTAGAAAGAATGAAATTCTGCCAGTACACGCAGAACTGGCTGTTCACATTAGGTATCCATTCTAATCTACGTTACATTTTGCTGGCAAAGGAGCTAAATGTGCATGTGTTCTACAGAGTCTGTAACTGCTTGCCAGCAAAGCCTCCTAGATGTGTTTTCACTGCAGTATTCACACACTAAGATTGTCAATACCAGTGTGATAATGATTTTACTCTAATTCATTGGCCTTACTAGAAGCTACAGGCTACAGTTCGGCTTAGCCCAGTTCTTCTCTTGATAATGCAATTACTTCATGCAACTAAATAAAGGAAGAGCCAACTTTACTTCATCTGAATGAAGATAACTAAGCTTAATCTGCATGATGATGCAGCCTAGCAGGGTTTGCAAACACAAATCCTTTACAACTTAATTTACACATAAACAGTTTAGTGTGATACAACACAAAAAACCCAAGCAAACAAAAAAATTTCAAAAATTTTCAAAATGGAATTATGATTCTCAGTTCTTTGTACTCAACACAGTCCTCTGGTTTCTTGTCAAGGCTACGAACAGCAGGTGAAGCAGAAAATGAACATCCAAACCGCAAACAATTTACTTGGTGTTACAGAGGCAAATAACATAGAGTATGCACACTGCCAGCATGTTAATAAGTGTTTCTGAATGGTACATTAACCTAGGATACTCACTAGAAGGAAAGTAGAGAAGCATTAATTCTTACACACATGAATGCACTTGTACATTTAAAGTTCATCCATGTAAACTAGGAGCTTTTAAAAAAAAGCTTAAGGAAAATCCTTTAAAAAAACTTTTCATTTTCAAATCCAATTGCACTACACCCTGCAAAATATAAGCCTATAAATTTATGTTAAAACTATTATTAATTTTAAAAAAATACATGTAGACTGTTTGGGTATACAAAACTCTTGAGCAATGCTAGCATAGAAATTCCTGAATATTTTAAGTTAGTATCTGGAAAATTAAAGATTAACTCAATTGAATTTTACTTTCATATTCTTTCTTAAAAATCATGAATCATGGCCATGTTTGGTAGAACATCTTCTGAACCATTAAAGAAGTCCCATGAATTCTGCTCCTTTTTTTTTTCCTGCAATTTGCCAATCTTGGCAGCATTCAAGCCCAGGCTGGATAGGGCCTTGAGAAACCTGGTCTAGTGGGAGGTATCCCTGCCCATGGCAAGGGGGGTTGGGACTATATGATCTTTAAAGTTCATTCCAACCCCTTGACATTCTATGATTCCTTAATTACTGACACATTTCCTTAGAAAAATTTGGATCCTTAAAAATGTGTATATAACTCCTAGTTATTTCTGCCACAAATTTGTTAACTAGATTTGTTAACACAGAGAAGACAATCAGCAAGAAGATTCCCAGCACTCAGGCAAATAAACAAAAGTAAAACCATGTTGGAGTCTGCAGGGGACAAAGAACAACAGCAGCATTACAATCCAGTAAGCAGAGAGTGATAAGATTATCAAATAAACTCAATTCTCAAATTTCTGATGATGACTTAATAGTGAGAAATTTGCAAACATTATGTAGCAGAGTCTTTCTGCTTTCATTTTTCATTATTCGAGAAGAGACAAGAAAACTTCAAATGCAAACATCTAATTACAGGAGAAATTACTCCCATCTTAATTAAATGCAAGTCAAGGAGTAGCATAAATGCATTTTGGCAGTCTTTCAGATCTAAAGAGAGACAGGCTCAGGAAAAAACTAAAGAAATCAAAGTTGTGTTTAGGGATGAGAATGACTTAAAGGCTCTTACACCTGAAGAAGCTGGAGCTAGAGGATAAACCAATGTTTCACAGGACTTCTTTACTTTCAGAACATATGGAAAATTCTCGCACAGCCAGAAGATGAAAGTCAATTACCT
Source organism: Oreocharis arfaki (assembly GCA_013398015.1). Classification (NCBI taxonomy): domain Eukaryota; kingdom Metazoa; phylum Chordata; class Aves; order Passeriformes; family Paramythiidae; genus Oreocharis; species Oreocharis arfaki. The sequence continues at coordinate 269,686 of VZRR01004293.1, forward strand.
CAGATATCAGTAAGTGAAAAATTAAGAGGAGTTTGCTGAAAATTCATCATAAACAATGATGACCAAGCCTGAAACTAGAAGTAACACATTATATGTGGAACACCAGTCTCACATTCCTAGCTGTTTAGTCTGCTGAAGATTATGACAGAAACAGAACTTCCGTTAAGCAAAAAAGACCCAGAAAATCCAAGAACATAAGTGCTTTACAATTTCCCAAGAGCATCTCAAATCCTGAAGTCCCTCTGCTTGTAGTTCAAAGAAGGATTCTGCTGAGGCCCTAAAAAATTCAGTCTCTGACTTCATCAACTAAAATTTTTAGTAGATCCATACCTGCTACTTATTTCATACTTAGTGAGAGTAATTTAACTCCTCTATGATAGTAAAAGAAATAAAGTGAAAAATCTAAATATAAGCTATAAAGTCAAATGTAATTTTTTTTTTAATGAAGACACTTTAATGAAGTTAAACACATCTGCGAGGTAACAAGACTAAAATAAAAAAGTCAGCAAAAGGTTGCATTTCAGAAGAATTCAATTAATTAGTAAAATAAAATTGCATTCTACTAAATTACAATAAAATTTAAAAGCTTTGCTTCTGAGGAAGAGTCAAATAAATATCCAAGCTCTGTTTGGATTAAAATGAAATTCTTCACTTTATTTGATCAAACTCCCAAAAGAGCAACCAAAATCATTTAATACAACTTAATATATTAACATACATTCAAGTACAAGAAATTAAAGCTAGGCTGCCCACTGTTTTATTTTGCACTCTGCTGCACAGTTCCAACTGTGATTATGTGGTACAGCTTCTGCACGTATTTAATATCTTCTTGTTTTACTACTTTTTTTCTCCTTCAGTAGTTTCTGTCTGTATTTTTGTAGGTCACTGTTGACTTTTATTTCCCATGTGTGAAGAATACTGAAAATACACATTAAAGAAGAGCAATAACACAGATACCATGTATACTTCAAATTCTCATAAATGTCTGAACTGTCAGCAGTTTTCCCATTTCCTTACCCTACAATTTATGGCCAACAAATACCTCTGGTGTGATTACACAGAACTGAGGCAAATAAATGATTCTTTAAAAGCAAAAAGTAAACCCAGAATTGTTCTCCAGATCTGCTCTTCAAAGCTGTTCCCTGCTTAAAATACCAAAGAGAAGATATTCCCTTTCCAATATAATGAAGTACATCTTTGTGATGAGTAAGTGATTCCATAAATATAAAAGCTCTCCAAAACATTTGTTATAATTTTTAATACTACTGAGTATTCACTGTTTTGATTAACCTCATACCAACAGGAACTTAAATTTATATTGCTGTACCATCAAATGAGATGCTGGGTTTAAACTAAGGTGAAAATACCAGCCTGATCTGGATATCCACAAACAATTTTCTGTCTTGCCAAGCTGACAAAACAGGTGCCATTTCTTATTAATGAAGAGCTAAGCAAGCTGAGGGAGCACTGCTCTTGGTCCCTGTCCAGGAGACAGCTCTCAGCCTGACTCAAAAGGAAGAGTTTCAAAGCAGGGTTTATCAGGCCTGTTCTGCTGGGAGAAGACAACTATGAGCTAGACTCCAAGTGTGGGAATCAAAAAAAATCACACATAAAGAATGAAAAAGAGCAAACATTTCAGTTCTCCTCGGTGATGAGGCATTACCTCCTGCTATGAAATCCAAAGTGCTGCCAAGACTCTTAACATCTTGAAATCCAGTACTTCAGTTTCAGTACCATTCTACTTAATATCTCAGAAATAAAATACAAAATAAAAAAAATCAAGCAAAACACAATTAAATGAAATAATTCCAAATCTATTCAGATGAGACAAAAGGGCTGTCAGATGCAGTGCAAAGCCAGAGAAAAGCTGGAGAAGAACTGTAGCTCATTTGCTGTTTTCCCTCCACAGAGCCAGCACCAAGCCCAACATCTGTGTTCCTGCAAACCCACAGAAAATGAGAAGGGTTTACCTCTAAATGTCTATACAAGAAAAATTAACTAAGAAAGGGTACTGCTTATCTGTATGGCAACTGTAAATTATAACACTAGAATTTTGTTGGTTATGTTCCCCAGTATTTGAATTTAAAAGACCATCCTATTGCTGTGCAAAAAAGAAGATGATTTAAGGCAAAACTTGAAGTTTTGAAGTTGCTTCTATTTTATTTTATCCCAGAAAAGGTTGTTTTCCAGCTATTTGAATTATTTTTTGTACAGTAAAATATGAAAAAGAATTGTATAAAATTAATTTAGGAAGAACATGGACTATAAAAAGACTAACCTTGCCAATTCTGATTTGAGGACTCAGTTGACCATGCATAAAAACCTCCATAAAAGCAATTTACAGGTACACAGAGAAAATACTAACATTTACAGATAGATTTTTCCAATGAATCTGCCTACCAATTCAGCAGGTAACCATAGCAACTAAATGTTTTAGCTTAAACATCTTAAATGCACAGACAACAATTTGAATAATAATGCCATCAGTGAAGGCATTATACTTTTATCTAAGAAATACGTCAGAAGAAAAATGACAATTAAAATGTTCTCTAAAAATCCATAAAAGCTGCCAGACCATTTCATATGTACTTTACAGTTTAAAAAATGGGCCAAGATTACTTTATTACTTTACATAAGCAAAATGCTTTCTGCTAAGCATTAAAAGCACGGTTAATATTTTTGCCCTTTGAACAATACTCATTGCCAAGGGTAAATTGCCATGTGAGGCAACACTGCTTTGTTTGCAATTTTTATTGCAAGAAAGGAATATGAGCTGGTGCAGTAACAACAAAGAAATCAAAGCAAATCCACAGGAGATGATTCCTCTGGACACAACAGAAATCTGCAAAAGAGTGTGTATAGGAATGAAACACTGACTCCTGTAACACACGACTTCACAGACCACTACTGATCATGTAACTCCCGGTTGCTTTTTGACCAGTAATGTAAGCACTACAGATGAAGAATACTCTGATTAGTTTTTATTTTCATTAAGGTTATGAGATACAAGGGAAAACATAAAATGATAAATGGGCAAAAGAGAGGAACACGGATGACTAGAATAGATCATCAATATACACTATAAATAAGCTGAAAAGTTACAACAAAATAATTTGTGGATGCTACAACTAGGAAATAGGTTGTATTCGTACATATTCAGCCATTGTTGCTAGCTGGTAATTTGCATGGAGAATTAAGAAATAGAAGATTAATTAAATGTATTTTAAATGAAACTTTTTCTATGAAACAAGGTTATGGAAAGACTTATACTTTCCTCTAAGCCACACAGGAATGGAGCAAGTTAACAGAAATAGAGCTCTTTTTTTTCAAAATACTTTCCCACTATGTCAGTTTATAGAAAACTCAGGTATAACTCTGGGAAGGAATAGGAAACAGGTTTGCAGAGAGCCATTTTTCAGGAAAAGGGCAAGGAAGGTAGAACTTTCTGACATTTGGTCTTGAATTTCTGTAAACTTTTCAGAAGAAATATTAGTCACCATTTAAGGCACAAGAAAAAGGTGACCAGAATGAAATGGCTTTCCCCACAATACACCAAAACCAGATTAAGGCCTGACTGTAGAAAGATGAGTGAGACACTCATAGAATTCTAACCCTCTAAGTCTGAAAGTAGCCAAAGTTGGAAAAAAAATACAAGTCTTCCCCAAAAGGTGCAAGGGTTAAATTACTCTCAGATAGTCTCTCAGTGCCTTCCGATTTTTTAATTTCAAAATAGGAAGGAGAGGAACTTTAGTGGACAGCAGAAATCCATATACAGCTCACTGAAAGCCTGATCCACTTAGCTCTCTATCTTTTTCCAAACCTAGGAAAAAGATCTCGCACAAGGAAAGATTAAATGTGCTCTGTGCCTGTGAACTTGTCTAAGCTGTGAGGAAATAAGGGGCATGTGTGTTCTGATACAAATTCTGGCAGTACAGCTCAAAGACCTAAACGCTGCTCTATACTGACAGAAAATGTAGATCTTTGGATCTGAGTGACTTTGACCATGCTAACCTGACACCATCTTGTCCTAAACCTCTGGACACCTTTTGAAAAATCAGAATTGGAGAGAAGATGTTCAACCGGCAATTGACTGAGAAATGGGGAATAAAGGACTCAGGACCAGACAAGTTCTGGAAGGGCAGGTTTCTATTTCTATTAGTGTTCTAACGCAAAACAAGTTGACCATGGATTTGAAATCCCCAGGCCCATTACAGATTTTTATGATGTCCCCTCAGAGTTCCCTTTTACAGGAGTCTGGCATATGAATTATCAAACAACTGACAAAAAAGGGAAGTGAGATCCATAAAGAGCTGAAGTGCTGTACTGATTTATTGTTAGAGGCACAAATATCTGAAGTCTCCGAACTGCAAAGAATTCCAGGAAAATGAAGTTGTACTGGTAGTGGTTCTATTCTGTTACATAAGCCAGGAAAATCTCTTTATGGAAATCAGTGTCTTCAAAAACAGGAGACATGAAATAATCCCCCCTGCTAAAGTGAAGGTATCATCACCACTAATGTTATCATCCTGAAATCGTATTAGCAATTAAAGATCTTTAGCTTCTTAAAGATATGTCTCTGTCCTCCACACCTATTAGGACGAGCTCTGTGAAATTTGGACCCTCCAATCCAAGAGGCAAGGCTCTGTAAAGCATAAAGGTAAATGAAGGTCTCTCTCTCTCTAGGTAATGCCCAGTCTCCTGGCTAGAACTTTTGAAAAAAGGTGGGGGAGAATGCTTGAGGAATAGGCTAGGAAGAGTGGCTGCTGTAATCAGGGTGTTCAGCAATGCAGGACAATATGGATTCAGATCAACTGTAAAGAGCCTGAATCCAAAGAAAAAGGTGACAAAAGAAACAGACTTAGGAGGAAGGATTCATGGCTCTTACCACTCCTGGAGAAGTACTGGCATGACTACCATAAGGACTGAAGAAATGTGTGCAAGGAAGTTTTGAGGATAATTAGTCAAATTATTCAGAAAGAGAAGCCAAAGTTGTAGCATTTCAGATGTGTAATTTGGCTCCTGTCAAAATGCTAGTGTGAAGCTTCCTGATTACGTCAGTGTGCGCACAGAGTTTCTAAGAGACTGAAATACTTGGCCACTATTATCTCAGATACAGTCTCCCTCCAGTGGACTGTCTTCAATTGTGGCTTGCAGTTCATGGGCCATTCAGAGTTATATGGCCAAAACAGTCTTCTTCAGAAAGTAAAACACAACATGCTATGTTATCTAATCTCCTGCAATTTGAAAGAAAAAAAATTACCAAAAAAGGGACTTTATTTGTTTTAATCTTCCAAGCATGAAATGCATCTACTATCAGATATTGGACTTCATATGCCAAGCCTGGCAACCTGCTATTCTTATTTGAAGATTTGGGGTGGGGGAGAAGTTATTTTTCCCCGTCTACAACCAAATGTTTAAAAGCCTTGCCAAAAGAAGCAGAGTGAGACTGTTTAAAAAGAACCAGAGAAACAAAAATAGGAGTGAGTGGAGGGTGAGTAAAAAGGAAAATCCAAACCACCTGCTGATTCTTGGTAGCATCTGTCACTGTACAAGAAGTGGGAGAACATGAAGGTAATGCTTGCCAAAGCACTTGAGCTGGAAGCATCATTCATCGATCTGCTTGTATCAGCTAGTGCAGACCCTTACAGAATATCAATCACAAACAGCACAAAATTTTGGGAAACCTTCACAGAGAACTGTAGAGTACTCAACTGTCCTTTGCAGCAGTGCTTTAAGGTTTTGTGGGAGTTGACAAAAACGTTCTTTCTGAAATGAAAAGCAGAAGCAGTTCTTATTCATGTCACCAAGATGCTCAAGAACAAAAGGTCACTTGCACATTTGCCCTTCATGTAGGTAGGGAATATGGCAGTCTCCTGAGCTGACATCTTTGTGGGGAAGATGAGGGGGTGTTGTTGAGGCAAAAGCTCCTTCTTATCATAAGATTAGCCTGCTTCCTGGGGAATGACATGATGGAGACGTGATCTGCTCAAGAGACTGTGCTTTTCCTGTAACAGCATTTCTTAGGTAAGAGACTAACTACAAAAGATAAATCCTTCCTAGTGGAGGGTGGATATTGAGCAAGAGGTAACAATCCCATAAACCAAGGGTGTTTTCAAGGTTACTGGAAAGCTCCTCAGTCATGTCTTTTGGTCTTGATGAGTAAAAATTTATGGCTGATTCACCCCTCTTAAAGGGATATAAGTAATTGGGTACCAGCATGGGTACAGACCAGAAATACCAGCCATTGCTTCCTACAACCTGTATAGAGACAACAGACTAAAGACATATCAGTAAAGGTAGAAACTCTAATGAAGCTTCAGCCTCAAACTGAGGGAAACAGTGAGTTAGGGCAGACCTTAAAATATCACAAAGGTCGTAACGAAATCTGACGACAACGGAGCTGAAAAAAAAAGCTCAGAACATTGTGTTTATTTCGTGATTGCGCAGACATGCTCCATTTTTCCTTCAGCTATTGCAAATGTTCCCTTCTTACTGCCAGAGCAGGCAGCACAATCAAAAAACATGTATCTCAAGTACCTCTCTGTGTATGAAGAATCGAAGCATCAGGCAGGATATCTAAAGTTTTTCTCTTTATTGTGAATAGACCTTGAGAGAGACACAGATTTCTTCTCCCTGGATGATGGTGCAAATTCGGCTTTTTGAATCTGAGACTTAGGAAAATGACCAAAGACGAATTTTTAATATTTTCTTGAGAATAACTTTCTCAATCTGTACTTGAAGTCTCAATATACAGAACACTCAGAGGGAATAAAAACTTCACCCAGACATGATAGGAAGCTGGTACTTTCATCTCAGAGAGCATAAAGCCAAAATTTTTGTTGAAGAATTCCTAGGTGTAGAAGCTACACTGTCCCAGCACAATCAAAATTTGAGCTCATAAGAAAAAATGACATTTCAATAACTTGAAAACATTTTTAAAATTACAGATAATCAAATAGAGTAGAGTATGAAGTGAAGGTCCAGATGAATCTCCAATAAAAAGCAGTTAAAAGAACTATGGTTCAGACATGGGTGGAAATGAATGCTAGGTGTCAGGTTGTACTCCATTGCTTATAAAATGCCCACAAGTCCAATAGGTTGAATTGGCAAACAAGTTTTGCACAGCTCTACACTCAAAATATGCAGAAAAGCATTTGATGGTAAACATGAGATGCTAATATGCGAATGCAGAATTGATTCATTCACCTCTAATTTGTGCCTTTTGATTTCTCCAAAACTTAATCCCACACCAATTACCTACAACTCTTAAAGAGGTGAACAGAAAGACTTCAGTGGTGATAATTTTTATGTACACACACACACAGGGATAGATCACACATATTATTATGCAATTACATATTATTGAAACATGTATCTATAAAGGACCACATTCAGCTTGATTAATATTTCTGGATGAAAAGTCACCTCTTCGAAGTGCTACCGTAATTTCCAAAAGCGTCTTCTCATACCTTTGCATAAGCAGTCGTCTTGATAAACCACTGTTTGAGGTATTTCTGCTCCACTTTTGCTCCTGAACGCCATGAACAACCATTGTCATCCACCTGTTCATTAGCAAGAACAGTCTGGTCCACTGGATCCCAGTTAACCAAGGCCTAAAAATAAAGTTGCAGGAAGAAAATATACTTTCAGCAGCTAGTTAAAAACCAGAATCTTACTTTACAGATGTCAAATGAATTATCCAGAAACATACCTTGAAAGTTTACCTGAGTCTTCTGTATTTTTAAAACATCCATTTGATTCAGCAACATGGACTCAGCTGGAAAAGTTTTGAATATTCATCTTCTCAGAACTCAAAAGACGCAAAAAGGCAGTTGGTAAGCCTTGCCTAGACTGATTATGCTAGCAGAGAGGCTGACACTTGACTGCTTGACTGTTGTATACAAGTAAGTGCTCCAATTGACTACACTGCAAACAAAACAGTCTGATGCTTAAAAGTTCTTCACTACTAATCAAAAAGTGTTGAGCGAGACTGAGGGGGTTGAGTAAACAAGGATGTCCAACTTAAGAGGACAGAATCACAAAGAAGTATTACAGTGGTCAACTACATTTCAAGTGAGAGTTGATATTATATGCATGTAACTACTGTCAACTGTGTGAATTACTTTTGGAATCTTCTTTCCTTATCAATACAAATGCATTAAGGAAAATGTAACGTGAAACTAATGTTGGTGTTCAACTCTACAAACCTTGCTTTTTGAGATTTTGAGTCAACTGAAATGCCAGACATCGCATACTGAGAAAGGAGCGAAAATCAAACTCACACTTCCCCAGTGCTGAACAATTTAGCAGGTCACATATCGAAAAGCATCTAAGATCACAAAAGAATCCCATCCAAAACTGGTATTAAATGCTATACATTAACTTGAAAAAAATATCAGAAAGAAAAAAAAAAGTAATCAAAGCAACAGAGTAATTTATTATATTGAGTGTTATTTAGTATTTGAGCTAAATCAGTCTGACTGAAAATGATCTACTACATTAAACATTTTTTTAAAATTTCAAATTACTTCTTTGGGTGAGGGGAGGACTTTGTATCTCAATCAAAAATTAGTGACTGTACTTATATTGCTCACTTTATATTTTATCTATCACTGATCACCTTCTGACCAGTTTCCAAACAGCTAATACTGCTTCATTTAAAATATGCTACATATTCTTAGAAATAGTAAATACCACAACCACTTTACAAATCTTATAATGAAGAGAGCCAAAGAAAGATGCAGGTGTTCTCTTGCTTAGAAATACTACTCACAACTGGGTGAGCACAAAGTCTGGCTACATTGATTTATAAAAAATTTATTATCATTAAATGAATGGAAGTTATTCACTGATAAATCTAAACTCACCTTCAAACGAAGTTTCTGTGAATTCAGACTGGAATTTAAACTTTTAACTTTTTGCCTACCTTTTATCAGGTTACTAACCAATAATACCACACCAGATTTTATAAAAGGCTTATGAAAATTCACTGGGAAATTTAAAGAAATCAATATATTCCACTATTGCAAACCTATTTTCCAGACTTTTTCAGAAAACACAGCTTCTTCAGTAATAATGTAACACATTATTAACAAGGCTCTAATGTAATGATCTTTTAATCTACAAAGTTCTGAAAAAACTCCACACAAAGTTAAAGTAACACCTAAAGAGAGATAAATCAGGCAATATTGAAAAGTAATAAAATGCCAGTTGCATAAAGCAGTATTAGCATAAGATGGTATTAAACTGGCTGTGACTCAAAGTTCAGAAAAAATACTGTTCCTCTTTTGATGATATTGTATCAAATTTATGGTGAAAATTTTAGAAGGTAACTGAAATGATTTACATAATTATTTAGCATAACAAATCTTCCTGTTACAACTCATGAGGATATATCTAAATAAATCCTGCAAAATATTAAGCAAATGTGCATTTAAGAAATCATTAGCTGAAAAGTCTTGTCTTTGAATTTTTTGTTACATTTTCTTCTTTCCATCTCTCACAGGCTTTTGACTAATATCTAGAACCTGGCTAATAAATGAAACCTTTAGTTCCTACTTGTACCTCACAAAGGCAACTTCTTGACAATGACAGCCTCTGAAACTATGACCCCAGGAAGCTGCTAAAAGTCATCTACACAAAGAAAGCACAGTGCAAAAGAGTCCAGAGCACACCAATTACTTCGCTCTCCTCACTATACCAATGTAGACCATATGCTTTTAAGATACAATTCATCTTGTCTAACTTCAGGTCTCTAAAGTGTAAGTATCTATCTCTGGGCTTGCTGTCTCTGTCACTACAGATTACAGGTATCTGATGGAAGTTACAGAGTCAGGGCAGGTATTAACCTCAGTGAGACACTCACATCTGGCCAGGTCAATAACCTCCACAATATATTGACTAGATGAGTACTGCAGGAAAAAGAGAAAGGATTTTGCTATGGTGAATAAAGGTGCCCTCTATGGATGCGGCAGCACTCAGACAGACATTGTTAATCCTCCATAATTGCAGCTCCTGGACGTACTGAGCCTGTGTCTCGCTGCCAGGGTAATTTCTGGTCAGACACGCATACTCCTGGAACAGAGCATTAACCAGGCTAACGCTCTACTGGCCTTATTCTTATTGTCACAGCAAGGCTATGAATTATCTCTTGTACCCAAAATGAAATTGCAATACAGGAGACTTCAAGCTGTGCAAAAGTACTGCTTAATACATATTGCAGATACACTGACAACATGAGACAAATATATGCTTTAAGTATATATGACTGTTCAAAGAGACCCAGGGTTATGGGCTCTCTCTGCCATCTGTTTCCTGCCAAAAAGCAACTGGTTCATATCCACCAGAGATTACATCCCCTACAGGTTGACAGACGCTGATTTAAGTCCTCAAACTGATCCTTGACTTGAAAGCAGATGGAAGTTGGAAGTAGATTCAATCACTGGTATCCAAACACCTCCAGGATCCCACAGTACTTGGAGCCTGAATGCAAAATTTATTTTGTATATCATCCCTGCTTTGAATGAAGCAGCAAGCCTTGTACTTTTCAGATTCATCTCGGTTCACTTGTCAAGCAAACAAATTCACAGATAAAAAAATGTTTGTTATAACAAAGCTAGGGGTTTAAATTTTTTTATCACAAGAAAAAATAATTACAGAAGGAAAAAAAGAAAAAAACCCCAATCCAGCATGCTAGTATATATTAAATATTGAGGGGTTTTGCTGGTTGTCATTAAAGATCTCTGAATACAAATGCAAATAGGAGAAATAGCTCAGTAACACCCTGCCATCCTAAATGCTACCTTTCACCATCAATCTCTTTCTCCAGGTTCAGAGAATAATTGGAGTACGTTCTTAATTATATCCTATGGGGTTTCCTGGTTTCTACAGAATACAAATGAAACATCAAAGCATATTTAAGAAATCTTAATTTCCATTTTAAGTTAGAAACATTCACTAAATTGCTGCTTTGTTAAAGTGCAGTTGTTCAGGTATTTTAGAACTGCATCACCTCGGCTATACAGAGAGGTCTCCAGATTGCTCATTCAACATCTTTGTTTCATCTTGTGTTTAAGAAACACTGAAAACTTCACTTTTCAGATAGCCTGATATATGTTACTTACAAAATATTATAATTTCTTAATGTAGTGGTAACTGATGTACAGCTGTGATAGTCTTATGACTCCTAATAATTCTATAATATTTTGGAGATCACAAACAGGGTTTGCTAATAGGATGGTTATGCACCTAATCTCCAATTATCCCATCCAACACCATCAGTTCTGAGACAGTATTACAGTAATGTTATACAGGTAAACAATCTCACTGCTGAAGAGACCCCTAATGATCACAACGTCACGTATTTCCATGATGGAAGATAAAATCTAGAAAATTCTATATTAAAGACGGAAAATAAACAACTAAAAGCTATATTCTGATCCTGCATTTCAATGCAAATCTCTGACAATAAACACTTCTGACTTGACTTGCTACAATGGCCATTCATGTCAGCTAGTTATAAACTGTTACATAGAAAATTCTGTTATAGATATAACTAATTGTACTTTAGAGTGATTTAAAACCAGCAGGGCATAACCACTTTATGACTGTGAATGGACAATCCAGAAAAGTGCTACTGACATGAGTGACCTAAATTAGTGTACCTGCAAAATACTGAAGGTCAAAGTTTGTACTTACCTCTTTTTGATACACTATCCCAGCTTCAAAAAGCTTGAGAAAGAGATACTGTGTCCATTTGTAGTACTCTGGTAAGCAAGTGGTTACCTCCTGCAGAAATGAAATAAAATAAAATAAAAATGCCTGAAATTACTCTTAGAATTTTCCCTATGTTGTTTTAACTTAAGCAACTAACCCAGGAGTGTATAACATATCCTACAGAGTAAACATTTATGCATGTATTCATGCATAATTTATTCAAACCCATTTATTCGTATAATGCTTACAATGAGTGATATTCACCTGTACACAAAACCAGAGAACATGGGCTTTGTGTGGGTTTAATGCACAAGGAAAAGTTTCCCGGTTAACATGGAATATAAAACTCTGTAAGATTAAAGCTGATAGATATAAGAACATAAGATGAATGGAAGTGATCACAGCTGCCTGATCAAGGAAACAGCAAAACTAGAAAAAAAAAAGTAGACTTCTCTCAAAGAAGCCGTCCTAGCCAGGCTGCCTTTTCCACTGTTGCTCAGCAATGAGAAGCAGGAGCAGAGGCTGTGGATGCTCAGAGGCAGCAGGGAGCTGGCTGATGTGAGGCAGGCAGAGCGAGGAGCCTACAGCTGAAGCTGTGGGTGCAGGAGGACAGCGGAGCAGCACTGAGGGTTGGCAGACAGAGCGTGTGGGGCTGACAGGATGGAACACAGGGTAAGATTCTGAACTTCAAGATGAAAGACTCAGGAAGGATATCTCACATTCAAAGGTCAAATAAGTAACTGTTCCAAAAGGCAAGGGAGTTTAAGTTGAGAGGATGCTCTAGGTTAAAGTATGGAAAAAATGAGTCATAAAAGTCACAAATGAGGAGGCTTGTTATGAAGGAAATAAAGACAGATAAAAATAAAAGACAACATAAGAAGAAGAAATGGGAGTTAAGAAAAAAGCAAGCAACAATATCATGGATAGCTTCTTTAAAACTCAAAAACATTTGCTAAATTTTTAGTGAACTCTAATAATTAAAAAATAAGCTACTTACCAACTGCTTACAAAGTTCCATATTTTAAATGTTGGTTCTTAAAAAAACCTAACTGCATTCAAAATAAGCATCTTAATATACAAAGACAACTAATGGATTCCATCATTACAGACTCCCTGTTTTCTCAACACAAACACAGGTTTCACAGGTGCAATGGAAACCCACATACCTGCTTGAAGTGGAAGATGGCTTCTACACTGAACTCCAAATTAATATGAACATCTCTTGATTTTAAAGTTACTGATAAAAACTTTATCAGTAAGCCACTGATAGAATTTATCCCACTTGGAGTAGTTATCAAGCATCAGAAATAGCTCCAAATGTGAAATGTCTTTCACGTGGCCTTTCCTATCATCCTAGCTTCCCACTACACACAACTCCTGCAGTATCATCTGCTACTCAAGTGACAGCTGAAATGCTCTAGCAGAAAATTTTTATTCTTTTCCTACAACTTCATATTCTATTTGCTTTGAACTTTATATTCCAGTGCTGAAACATTGCTTTTAACAATTAATATGACCTTCGAATAGATGTGCCTCAAAAGTGTGTATAAGAGGCTTTCAAGATCAGAAAGAGACATTTAATGGCAAGTTTTCAGCGCAGCATGTGAAGACCTAGTATGAAAAACAGTTGCTTGATTAAAACCCTTTGCTCTGCACTGAAAAAAACTCCACTCGATAAAAATCTGATTTCCATCTCTTGCAACTAAGCACATTTAATAGTTTTTCTCCCCCCTGCTTCTTCACATGGTGACAACAGTTCTTGCGCCAGTGTGATACCACTACAGGGAGCAGAGTTTCATCAACGGAGTATGAGGCACACAAAAGAAGAGACACAATCCCTTTCAGCACAATATAAGATTATATGAGCAATAGGCAAACAGGTAGGACAACAAAAGTGAGTTGTCAAAGAAAAATAGTAAAGTGAAAGGAGATCTGTCCTTTGGGCCCTGAAGGGCAGATGTGTGTCAACTGAAACAAAAAAATTACATTTCCCAACCTAAACAACCACGTTACAAGCCAAACAAGTTGAGCTACAAGATACAAGCTAACTCTTGTGAACAGAATCCCGTGCATACCCTCTCTCATGTGGAGTAAATTGACACTTAGAAAGAAATGCAGCAGACTGTATCACTGAAAAAAACAATCTGCTGTGTGGTCACTGGGATACAAAAAGATCACTCAAGCTCAGAATTTAACTCTATAACCATGAAGGTTTAGAGTAACATTTCAAGTTAATGAAGAAAGAAAAATTGCATCACTACCGAGTGAAATGAGCTGCTGAAGAAAAGCCAGCAAACTCTTGCCAATCTTGTAATGTGTTCTGGTGAGTTTTTTTCCCCCTATAATTTAGCACAGTAAGGTTTACTGTTATAAATAATTTTCTGTGTATTCCAGTTACTGACCTTGAATAAATGAATGATGTCTGGTATAAGTTTCCATCAGGCTGCCATCATGCTTAAATTCAGGTGAATGTTAACATCTCTATACTCCACGACCAAGCTCCACAGAACATTAACAGAACTAACTTAACTCAGAAATACACAAAAGAGTTTATAAAAGGGTTCGAAAAATAGCACTCTGGAGCCATTCCACCCTGCCAAAAACTGTACATTTCTGCTTCTCATTTGCGATCTGAGCACTGGCGTAACAGCACACATATAGAACCCCATATCATAAAGCAGTACAGTGAATATATATAACAGTATATTAACATACTTTCTAAAAAAATAAAATACCTACTAAAAATCAGAAGTCTTCTACAAATTTGTAAGATGCTGCTCAGTTGTCCACTGCATATACTCCTCAGTGCTCTGTGACAGATTTAGTTATCACCCATCACCTCAAAATTTCAGAAGGTAACATGAAATGGGAGGGAAAGCATCTCCCTCTTCCCCCCATCCATTTTCCCTTTTACTTTTGACAGCTTTAAACAGATACTCTCACCAAAATGCATCTTTATCATTGGTTACTGTTACTGTTCCTTACTCCTACAGGAATGACACCCATTCGTTAAAAGAATAAATCATAACAATTAAAATAAATCACCTATACAGGTGATTTGCTTTTAGAAGAGCAGATACTGGCAAGGCATAAGAAAGATCCCTATTCTTACCAAAAACTACCTTGCTTAGTCCACTTACTGCAGCACTGTAATTTGTTCCTAATAAATACCATACCAGAAGGGTTGGCAACTTGTTTATTCTTGCAAATAAATTCTCAGCTACAGACTAAGTGGTAATATTACAATCTAGATTTGCAACTTAGGAAGCAATGGGTCCATGTAAAGGTCAAAAAGCCATTCATTATTATAAAATCTGATTTTAAAAGTCCCTTTCAACTACCAAAAATAAGGGTAACCAATAGCAAAGAATCCTGCATAAAAAAACCCACAAAAAAGAACAACTCAATCTGGATGAAAGATTTTGGTATTTAATAAAAGAGAAACTGATTTTCAAATGTCTTGTTTTAAAATTTATTATTTGTTCTAAATCTGTTCCTTTCTTACAATTTTCTATTATGAGTCTGACCTTATAACTAATTTTTGCTTGTTTTTTAAAGAAGAAGGTTACAACTTCAAGCTACTTCCATGGCTATTTTTTTAAAAATAAAAGTAATATTTATAGGCTGCAAGAAAAGGTTTATTTTTTTCTACAATCCACCAGGCTTTATGAATAACATATAACTAGACCAGAGAGAAGCAATTTCCTAGTTTATTACTAATAAATTTATTTTTAGCACAGTCTTATGCAGTCCTGAAGACAGGCATGCTGCACCTCTTTAAAAGGAGATATGACAAAAAGGTCTGGAAGGATTTTTTTCAAAATCTAGTAGGGAAGATAAAACAGTCTTTAATCAATTATCTGCCTATTTTGGTTTTCAAGGGCATGTACCAGCTTGTCTAGAAGTATAATTATTTGATTTTCAGAAGTTTAGAGCTAGACCAATCCACATTTCTAAATTAATTTGAATATTTGTATTTCAAAGGCCCTTAGTTTTATGCTTTATTAGCTACAAATACAAATGCCACACAGTGCTTACATTTTAGAGCATTAATGCATTTTCTGAAAAAAAAAGTAGCCTTGTATCAAGTTTCTTTTTTTTAAAAATTAATTACAAGTAGGGTCACTGATTATCAATGGTATGCGGATAAGAAGAAAATTTCATAGGTAAAAATCTATCTAGTGTTGATTTTATGCATGCTCAGGCAACACACACAAATGACAACTTCAAAACTAAATAGAAAAATATCTGCACAAAGAAAATCTACCGAAGATTAAATTTTTTTAATATACAGAGCAGATGAGGAACATTAGTCTCATGCAAAAAATACATCACTTGGAATGCAGAAATTGAACAAACTAAAAAACCTTTGCAGAACAAAGTACTTTTTAAGAGAAAGTTACAGATTGATAATAACAGTGGTGAACTGAGGGCTTACTGGGAACATGCACTCAGTCTGTCGACATTCCTGAACAAAATAAAGGAAAAATGTTATATGCTCTTCAACTTTTGTTGCTGATGATAAGAATCATTGAAAATAATATTGCCTAATTCCCCTGAAAATCATGTTTAAAAGAAGTGACAGGCAGTTTGCTATGCTGTCTGGGGTGGTATTTTTGAAAAATCTGATCATCAGGAATGCTCAGATTATAATCATCTTACAACCAAATCATAATGCTCGGGATTTTAAAATTTTCCATGTGTTTTTAATGTCTCTCAGAGACATTTCTTCCATGCTCAAACTTCAGCTTTTCAACCTTCCATCTGAGAAACATAAATGTTCAGAATAGAAATGTTCTCTCACTTACTGATTTTTAAAAAAATCTCTCCTCAAAATCACACCATTTTCAATGTGATTTACAAATATAATACTTCTAACTTGAGGTACTTAAAATATCTCCATGTTTCAGGTAAAAAAATCAGATAATCATCAGAATTTAAAACTACTCTAAGGGAAAGTACTTACAGAGTTATTTAATGCATTTAATTTCATTTTTCATTTGCTTAGAGTTTCTGTTTAGGGGAGCAATTTTAAAGTGTCTTTGTAAGCTAACTGAAATAACCTAATTAGCTTTTAATAATGTCTTATTTGTGGTACCTTACCAGATAAGTAAGTTCACTGACAGCCACAACACAAAAATACCTGCATATTTTGATTTGTAAGACAGATAGAACAATGAAAAAAAAACCCACAAAAAATAAAAGGAAATTTCTGGTATTGCAGGCTTTGAAATGGGATTTGTTCATAATCATTTTTCATAAATTTCCTTTATCAAGCAATGAGATTTAACTAGTCTTCATATTCTTGGACACAAATTTCTTGACCACCAGACATGACTTTATAAGCAGGCAGATTCTTCAGGATAGCTACATGCACTAGGTACTCAAAATGTATTTTTTTTTTCTTTTTTCCCCTTCTCTTTTCCTTAACCATATGTAAAATGGTAAAGTTTATGTAAGTTTCCTTCCCATCATCGAAGCATATACTCTAAGCTGGCCACAGAGGACAGAGACAGTTAACATAAAAGGTACACACTTTAAAAAGGCAATTCACCACACACTAAAACAAGGATCTAAGTCAGGGAAATGGGTTCCCTCCAGCATTATTCGCGAAGTGCTATGCACTAGCACAATAAAGGGGCAGATTTAATTTACACCAACGAAATTAAATTAAAAACAGGCTCCTGGTTTGTATAATGGTCTTGGTTAATTAGACCAACACATATAAAATCTGTTTTTCTTGGATTGTTCAAAGGAGTCACCAATACTAGTGAGTTTTTTTCAGTGTCACAGTATTTTGCAAGGCACTGATTTAGAGGCATACAAGTACAGAATACTATAAAAAAACCCCTCCTTACCTCAAATAGCTAATTTTTAAGATAAGCACTTGCACAGCACAGTGCTTTGCTGTGCAAAGATGCTTGAGTTAGCCCAGAAGCAACACAGCTGAGGCAGTAAGATGCTTTGCCCAGCCTAATGAGCCCTGCAGAGAAGCAGGCTTTATCAGCCTGTAAGACACTCAGCTACTGCTTAGCTCTTCAATTTCCACAGGTAGTTCTTTCATGGCCAGCTCAAATATCTGTGCATTTGGAGGTCACATAATATTTTAGGCATCATGAATTTTTTGCAATTAATAAACATATCTGTTTCTAATGGCTACTATTCAGGTCACTCTTACTCCAATTAGTATGGCAGGCTTTCCAGATAAAACAAAACTTAACTCATAAGCTAAGGAGTGAAAACTCTAAAATGTGTTGCGTTTCAAGGAACATTTTTCAGCTCTTTTTAAAATCTCACCTTTCAAAAACACCAACTATGTGTCCCTAGAGCATTCTAAAGCATTTCAATTACACAGCAGTTCAAATGGAGTCAGTTATAGAGTATCAAAGCCCTTTCCACAAGTATTCGGAAACTCCTGAAAGTTCATTAGCCAAAACACAGTTTACTAGAAAAGTGAAGGTAACTCTCAAAGAACAGGCACAGAGATGACAAATTATTTTTCCCTGTGTACTTATATTTCCTGCCATGGTTTTCAGTACTGCCAGTTTTCCATCTGCTCTTCAGAATGGAAGGGCTAAACAAAAGTTCATACACAAGAGATGAATTATCTCAATTTTCTTGAAATGCAACTTGCATCATTGAACTCATGTGTGCGTGTGTGTGTGTGCACGTGTGTTCCATAACACAGCCTACACACAGGATTTCACTGTTGTCAAGTATTGCTGCCTTACACATACAGACAACCTCTGAGATACCAACAGCTTTAAACATCTCATGTCAAGAATGTGTGCAGCAAACCTTCCACAACGAATCTTTTTTTTTTCAGAGCAACTTTTTTGGCTACCAACAAAACTGAAATCTTATTTAAAAGGCTTATACTGAAAAATCCTTCCACATATGAGACACAACGAAATGGCTTTTTAGATGCAAGACATACAAATAAACAACCTCACCTTCATGATTAAAGAAAACAGATGGCATGTCTCAGAGTGTCACAAAACTAATGCTTTTCCTTTTCAGATCTAAAATACCGCTAAAAAATCCCAAGATTAGCATCTCCATCACTCTATTCAAAATCACATTAAGGTGATAAGCAACAGCTATTTCTGAGAGTATAAAGGTAGTGACTGACTAATTCAAATGCTAATTTCTTTTTTATATGGAAAATGACATTGGCTTATGTCCGATCATGTTTGGCAAGTTTTTTAAGGTGAACAATTCACAATTTAAGGTGAACAATGCTGATTCTCAAGCATTTGTATTTTAAATAAATTTTCTGGTTTCCAAAATGATCCTGATATGAACACCTATGAAAATGCAGGCTTATACTCTGAAATTTGAAATAGCATAAGCAAGCCACCATTTCAATTTACTGTCTTTAAACCCTTGACATATACATCGAAAAGAACACTCCTCAAAAAATACATACCTTAATACAAAGGCATTGCTGTTTCATAAATATCTGTTTATTGCCTTATTTCTAAAACAGACAATTAATACCTCAAAGAGATGAAAAAGCAGAGGGAAAAATCCAAATACAAAACTGAAATCACTTTAAAGATTGTCCTAAACATTGATATAATCAGATAATATCAGTATGCCAAAAATTAGGGAAATCTGATAAAAAGCTCAATTTTACAGTTCAGCAACTTAAACTGGTCACTACCAAAGACTTCTGTGTTGTCATAATTAAAATGGTGAAATTCCATGGGTTTCAATGTTCCATCATACAATAAAATAAGGCAGTATCCATTTTAAAAAGAAAATCTTACCCTTTCCCACGTAAAAGACAGACCTAGTGCATCAAACTGTTTCCTCATGTGTTGAATATTACTGCAAAATAATAATAATAAATTAAAAGTTGTTAGCTTAAGATATTTCTATCACGTGATCATATTTAAAATCTGGTGCTTATAGAATTCTGAAAAAATAAAAGCACTAGTTAACCTCTAAACACTATGATCTCACTAGCAGTAAAACATCCAGAGGTCAGAATACTCAAATAATAATTTTAAAATTCCCTAATGTATTCTGGTCCAATTTCCATGGCTAAGTATGTGAGGTAATACATTTGTTTCTCTTGATTGGAATGCAACTGAAAAGTAAATATGGCACTGCAGTTTGAAAGAAGCATTACTCAAGCATCACCTCTCACTATTTTTAATTATCTTCACTGCAGTTGAGTCAAAGGGCCCTCTTAAATCTCAAGCGCAGAGGGAGACACTTCCACTATCAGCTTAATCCTGCTCTATTCTGGCAATGCTATCCTGGCTGTATTTTGCTGTGGGTCTGGTAAATGTGGGGCTGTAGGATAACTTGAATCATCTTACCCATTCAGCTGAAGATATGCCCTACAAAAACTCTCCAAAAAAACCCCACCAGTTTTCTTTCTTCCCTGTCATCAAGAGGCTGACCAAACCAAAACCGTGGCCCACGAAACCAGAGGAGCCAGTGCAAAGGAGGGGGTGGGAACAAGTATACTGGGAGGTGACAAGGAACTACCAAACTTCTGGTGGCAGCATTGCCATAGACAAACATCACTCAACTACAACACCGTAAGGTTAGATGCTGCCCTGAATGGATTGTATTAAAAATGTAAAGTAAGATACATCAGGATATATAGTGAAGCTTTAGTTTGAAAACGTACTAAATGCACTTTACCAAAATACCCACAATTACACAATATTAATTAGTGACCTGGCAGGAATTCATTCACATACTGTAAAACGGATTAAAATTTCTCGGGAACTTTTACCTTTCTACTAAAATACATTCTGTCAGACAAAGTAGAATCTATCCTCCCAGAGTGGCTAAGTTTATAGTCATGAAACTAAGCATTTAATGATGACAGAGAAAAAACTTGCAGTGCTGAATAATTGAGTAATGCAAGTATTTAATATTATAATATTTTAGCTGGAAAAGCATCAAGAATCTTAAGATGGGACCAGAAGCATGAACAAAACCCAAAGAAACAGCATTATCAAAGAAGGAAATGGATCAAGGTCTATAAAGATAACACAGCTAGATTACTGCATCCAGAGTACAACAAGTAACTTCACTTAGGAAGACTGGTTTCCAAGTAATTTTTAGAAATTGTTTACTAATATAACTCTTTACTCATTTTAAAGAATATTAGGGGAACCCTAATATTTAGACCCCATTTTGTGGTCTAAAGCCCAAAACGTTCACAGAAATCAGCAGCAATAATGGCTGCTTTGCACTTTCCGAGACTCAGTCTCAAAAAAACCCAACTATCTCCTTCCTCTCTCACATGGTATTAAAAACTGCTACTAAATCTAACCACGTAACTCATTATTTTCCACTGTGTATTTTATACTAAGATTTACCTCACCATAATGAAATTCTGATTTATTTATATCCGCTGGTTTGGGTGTTTGGGAAATGCTTCTCTTTCGATATTCTAGCACTTTACAATTTAAAAGTCATTGAGATTAAAACCTTGAAAATCATCGCAATATATTTATTTTTCAAAACAGAATCATCTGCACAGTGCCATAAAACGTTGTAAAATAACCTTGGTTCCAGATAACCCCATTTTTTCCTGTACCATCTTTCTTCTATGCTAGTTTTGCTCTGCTTTGTTGGTCTGTGGGGGGCCACAGAACAGGTATTCACAGTGAAAATGACGTATTTTAATCATTTAACCTTTGTGTCCAGCTTGCAGGGTGAAGGCCGTGTTCAATTGCAGCATTTTCTGCTGGTAAACCAAATGCGTCCCATCCCATTGGATTTATCACCTGTCAGCAAAAAGAAAAACCACAATGTTATGTGACCTTCTGGAATGGCAGCAGCAGCACACGGAAGCCTCCAAATAATGAACGGTGCTCGCCATTCCAGCATTTGCTTTTTCTGAACGGAACTTCTCCCAAGCCTGCCAGCTATGGCCAGCTTTGCTTTAAAAGAGGACTATGAAGTGCACTTGTTATCTACAATGTGACGTTACAGGGAGTTTAAAATATTATGCAATAAACTCTCGTGACTATTTCAGTACCAGGTTGACAATGACAAAAACTTACAGACTCTTTGTAAGTTTGTGTGGTGGTAAAAGTCAGCAGTTGATGCTACCACCGGACAGAACCAAACATTCATTATAAAAAAGATGTTAAGTAAAAATAATTGAACCAACAGTTTTATAACTGTAACTGATGTGTAGCCTACTATTTTTTTCCTTTGTGTTGAAAAATAAAATAAAAGAAAAATACCTTATGATGATTTTAAGTCCACCAGATAAAATTAAGAAGATGAGGAAAAGCAGCTTTAGTCAAATTTTACTAAAATATCTTTTGCAAATATGGACTACAGACTAACAAATTGTTATTTCATAACTACAAACAAATAAAGGTGAGAAAAAAGTTTACTATAAAATATAACAGATAATTTCTGTTTAAATAGAGATATATTTTTCCTATTAACATGCATATTATTTAGAAAAATAACTTAGCAATACAGTAAGTATTCAAAAAACCTGTTTAATAACCAGGGAAAGAAAGGCCGGTACTTAAAACGCTGCCATTAAACACACACACACGGGATACCTGATAAAGCGAATTCTATTTCTTAAACCTACAAATGTGCTGTAAATTCAATAATCATGATTTAATGACACAAGTTTAACAATAGCAAAACATGACTAACATTTTACAAGTTATAAGATATCAAAATTTTTACCCCTTAAAATATGTACTTCTATAAAGAACATGTTTCTTAGTGGCATGTAAGCAAACAAGCAATAAAAAAGCAATCCCAGCCATCCTAATCTCGTAATATATCTCCATGTGAAAAATCTGCTCATTTTGGAAGCATAAGAGCTACTTTTGTCACTGCTTTGAATTATTTTTATTCTTCTTTGCCACCACTTCCCAATCTTCTGGCTTAATGTAATATTTCATAAAAAATATTTTATAGACGTGTTTATAAAGATGCCCTAGGCACCAACACAGTGTAAAAGCAACAGGATTTAACAGATGTGACTCCTCAGCATGCTCATTTTCAGTACTGATCTAAAACTAAACCTGCTGTCTATCATTACTCTACTGGTGCAGCAACAAAACCAAAGGTATGAACCTGTGATCATTTGTGATCCAAGCCAGCCCAATAAGTGCCCATGCACAACACATTTTTCATGTCTAGATCTAACAGAAATCGGAATGCTATTCTGTGTTACAAACTTCCCCTATTATCAGATAAACTACTGCTCCTCACACCATAGTATCAGAAATTATGAGTCTTAACTGCCTGTTTCCTCACAGATAGAGGGGGGAATAGACATGGAAAATGTCAATTCCACTTCTCAACTCCCCACTGAAGCACACCTCCGCCCAGTCCTTCTCCTCCCTTGCCATCCACCCAGCAGTCAAAACTATTGGTACAAAAGAAAAAAAAAAAGACAGGTATGCTTTACATAAGCTATAAATACCAACACAATTTTTTATGGACATGTTAAAATATTCATTTATGCTGCTCAGTGACCGCTAGTATTGCTGACAACCTGTCTCTGGACAGACGTGATGAAATAAACCAGATTTTTTTTATCCATGTATAATACATATTTTCTCTATTTAAATGCCCTAGACTAATGCCCTGCCTCTACATTCCTGCAAAGGCCTTTTCTTACTACGAGTTGATGCACATTAAGTGAGATTAGAAAAATCACTCTTGGTAATTTTTGTAAAATTTGGATATAGACAGGCAGCCAAAAGCAAGGCACAATCTCATTTCTCATGCTCCTGAGCAAAAGGATGTGGGAAAAACAGCTTCACTACCAGCTACTGACTCCCCAAAAGGGCTGATGGATGCTCCAGACAGTTCATGTGCAGACATTTTATCACTGTACCATCAGCGCTAGAAGGAGCAACCTGTGCACACAGATCTTCACTCTTCACATTCAAAAGTTCAATTTAACGACCAATAGCATTCCTCAAGGTAAAGGTCTGAAGAAGGATGCTAATTCAAGTTTCAATCAGAAAACTGAATTTAAAGAGACATTAAAAATATCCTCAAATTAGCCTCCAGGATAGATCTATTTATGTAGTTGCTATAGAGATGAATGTAACATGCACAGTGGTTTAGAAAATGATTCCAAGTTTATTGTCTCTTTTACTTCTCTACCATGCATGGCTTTGAAAGATTTGTGAAATGCATTTGACTAAACAACAGGTCAGCTCCTCCTGGCTGTAATATGCAGCAAAAACGCCATGGTCTCCATGCAGCATTTGACATTACATCTTAACTCTACTTATTCAACATAAAAATCTGAAGAGAAATGGAAGAGGAGAAGAAAATACGCAACTAACATGTCAAAAGTTGGCACAAAGGAAAAAGGAACAGTTTGACTGTTCAAAACAAATTAAAAATAGGAAGAAAAAAATAGAAAGCAGTTTTGAAGACCAAAGGGTTATTCCTTGTAGCTCCTTGATGGGTTGGTCACTGGCTCTACTGAGCAGAAAACATGGCTGCTCTCTCTAGCAGCACGGATGAGCAGAAGAAAAGTCATCTGCTTTCTTGAATGCTGCTGCTTCCAACAGCAACCTCTAAACCTTCTGCCCACTGAAGTGACCATTCTCCCATGCATCACTTCTCTAGGTAGACAATATTTTCTCTAAGACTCAAGGAGAAAGAAAAACAAATAACGACTGTATCTGTCAAACACGAGGCTGCATAAGCCTAGGGATGCCTACACCAGGTAAGAGAAGGAAGGTTCTAGTTTCAGCCATTTTTCGACGGCAGAAGCCAGTGCTATCACCAAAGGCAGCTGTGTGTTTATCTTCACTATGAAGCGGACAGGTAAACTCCTCCTGCTGAAAACTCCCAGGTTAGTCTTGAACACACATGGCATAACTCCAGATCCTCAGAAGTCCACATGATCAGGCAGGATCAGCTATGAAAGACTGGCATTTTCTACCACTTAACACAGTTTGCACAGGAGCATAAAACATTGCAAGGAAGAGATTAAATAGTGCGTGGGGAACGAAGTGCTCAGTGACTACCACACTGAGTGGTCTTTTTGGGAACAAATTATTAGAAACGAAAACAGTTGCATCTTGAAACATTTTAGATCCCAAAGACTGGTTTGAAGCATTTTTAAGAATCATTTCACAGCATGGTCAAACATCTGCTGTTAACGATGGCGAGAGCTCTTCATGTGACTGTGGGACCAAGGGGAGGAAGACACAGTAACTCCATTGATTCAATGCTGAGATCTCAGCTCTTCCTCTCAGAGGATTTTCATCTATTCACTGCTGCAACAATCAGCTCATCACACTGACATCAGTAGGTGAGATCAATGTACTACATAACACAGACCTGACAATGATCTCATAACACTCAGCTCTAAGCCTCCATCAACATAACCAGGACTGGTGATTCAGTGAATTTTCCTCGGTCTTTGTGAGAAAACAAAGAACATATTTG
Organism: Oreocharis arfaki; assembly: GCA_013398015.1. Taxonomy (NCBI): domain Eukaryota; kingdom Metazoa; phylum Chordata; class Aves; order Passeriformes; family Paramythiidae; genus Oreocharis; species Oreocharis arfaki. The sequence continues at coordinate 294,832 of VZRR01004293.1, forward strand.
CTCTCCTGATGTGCTCAGTACGTCCCAGAACTATGACCAGGGAGCTAACATACTGTTCTTACACCCAAATCAATGCATTCTAAATTTTAAGAAAGACAACAGAATCAGTGTCAGAAAGGCCTGAAAATAAATATATTTAATTCAGAGAATGTATAATAAAAGAAGACAAACAGAAATGAAAATTAAGAGGCTTGCTGACAAATTAGTGGTTTGAATTGATACAGCAAAGTCTACATTCCTATCCCTACTTATAGCCCCATGACACACTCGACATGAACTAACCAAAAAAGGCTGACAAAACAGGTGATCCATGATCACAAGTTCCAGCTGCCAGAAAACACCCCTAGCTCCATTATGGATCACACAACTGTGCAATCACAGACACGTGAGACAGTGAGGACTTGCAGTTGGAGAAGGGAAAGGAAAGGATGGCTGCTCCTTCCACTGGCTGCCTACAATGGGATGAACTTGTTGAAAATCTAACGTAAATCGACGTATTACAGCACACTTTAAATACAAGACCTCCACCTGAGTGAAGCCTAGATGCTCTTTTAAGCGTACCAGGTAATAGACACCACTATGCAACAGGTAAAAATTACCACCATCAAACAAACACACAACTCTCCCAAAAACATAAGGCGTGCCTAGAAATAGATTAAAATAAGGAATTTTTGACCAGTGTGCACATTCTAAAAATGACTATTTCAATGCTTCTCTGCAACGCAATGCTGCATATTAGAGAAGACACTTTCAAAATAATCAACCCATACAGATTTCTATCAAAACATAAAATGACCATTTATTTTTATTCTCACAAAACATGAAATACGAGACATTATTCAACGTCCAGAGAGTACCACAAACATTCTGAGAACAAAGTGATCGTTTGCCTCCTTAATCTCACACATTCTTGTCTAACAGAATTACATTTAAAATTATATCTCATTTTCTCTTTTTCTTTCAAAATGAAACAGAGTGAGCTCATTAACACCTTCAGTACAGGCTGTGGGAAAACTGAAATTAAGTAAGATTCAATTCACACACAATACTTGTAGTATTTTCTACTTGATTTATACCACATGAAATAACCTGACAAAAGGACACAACAGCCTTGCACAAAAAAAGGTAGAGAATAGCATCTAGTGATGATCAGAAAACAGATCTGTATTGAAATAATTCATCCTACTGGTGAATTAATTATAGAGTTTTAATTAAATTTGCCTGTCTTCAATACCATTCACTTTTACAATTTCAAGAGTATTAACATTCACTGCTGAAAGGGAAAACAATTAATGAAAATACATTCAATTTAAAAGAAGAGATGTTACGGATAAAAATAAAATGCTCTTTAAGTCATTTAGGGATATTGCAGAAATATCACTGACTATATTTTAATTCCATCCATCCCAGTTGAAGTATAAATTAAGAAATAATAAGTATAGTGTGATTCTAGCATGCAGGAATTTCACCCTGATTTGATTACAGAAAGGATTATTCTCAGTTCTGTACAACTCTTAACATGTGACTGCCTTGCTTTGGTACCAGTTTCATTACAAAGACATCACAAGAACTATTGAACTGAATCACTCTCTGTTTACTGATCACTAAGGGAATTATTCTCAGTCCTCTGAGAGCCACAAATCATCCACTTTGGAATTCATCAAAGACATGATAATGATAGCATGATAAAGTAATGGTAAACACATTCCCAGAGAAACAGCAGACAGGAAATCTGCCATAGTGAAAATCACCATGAATACCTCTATCATTTCTGCACAGCGCTCTCAAATAATCAATAGGGAATCTCTTCACTTCTTAAAAAACTCCTACATTTGAATTCACAACATGCATGTAAATCCACGGAGCAAACACAACCAGAAACTGCACATCATAGTTCTTGATTAATTTATTAATAGCTACAAATCTGTAATTTAAAATACATTTTCATAGCATTCTATAAGAAATATGTTCGTAATAAGACCTAGAACTCTGCATATCCAAAAATTGTTTTAATTTTACTTCAAGAAACATGTCACCCTTAACACATTTTGGAAAGACTAGCTTAGTGAACTCATGCAAAGTAATCTATACGGCTTACATTTCCCATGCAGAGACTTCAAACTTCATCTTCAGAAATCAAAATGTAAACAAGTTATCTTAAAACAGATGTACTCTACAAACCATTTATCCAGCAACCCAATCCAAGTGCATGACAGCTTGTTTCCCATGCACTGCCTACACGTCCTTGAGGAGTGAGTGCTGGAACAAGACAATGCTTCACAATGCCTTCATCTACAGTTTTATATGGGAGCAGCATTTCTTTCAAAAACAAGGTGGGGAAAAAAGCAATAAATACTTATTTTCCCACTTAAAGTGCTGGTGAAGTACAGGTTTCTGGCAAATATCAGTAGAGTTCAGTGTGAATTACCTCTCTGGAATATTTTAATTGAAACAAAATCAGACCTTATCAAGCTGAAAAAAATTGATAACTAATGTTCCATTTTAGGAAAAAACCAAAACTACAACAGAATCCAAATGATTTAAAACTTTCCCAGTTAAAATTTCAAAACACCTCCAATATGAAGAAATTACACAACTGCATTCCAAAGAAGTTCTAAAAGACATCTAATCTCTTTGTAAATGTATTCTAGCCTATCCTTACTAAAATATTACAAAATATGGGCCATTTCTTGCCTGTTCAGATTAAATGAATATGCAATTAATTTACTGTTTTCTCATTAAGGCATTTTTTATTAAACATACCTCCACCTTATTCAACATAAATTGTTCTCGTACTCAATAATATATTCTTGTCAACTAGGTACACATCATAGACGTTTCCCCTCACTGTTTATTAAATAAAAAATACACATTGTAGTCTGAAGCTTTCCCTGGGACCTGTAAATCTGAACGGTTTTGCCTGTAATTTTCATGGTAACATCCCATCATTCCTTATTGCCTTACACTATTTTTTTTTCTAAATGATGGATGCAAAGTTTAAATAACACTGATGCTCAAAAATCTTACCCTAACTTTGCATTGAATGCCTGAAATGGATTCACTTCTACCCAGATTTTTGACTGCAGAAAAATTAGCAGGCCCTAGGCTTTCAAACATGCAGTATTAAAGCTGAATTTTGAGAAAGAATAGAAAATCAATGGAATAACTTCAAAATTATGCATACTAACAGTTTTGTTTCTAAAGCATTCTTTCTTCCTATGTACTGAAGAATTCCAGTAATTCCTTGAGCAAAGGAAAAAATTATTTTTCTTGGGAATATATCGAATTTTATGATATAACCATGTCTTAACCTACAATCATCACAATATTTTAATCATCATAATAATCTTTGACAGATTGTACAACCATGACAAAGGGCAGACGTAACTTTTAGAGGCTGATAAATTAATTGCAAGGAGAAAATAAATTACAAATACTCTAATTCTAAGTGATGGAGAAATTAGCACGGGTAATAAAGGAAAAGTTTTTTAAGGTTAATATAAGTTCCAGCAAGTTAAAGCACATCACTAACACAACGTCTCTTAATCTGACATACTCAGAAAATCATCTGAGAGATTTTTAACGTCTCTTAATCGTAAATGAAAGTTAAATTCTTTGGCTGCCCACCTTTAGTCAAAAATAGATGTTCAAACTGGTTAACATAACAGAAGATACAAGTATTTTTAGAAATCCAGCATGTTCTACAGGCACTTCTTCAAAGTAATTTTTACATGAAATATAAAAATATGCTGAAATGCAAGATGTAAAAACTTGGAAAGTCCAGAAAAATTCTTCTGGAAAAAAATAGGCAAATGTGGAAATAAAAACTTGTTTGCATGGTGGCTCTTGTATTTCACTGAAACTATATTATCTTTTTCTTTTCTCCAAATGTTTCTATTAAAGGTGCTTATTTACCTTGTATTCAAAAGCTTACAACTAGAGCATGCTACTGGATGTAGATAATTATTTTCACTTTATTTTTGCAAGTACAAGAAGAAGAAAGTTTTCATCTTTCTGAACAGCAATTTATTGGCTACCTTCTCTGCTATTGATAAGAGATGGCTATATCCTGAAATGACATTTCATCAATGGTCTTAACATCATGCAAGAATCAAACACCCCTTCAAAATGCCTCGTTAGTTCAATTTTTTTAGTGAGATCCAAGTTCTGGTCATTCAGAGGAGTCAGGAAAGGTAAGTGTTATAACACACATTGGAGTTTGTTTCTCATTTAAAGTCTAAGGCAGTTATTTCTTTTTCCTGTAATTTTGAAAGCCTAAGAATGCCTTTCTGTAAAGCAGCAGCAAGTATTCAGTGCATGCTATGTTCATCACTGGCATAAAACACACAGTATTTGGAAAGGCAGCACACTGAATAATGCAGTGACGATACCTATCAGAGTCTCATGGATGGTGATAAAGCCAGGAAATGCTACACTTCTACAGCACTTGTAGCAAGGAAACTGCACCTAGTACCACAACAAGCAACTAACATTTCTTTCTCCATTTCATCTTCTTGGTATTCTTTTGAGGTTGATTCCTATATTCTCGAGCTGCTCCTTCTCTCTTGTACATTAGAGAGAATCCTTCCTGTCATCCTAGATCCTTGCCTATGCTATTTTTCTCTTTGTTCCCTTCTCTTTCCATATTCCTCCTTCCTACTGTTTTCCCAGATCGTTCACATTTTCCCTCTACCAAATGTCTTTCCTCTGTAATATGGCTGTCGCTCAGGCCACAGTTCTCCCACACCTTCCTTTTACATCCTTCACATTTTACCTTGCCAGCCTTTACTGCAGAATTGTCCCTGCAATCCCTACTGCAGATTGCAGGGACAAGGCTCTCAGCTACCCCCTCGACCTAATGGAGGGACAAAAGGGAGCGAGGGAGAAACAACAGCAGGCATGGGGGAGACTGGGAAACAGAGAAATGTGGAAGGGAAAATGGGATTTCTCCTTGTAGACGTAGCAAGAAAATTAGGCTTAGCCTATCTTGTAGACCTGCACCTTCAGAAGACATTTTGTATGTACAAGCAAGGCTGAAATGGGCAAGCTGCGGGGTGAAACGCTACAGAACAGAAACTTTTAGCTACACACACATGATGTAACATGTGACATCATCCTGTTCCTCCAACTTCCAGCAGTCGCAAAAAAAAAAAAAGGTTTCCCTCCCAGCTGGCACAGAGGCTGTCCCTCTGTGTCTGACAAATGACATGAACTGGCTCTCAGGAGCAGAAGAGGCAAAAGCAGTTGATTCTGGTGGTGTCTGTTTTCTCTTGCCACGTACACATTTTCCTTCCCCCAGTCCCACCCAGATGGCAGAAGGGTTGTCACTCTCCTCTCACAGAAACCGTGAGGCCCACAGGTCTCAGTGACACTGTGCCATACATCAGTAGGTTCAGGCAGCTGATACAGCATCACCTGTATCATCCAAGGTAGCTTCTAACCATCTTTTACCGACAGTGAGTTCTGAACACCTCCGGCTTTAAAAGTCTCAAATTTCAATATTCAGAGTTTAGTGGGTCATTATCTACACATCTGTAGCACATATTCCACTTCCATGGATTTCGGAAAATACTAATTTCCTTACCAATTACGACATCAAAAGACAAAAAACTCCCACCCAGTCCTACCACTGATCTATTCTTACCTGCATCCCTCTCATTTTCTGGAACCGAGCTACTGCATCACTGATGGTGTAGACACGAACATGGCCCATATGAAGCTTCCCAGAAGGATATGGGAACATAGAAAGCACATAAAATTTTGGTCTTGATTTCTAGAAAGAAATTTTTAGAAACTAGTAACTACATGAGTTAGCATTTCACTTGAATAAATACACATGCACATGATAAACTACTACACGACACCATGAAGTGAAACACGGTTCTGCTGGAACTGATCCAAGTGAGCACTGACAAAGTTCATTGGATCAAATTCTCTGAGGCTGTAAGTGGAGATGTTTTACCAGACTTTGCTGCCATCTCATCAATTTATACTGACATTCACGTGGCACTTGAATGTTATGAAAATTAATTCACTTTTATTCAAAAAAAGCTACATTGACAGAACTGAAGTTTAAGAAAGCACCATTGCCACTGTAGCATCTGCAACTGATTATCTATGTGTTCTTAGGCTGCCCCAACAAAAACACGAAAACACAGCAGATTAAGTTACTCTTATAACAGTTTAAATAATTAATGCTTTACTTTGTATCTGCAACAAACACAGAGCTCACTCCTGGCCAGTTGCTTTTTGTCAGCTGAACTGCAGTAACTCCCAGAGTGACTACACCATTTGCAATCGCATGAACATCTGCTACAGGGAAACTGTTCAGTTTCACTATGTATGTTCAGATCCAAATACATCTTACAAGCAATATTTTACATAATGAAAAGAAACTAAAAATTTTATTTAGTTAGGTTTAATTAAAATGACAAAAGTTACAAAGAAATGACAACCCTCTCTCACATCAATTATTCCTAATAAATCTTGATTACCTCTGAATTTATCAGTGATACATATATAGTATCAAGTATCATTGATACTTGCTAAGTTCTTACATTATTTTTCTTATGTTAATAATAAAAAAATTACAGGCAGCTTTCAGCTGTTACTATTCTGAATAAAACTCTATTAATATTTGTCAAATAATACTTCTTTATCACTTTCACTCAATCACAAGAAAATCAGAAATAATCTGAGTACTTCATTGCAGCACTATACACTATTTGCCTCTTAATACGAGATGTTATTAAATCTACTTCAACTGTAAGGAAAAAACAAAAATATCATTAAAAATACAATTTAGACCTTAGCATATGTATGCTATATATGATACCTATGGATTTACGTATATCAAAGACACAAGTCTAAATGAATGCTTTCCCTGCTACAGGTATACATGCACACCATTTCATCTCAGTTTTCTTCCCCAGAAAAAGCAAGCTCTTTTCTCTCTCCAACATTTTGATAGCATTATTTTTTCTGTCTGACAGAAGGCACATTTTAAGGGAGATGAACAAAAAAACATAAATGGGCACAAAAATGTTTTTTATCTATCGTGACAGAATAATTGTGAAGGCAAAAAGAGTCAGAGACTGAGATACTGTTGTTTTCAAGATCTTTTATTGCATGGGAAAACTTTTTTTTTCTTCAAGTCACTTACTACTCCTATAAGACTGTAAACCAGAAAATATTAAAAAATCATTTTCCCTTAACACAGATTTTAGTGAGTCACAAGGTGCAGTGTATTAGATTTGTCATAACACTGGGAACAGAACCCTGAGAAAATTGTTTACAAAAGTTACAAACAGATGTTTCTTTTAATACTTAAAAAAATTAATTCCCAAATATTGTATAATATACAAAGAAAGAATTTATTACTTAAACACTTCCTAAATTTACAAGTTTATACTTTGCCTATCACTGTATTTTTCCTCAGGATTTTAAAATTATTTTTGTTTACCTATATAATTGATGGTTTTTAATAATCTACATGAAAGTATTTTCCCCTGAAATGTAATGCACATCTAATCGTTATAAGCCATCTATACTAAGTAAGTTTCAATTAATTTCATTCTAAGAAAACAAAAAATATCAAACATGTAATCTCCAAATTTCTCATAATGCTTACATCAGTTTCTGAAATTCTGCAGAACTGATCCTTTATTCTTGGGAACCACCAACTTTCAACTCGTTTTCTTGTCTCCAGCCCATACTTTTTTTCCCATTTCCCCGTCTCACTGTAAATAGCTCTCACACAAGCAGGAACCAGTCTTCTCTGCCATTTAATTAATCCCAAGAAGCCATTTAGTTGCCTCTTCAAACACGAGGAACAAGGGCGAACTCTTTGACAAACCGACTGCATTCTTAAGGTTACGGTATCTGAAAACACAAAAAAAAAAAAAAAAATTCACGCTGCAATATCTAACAATAACTCAATTATTATTATGATTATACTGAAAATCGGTAGCTATGAAACTATTTTAGCTTGACTTGGACTACTCGGCTGTTTTCCATGGAACTTGGGTTTTATTTCTGTGTCTGAATTATAAAAGCATGCATTTTTTAGTCAAGAGAACTAACTGTGGCCTTCACACAGAACAAAACCATTGTGTTAGACGTCTTATCTAATAAAATACAATTCTGGCATTCAGTCTCCCATAAAGGCATAATCAGTCAATTGAAGGTTCCAGAAGCTCCATCGCCTGAATAGAAGACGGCTAACAGTGTGCTAGTAAAAATTCAGAATGAAACAGCGAGAAGAGGAAGCTGGATGAAATTATACTGTAAAAATACTGAATTTGTCATCACTGAAAAGAGATGGGGGAGGATGACTATAATTAGTAGATTTCAACTAGATATTCTAAACCAACTATTTCATTTTGCTAAGGCTTTCTTTTTCAACTAAAAATTGAGTTAACTCCTCAAATGCTTTAGAGCAAGTCTTCTATACCTACTCAGACGAGAGAAAGATCGGACAGTTCCCATATTTGGGATCAGTCTCAACAAGATATTTGCTGATTTTACTTCCTACATGGCATTAAATATGCCTTCCAATATGGCATTACGGACATTAGGCTCTGAGATTTCCTCCTCGACAGTTTTTTTTTTTTTAAATAAACAGCGTTTTTACATCAGTATTTCCTATTCTCTATGGTTGGTTTTGGTGTTTTGGGGCTGCTTTATTTTTTTAAATTTTGCCCAATACACTTGTACCAAACTAGCTATTTCAGTCAGTTCAGAATTTTCCTTGCAGAGTTACATCAGTAAAATCACAGTGTAGAGAAACTCTGTATAAAAAAAGGTTTTACTTATGCATCTCCCACAAGGTAGAAACATCATCAGTAGAAATAATTGCTATACCACCTAAATTAGATCCCCAGCAAGCTAGTGGGAGTTATGCTTCCTTTAACATTCATCATATATGCATACACAAACCCTCACCGCCTGTCTCATTACCTACCTATACAACTGCTCGTTTTCTCTCTTATTTATCAAGCAGGGTCTTTAAAACAGTTTTTCACTTATGTCACATCAGTGCTTTGAATTTTTGCTTGCTACCCTCTATAAGCTCTCTCATTTGTAATAAAAACAAATCCAGGACTGTACTCAGGATTCCCAGTGCAGGTGCACATGAGTCATTCAGAAGACTCCAATTTCTCCCCCTCCATAATATCACACTCATCTCAAAATCAGCATTTCAGTACTTCAAAGTTTTTTGCTTATTTTTACTAATTATTTCCTTCTACTTATGTCTTATTTCTATTACTTTCGATTTATTTTACAACAGAAAGGAGTGCTTCCTTATGCAAGCCAATTTCAGCACTACTGATTTACAAAGCAAGTATTTTAAAGCCCAGGAGTTACACGTGCATATAATGCTTCACTGAAGGGAGACTAGTGGATGAGAGGACACAGCATAAAGCTGCATTATGGGGAGGTTTATATCGGACATTAGGAAGCATTTCTTCACAGAAGGGGTGATTAGACATTGGAATGGGCTGCCCAGGGAGGTGGTGGAATCACTATCCATGGAGGTGTTTAAGGAATGGCTGGACGTGGCACGCAGTGCCATGGTCTGGTTGACAGCGTGGTGTTCGGCCATAGGGTGGACTCCATGAACCCAGAGGTCTTTTCCAACCGAATCGATTCTGTGATTCTGAGACACAAAGGACACACCCCATGCCTGTGCACAGCTCAAGGGAAGCCCACCTGCCAATGTCACGCCTGAGAGGGCACATTTGGGTGACCTCAGGCCTTACAGGTCACATGAGCAAAGGTCAGAGCAGTGGCGGGAGCGAGAAAACAGCCACAGCCAAGGGCACACAGCATTAGAGCTGAGCTCATTCAAACACATGGAATTGCAGGACGAGAAAGAGAACTGCAGCGTCTTTCCTGCTCCCAGGTACCGCCATGCACAAGATGCAATGATCAACCAGCCATGCGTTGGGCCAAGCCAGGATGCGTGGCACAGAGGATAATCAAATCCAAAAGACATGACACTAAGCTGTTTTCCCTATCCAGGCTTGTGTGCACGGGACTAGGACAAGCAGAGTGCCCCTCCCTGCCCCACTTAAGGGCAGCCCAGTCCAGTGCTGTGTGGGTCTTTCAAGGAGCAAGTTTATGAGCCTAAAACTGTCTTACTCAGGTGTGTTAAGAATGGAAAGGGCTGGTCTGATAGAGAAATAAATCACAGAATATCCCGAGGTACAAGGGACCTACAACGATCACTGACTCCAACTCCTGGCCCTGCACAGGACCCCCCAAGAGTCACACCATGTGTCTGAGAGCACTGTACAAGTGCTCCTTGAACTCTGTCAGGTTTGGCGCCGTGACCACTTCCCTGGGAAGCCTGTTCCAGTGCCCGACCACCCTCTGGGGGAAGAACCTTTTCCTAACATCGAATCTAAACCTCTCCTGACACAGAAAACGTTTGGAAAGATGCAGCAAGCACGCGGGAGCCTGAATTAAGGTCCTGGAAACTGCATGACGAGACCCAGCACATTTCACTCAGCCCCGTGAGGGTATCCCGCCGCTGGAGAAGCACGGGGAGCAGGCGGCGGGACAGAGCAGGCTCCCATGGGCGGGACAGAGCGAGCGGGGGAGCGGTGACGGAGGGAGGCTGGAGGAGAGGGAAGCTGCGGGGACACGGGGCCGCCGGGAAAGCCGGCTGGGCGCAGGCAAGGAGCCCAAAGGAGCGAGCGATGGGAAGCCGCGGGCAGCGGGAGCAGTGGCGGCCCCGGCGGGCGGGGGGCGTGAGGCGGGGCCGGGCAGGGGGACCGTTACCTGCGCGCCCTCCCTCAGCTCCCCCGCCGCGCCGCGGGCGCCGCCATCTTGACGTGTCGCTGTCGGAGCGAGGCACCGCCTCCGCCTTTGGCACCGCCCGGCGGGGCGGGAGTTCCGCGCAGGGAGGAAGCGGGAAGAGTTTCTGCCTTTCCAGAATGTAACGTGGAGAGGTAGAACAACAGCAACTAATAATAATAAAAAAAAATTAATCGGGGTTGAGCTCTGTATAAGTTGCACAGAGCCTGTTCGGCCTCGAGAAGAGACGGACAGAGGGGCCCTCATTGACGTCTATAAATATCTAAAGCCGGTGCCAAGAGGTGCCAAGAGGATGTTTCCAGACTCTTCTTGGTGGTGCCAAGCAGTAGGACATGAGGCACCTGACGTAGGCAGAAACTGGTGCACAGGAAGTTCCAGCTGAACGAGAGAAAAAGCTTCTTTACTGTGCAGGTGACCGGGCACTGGAACCGATTGTACAGAGAGGTTCCCTCACTGGAGATATTTGGGGGCTGTCTGGACAGAATCCTTTGCCGTGTGCTCTAGGATGGCCCTGCTTGAGCAGATGGATCAGATGACACACTGTGGTCCTCTCCAACCTGGCCTTTTCTGTGTGATTAATTTTGCTTCCCTCCACAGCATATACAGATGCCCTGTAAAGCAACTGTATAGGTTAGGGCTAGATGTCAGTAATTTAAATAATTTTACTTCCCTCCTGGTTTTGGGGTGGGTTTTTTTATTCTATTAAGAGGCAAATTCTGAAATAAAGGCAATAGTTTGCGGGGGTTTTTTTGTGATGTCTTTTTGACTAGTCAGCCTGAAAAGCAGAAGTCACAGAAACACAGGATCACAAAATGGGTACTTGGAAGCAGGAAAGGCATTGCAGTTCTCTTTCTTGTCCTAAAATTCCATGTCTTTGAATGAGCTTAGCTCTAGTGCAGTGTGCCCCTGGCTGTCATCTGGTCTAACCTCCCTGCTCCAACAGGGTCATCCTAGACAACATGGCACAAGTCAATAAAGGCAATCTAGCACAGCATAATTGATTCTCCGTCTGCCTGGAAAGCAGTATCTCACCCCATTGTCAGCACTGTGGAGTTCCAAGTTGGTTTTAATTACTGCGAGTAACTTGTAGTAGCCTCCAAGGAACAAGAAATTTTTTTTTTTCATTCCCAGTGTTTGTGCCCTTTTGCTGGTGGCAACTGTTGCTTCTTTTCATTTTTAGGCCTTTTTCTTCACTGTTGTGTTTCCAGCACAGTTTAAACAGACACATTCTGTTTATGCAGTGCAATGCCTACCGTAAAGTCAACTTTCTTACGTGACTAAAAACAAGTATTTACTGAATAAAAGCTTTCCACTTGGTTGTGTGTACCTGTCAAGTGTGCTTAAATTATAACCTTTTCACCACAACAACGAACAGAGAGCAGCTCTGGTGGTTACCCTGCTGATAAACTAGTACAGTTTTCCCACAACTGCATGCATAATTTTAGTTTCCTTTCCTCTTGGTCCCCCTGTCAGCAAGTGATGGCAATTTGGCTTTAACAGGCCTTCCATCCCAAATCTCTCCCGGAGCTGCTGTGTGAGTTCCTGGACTGAGGGAGGATGAAGCATTTTGTTGTGTGAGGAGGCAGGCAGTGCAGTCCTTGGCTGAGTCCCTTCCCCAGGATAAATGAGAGCTCATGACCAGCTGGGACATGTTTTCAACTCAAAGGATGATTTCCCCTCACACTGGCCTTAACCCCTGCACTCTCCTGACTCACGTCTCAGTGAATGGATGGAAAATTATCTCAGAGAGGCTGGCAGACTGGATGAGACCACAGAAAAAAAGCCAGTATAAGATTTTGGAGGAAAGGTTTGGTGTGCTTTTGGCTGTCCTCTTGACACCACGGGACAATTATTCATTGCCATTTCTAGGCACTGCTGACATGGGTCTTGACAGTGTTTTTGAAATGGTGCTGCCAAACAGTCAGTGTTTAATAGATAAGCGACTCCTGCCATAAATAAGGCAATAAAAAAGCCCAGATGCCAAATAACAGTGTATGTCTGGATTGGTTTTGGCCTTCATGGATTATCATAGTATGCAGAATACCTTTGCTCTTCTTTCCTTCTGAGAATGTTTCTGATTGGTCTCGGTTTTTCTTGCCTAATTTCAGTTTCTGTTTACAGAAAATCTTATACCTTGTCTAGCTTCATTTGATATTGGCTGCCTTCCTCACTATTAGAATCCAAATTGCACAAAAAGCTCCAATAAAATCAACAGAAAGGGACACGAATTTACATTTCAGTATATTCTCAGAGTAAGTTTCCAATATCTTCCAATATCTTCCAGTATTTTGACAGAAGTAATCTTCTGCATGTTCTAAGTAACACACAATTCAAATCTCTGTCAAATGTGCTTGACTTGTTTTTCTTAGCAGCTAATAAAAATCATACCAGCAAAGCCCTTCCAGAAGAAAATAAAGAATAGTATAAAATTATGTATTTTTTTTTAATTTTTCTTCAGTTTATTTTAAAAAAAATTTTGGCACAAATAGCCAAGACTTGGTACAATACTTGCCATGTTGTCAGAATCCCAAGCTAGATCTGAGTTTAACCAAACCCAGTTTGGGTTGTTGGTTAATTGGTGAACAGAGAAGAGCTAGAGGCTCCACATGGGCCCAGACCTAAGTAAGTGCTCCTCAGGTATGGCAGGTCTACTTTTGTGTATAGCATACATTTAACTTTCTAGGAAGCATTTAAGATTGTGATTAATTTAGTATTAATCTAAACAGATTATCCTCAGATTCAAGCAAATCAAATACATAAGTAGATTTTCAGGATGAGAAAGCAATATTTTAGTGACATGAATGGATTAAAAAGATAAGACAAAGGTCTAACTACTCGATCAGCTATAATCTTGATGGCAGAGCGTGAGAAATATAGGTCAATATGTTTAATGTTAGATACTTCAGCAGTCCAGGGATTGAAATGTGTTTAAAAAATCATAATTCTGTATTTGAGGCAGTGATTGGACTTTCAAAATGTTTTCAAGACAACATAAAATAATCCTCTCATTATTTTGCTACTTTTTCTCACTCTGAGCTCTACGGTGTTGTCCTCAGTTGAGGTGAAGAGCACTACACACACAAAGTAAAGAGGTTTTCATTTGCAAGCAAGGACGGCCAACTGCTCCACATCAGGTCCCTTCCCTTTGGAAGTGGGAACCTCTCCGGTTCCTGAGCAGAATCCTGTGGTAATCGTGAAACAGAGCTGTGAGCTGCACAGCACACCATATGAACGAAAATTAAACCAAACAACACCTTGATAGCCAAGGCAAGGTTTGGAGACACCACCCACTCACCTGTCTCTCCTTATTGGGCCAAAACCCACGCAGAGTTCAGGGAGCAAGCAGGGACAGAGTCCTGAAATGGCTCAGGCTTTTCCAGAGTACCTAACCCCTTCTCCCATGATCCCTGCCTTCCCTACATGGAGTTTTGCTTCCTAACCTGGGCTGTTTTCTCAGTCTCCTTTCATTATGGAAAATTATTGATACAGAAATATTTGTATTTGCTTTAATAGTCATGAACTATTTTCCATCAGGCTGATAGTCCCCTGATTAATTTTTTTAGACTTTGGACTAATGTGTTTGTTACCATTTTTATTAGTCCACATAAAGACTGGAGCTGATTGGGTAATTAGGTAATTCATTAGTTCCTGTATGGGAAATGTGCAGAAGTGCCCCAGTTGCCTGTCACTTAAATAGACATGCTTCCCAGATTTCCATGCAAGTATAATTTTGCCTTGGCTGATAGTTACCGGAATTGATGTTTGTGCTTCCTGGCATTGTTTTGCTGCTCCTACATCAACAACATGACCAGTATTTTTTCAGCCTTCTACTAAAAGGGGATTAAAACCCAGCATTTGGAATACAAAATAATTTTTATCACCTGCATTCTTCAAATCCCAGCTCCATTTAATGTAATTAAAGAATTTGTTTGGGTTTTTTTTCATTAAGCTCCTTAAATGTGGCTTTTGCTGCTGAGGTTCGTTTTGCTGTTGTTTACTTACACGCGTATTTCGAGGTTTTGCTTTAAAACACAAGGTCAGATGAAAAAGGCAAGTGATTGGATTGCAGGGGTGTGAAGACTATCACTTGAGAGTATAAAAAAGCAAAAAATTCATAGACTAAATTTAAGAAAAATCCTCTCAAACCCTACCCACTATCTGAGCCCAGATCTCAAAGGAAGGAATTGTAAGTGAGACCACAAAGATCAGTAGAAGCTTCACTTTTGCAGTGGATCTTATTTTAAAAGCACTCAAATATTGTGATAGTGGGAAGAATAAACTCTTGAAAGAGGTAGAAGAGGCAGAGTTATGCTTTTGGGATGGAAAGGAATGCATTTGGGCAAGACTGGGCACATTACTAGGGGTGAAGCTTAACCTGTAAGTTGTGAGTTTTGGTAACTCCTAACAGGTATTACTTGCATTGCAGGTACTACTGTTTGATGCCCACTTTAGCTGGGGACTGGCCATGATAACAGAGGAGGTTCTTGTCATCCAAACCAACACAGGCTTGTCATTTCTTGGTTTGGCAAAATGAAGAACTCACACAGTGCGTCAGTGGAAG
This sequence comes from Oreocharis arfaki, assembly GCA_013398015.1. Taxonomy (NCBI): domain Eukaryota; kingdom Metazoa; phylum Chordata; class Aves; order Passeriformes; family Paramythiidae; genus Oreocharis; species Oreocharis arfaki. The sequence goes on from VZRR01004293.1 coordinate 310,214, forward strand.
AAGAGATCAGCGATATAAGAAGACAGAAACCTGCCTGTCCCATCCTGTGCTCGGTGACCAGGATGGCCCTGTCTGGTTGGAAAAATATCTGTGCCTGTCCCTGTGCCACTCATTAAAACACTGAATGTTATGGAAGAATTTTGAAAACATGCAAGATCCAGACTCAGTGGAATCATATTTACCAGCACTGTTCTAGCTGGCTGATGTTGGTCCCTGAGCCTGGAGCTGGGGCATGGGGCTGAGACATTTTTAAGACCTAGGTGAGCCTTATTCTGAGGGGGTTTTATGCAGCACTTGTATTGTGTTATTTACAGAAGGGTGCATTTAACCCAAAATGCTCATCCTCCATGTTCCACGCAAAGGTATTAGACCAGTGAAAGTCAGCAGCTTCTTACTGATTCAGTGTGTGAGTAGGTGTGTGCATGTAGGTGGGGAGAAGTTACCAGAATCAATGCACCTTTACTTTTTTGCATTTCATCAATAGCTCTGTTTTCAAACAAAATAATTGTTGCTGTATTATCATCTTGGCCATCTCCTAATGCACTAACACAATTTTGCTGTTGGTTGGAACTAGTTAAATGCAGTGGCAAGCAAAACTTTTTAAAGTTTTAAAGCCCTCATTTTTAAAATAGATGGTGAATGGACATTTTCTGTTCACTGTAACTGTTAAAAGAGCTTTTTGCACTAATAGACAAATTTCATCATTGCAATTATCCAACAACTAAATTGCACTTGAACTTTGTAATGATATCAGCAGGAAACACTTTGAGTGGTAAAACTGTCCTGCACACTGGGTTTGTCTCATTGTCTGTCAGCTGGCTCCAGAAGAAGTGAAAAAGAAGGAAAATATCTACAAGTATTAAAATAATGAGTATTAATTAATCCTTATTGTATGGACAAGTGAAAATGGTAGTATTTCCTTAAAAAGCTCAGTGCAGCTTGGAAGTTGTTGTATACAAGTATTTGTATCTATGTGTACATGTTTTCCATGTGTATATGTAACACATAATGCTCATATGCCCATACACATATATATACTGGTGTTTTCTATCTGTATACTTACCAACATGCCCCAGCTGGAAGTGGATGTGATCTACCTCAACTTTCTTCTGTATTTCTACCACGTCAAAATTACCAAAGGATAAAGAATGACTAAATTATTCTTTCTAGTTAAGGATAAAACAAGGTGAAAGGAGCCTGGGTTTACTAAGGGGACATGGTGCCAGAATAATCTGATAGCTTCCCTTAAATGAGATGATGGATTTTCCAAAATAAAAAATGTGGTAAATCTCATTTGTACTATAGTGAAGTAGTTGATACACTCCTAAATGGGAAAGTACTAGTGGAGTAAAAGAAGATGGGGGTTAACAGACTATATGAAAGGTGGGGAAGAACTGACCAGTGGGAAAGGGCAGAGAGAGAAAGGAAAGAGAGTCAGGAAACAAGTTACAATGAGTTCCTCAAGGGTCTGTTTTAGGACTAGTGCTGGTAATATTTTCATTGAGTACATTAGCACATGAAGTCAGCAGGCTCTTGAAATCTGAAGATGAAGGGGCATAGCTAACATGTAAGAAGACTTATCATTTATTGAAATCTTTCTGACTGACAGATAAGTGGGAAGAGATGTTTGATTAGAACAGAATATCAGGGCGTGCACTTCAGGGTTAACAAGGAATTTCTCTAAGGGAGACAAGAGATGACTGAGGTGGAGAGAACTCTGGGTGTCAGAGATGATCACGGAGTGACTGTGAATTGACTATGGGATGAACCCATGAAGAAGATGTTTGTGGTCGTAGCATACATCAGACAAGGTATTTCCAGCAGAAAGTGAAAGCTTCATTGTAGAAGGCCTGGGTGAATGCACATCTGCAACATAACTGCTGCCACATTTCTCTGAGAAAGATTAACCTGCAACAAATGCAGAGTTACCGTAAAGCAGGTCATATGAGAGATGGCATGAAGTGCTGCTTAGTCTAAAAAATAAAGGCTATGGTAAGATACTGAATTCTTTCTAAGAATATATTGGTTAGCCTAGTACCAGCAACAGAGAAGATATTCTTTTTCCTATTTATGGAAAAGAATAAAAAACCACAAGTAACCATATCACATTTAGACTGGATAGAAAGAGCAGATCCTCATTATTGGATCAGAGAGGTCCTCTGACAACCTCCTAGCGGACTGGAAACAGCTTCCTCCTTCCAGTAACTCTAGCAACTTCTAGGACAAAATTCAGCCCATTAACAGCACAATCTCTGTGGAAAGCCAGGGCCTGGTCTAGGTTTGGTAATGCGGGTGGCCTCTGGAAATGCTGTAACTGGTCACCCAAGTCCCTATTTCCCTGGAGAAATTGTAAATTGTTTTGGGAAATAACATTTAAACGGGAGCCTTGCTTGCTAGGATTTAGCTTGGAATCACAGAGTAAGGCAGATACAGCCATGCTATCCGTCCTGCAGTACAGTGGGAATCCTGAATGTCTCATAGATATGTAACGCAAAGTTGGCGTAACGTTGTAACGCATTTCTGTATTTTTCTTGAAACTACCCCTTCAAAACTCGTTATGCTTTTATAAAAATGAACATTTACATTCCAACAGGAGGAAGGTTCTTCTGCATATTTTTCAGCAAAACTGCCAGCATGGCTTGCAGGCATGCCAGATGTACCGGATAAGCTCGCTCAGCGTTTCTTACTCCCATTGAAATGACTTGCTAGAGACAGGCAGGAGGGGATGTTCCATGCCTTCCTGTTCCAAAAAGAAAATTCAAGCAAAGGACATGCAATTTCAGCACAGGATATACCTTGATTCATACTTTATTGATGAAAGAAAATCACTTGTTTACTCAAGAATGAGCTAGGCTCAGGAATGATGGTTATGGGTGGTGACTCAGTTCTGTTCCTTGTTACCATTTTTTTACAATTGAGCCATGGTATCTCCTTGCAGTCAGGGTGATAAAGTAGGTAGTGCTTCAGGGTATAAACTGTTTTTTTGTGCTAGGACCCTGTGCTCTTTTTATACTTAAGGTAGCCAGATGGTGTGTGTCACTTTGTCCCAGGCCAGTGAGGAGCTGTGTGTGGGAATCCCACCTTGGGCCCTGTGGAACCCACTCTGGGCATGAGACTGGGGACAATGTTCACCAGGGCCCGTTTTAGCTGAGGAAGGCTTTGCACTAAGGGAAAAAGTTCATGCAGTGGCAACACAGTGTGCCTAAGTCAGATCCTGCTCTTTCCATTGACTACAGGAAGAGACCAAGAAGGGAGCTGTCCTCCCTCAAGAATAGCTTTTGTCAGCCTTGCTCACTTGTGCCCTCTGGACATCATGGACGTGTGAAGATGTGATAGCTGCAGGACATCTCAGCACTTTAAAATTAATATTTTATGTTCCTTTACCAATCTGCTGCTTCCTGTGATGCATGGACAGGCAGAAAAGCCAACAGTGCATGAGAAGTGATTATGAGAAATTTCATGAAATATTGACTGTGATGTTTTGTCCCAACCTGGCTGCTGATCTGGGAATGGTGAAGGCTATTTAGCTGGAGGGGCCCAAGCAGAACCAGCACCAGAGTAACTAGATACTGGACCCAGCAAGCCACTATGCCAGGGATGATGCACATGGGGACTGCTTGCTCACAGTCCAGCAGAGAGTGATGCTGCTTTAGGATATTGCATGTATTAGAGCTGGGAGACTTATGATGTTATTATGGTCCCCTGCCATCTCATGCAATTGCAGATACCTTATATTTTTCATTAGCACTATTTGCATCTCTGAGTCCAGTTTAAGGAATTTTTAATTCCTTTGGAAAGGAAGCAAAGCAGGATTGATAAAGCATTGTGGATGCTGTTTGATGTCTGGCAGTCTTTCCTAATGATCATCTACTATGATTTAACTTTTTTCTTTTTTCTTTTTATTTTTTTCTAATTTTTATTAATTTATTAATGTTACTATCAACAGATATTTTTAATGCCATGTAAACTACACAGATATTATGTCCATTACATAGAATTGTCTTGGTTGATAGCTATGATGCATATGCTATTCAAATCCATGGGTACTAGATAGAAATGCTCTTACTTCTAAATGACTAGATAACTAATAGGACTTTTGAATGCTCTGGACTGCAATTCTTAAATACCAATTAACACCTCCTTTTCAGGATTTGATGTTATGAAACCTGTCACTCATTTTCTCTTTGTAGTTGAAATTAGAGGAGAAGATGTCACAAAACCTGACTACGAAAATGGCGAATATATTGCTTCTTAATAGAATATGTTGGAAATTTGTATGATATAGCTAAACTTAGAAAATATATTTTAAATGTTAAGTAGTTCTATTTCAACAATATAAGACTTTTTAAATGAGTGCAACTTTTAACAGTTGAGAGTGTGTCTTTGGAGAGTATGGCTCATTAAAGATTCCATTGCCATAAATAAACTCAACCATGCCAAGTTTTATTCTGGAATGCAAGGAAATTTTCACTTCTAGTTAAGCAGACTCAGAGGGATGCTGCGGTCACCTCTTTGTGTTTCCTGTCATTGTGTCCTACATGAGACGTACAGGGATGCTTCAGTAGTTGCATTCTGCTTTTTTTTTTGTTCAGCTTGAACTTGTGAATAAGACTTTGTATGAAGTGAACAAAATACCAAAAGACCATTCAGGTACTCTGTATATTACTCATACAGTGAGATTTGTACTTTTGATTCTTACTTCTGAAGGTTTTTTGGATGAATTTTTTCTTGTTAACACTCCCAAGTCTAAGCAGAGCATGTAATGTTTGCAGTTTTTACATATGTTTTGCAAACCAAATACTTACACTGTTAACCTTATGTTAATTTAAATATTGTTTTCTACTCTTTAACATGCAAAAGCCCACTAGAGGAGTTAAGATTAGAAGGTAGCTTGACAACTAGGATCACCAGCCCACATTAGCACTGCTTTTACATGAACATAACGCTAAGATTTCTTCAGGCCTGTCCAGGCTATTTAGTGCCTGTTCTTTATTGGAGTGTTTTGCTGTATGTGGATTAAAAACAGCCCATTGTTTGTATAAAGAATGACAGAAGAATTGAGGAGTACTTCTTACTCCTTTGAGGCTTGCATTGAAGTACTCCTCACTTCTGTCCTAAACCAAGGGTTTAAACCCAAACCTATACTTGCCTGCTTGAGGCTGAGGTGTTAATCCAACACAGGAGACTTCCCACAGGACACTGTGGACAATCATTCAGCAGCAGTTTCTGCACTTCAGGACACGGTGTGCCTGACAGCATGCTATCCTGATAGAAGTCTACCAAGTGACTACCAAGTACTTCAGCTTATTCACAGGTTGGAAGCTGACTGTTAGCTGTGCCTCTATTTATCTGAGCTTCTACAAAACTGGAGAGCGGCTAGAAAGCAAAATTTACATGCCAACAACTTTCCAAAAATCTGGAAGGCATGATGGAGAATTAGGTAGGTAAAAAGATGTCTATGGAATCCGCATCATGCCTTTAGATATGCCATTAGAGAAAGGAAAATAAGTAAGTTTTTGATAATAATTTAGAAACTCTAAAATGGTCTTTACTGCATGTGGAAAATGCAGTGGGGCAGTGCTGTGGCTCAGCGCCTTGTGAAGCACCAGCTGCAAACAGAATAGTTTATATTCCTGGGAAAGTGGGCAGTCTTGGCTTTCTAATGATATAAAGTAATTTCTTCCTTCTTTACTGCCTCCAAGGGTTCCAAATCTTGAGCCAGATTCTGTTTCAATGCTCATAGACTTGCTATTTGGAGGCTGCAGGCAAGTGTAGTTTTTGGAGATGAAATTCATGTTTTAGGAAAGAACAAGAAACTTTTGTCTGGAACGTTGTTTTGTGTTTTAAAATTGTAGCTACTCTTCGTAAAATGTTGGTGTGAGGAGCCACCATATGGTGTGTACTTGGTGGTACTTGTTTTTCCCAGAAGTTGAGAGGCCAAAGGTGCATGATAAATGGAGCTTATTAGACATTTACATGTTTGGCTAATTACCTACTTTCTGAACAGAGTGTAACTGAGAATGTTTTTTTGTCCCAGTATCCTGGATATCACATGGTTAAAACTGATCACCAGCCTTTGTGAACCATAATTCAATTTTTGTTGCAAAGCATGTTGGCTTCTTCATCACTACTACATCACAACATTTTCTGTTTTGCCATCTTCCCCCCAAAATCTGGGTTCAGCATCTAATTTTTCTGACAAAGAATTGAATAATTAAGCAATAGTCCAGGGTTTTCTTGATCACAAAGAACAAGAATTAGAGTAAGAAGTAAAGGACTTCTTATAAATTAGACCTTTATTTAGATACTGAGAAGGGGTAGCACAGTGCATCGTGCCTTGAAAGCATGATGGGCACTTTCCACAACCCTAGCAGTAATCTATGGAACGATTTCACAATAGTTAATTAAGTTTTGGTTTTCAAACACTTCCCTCTTATCCCATTTTTAAGAAGTTCCCCATATCCAGTGATTTACAGCTGAAGAGTTGAGACTCTGTATAACCTAACAAGGAATGAACTACTCTAAATGTCAGTTTCCTTGAGTCCACTGGCAGACACTAGTGCCTTTACCAGCTAGGGATCTGCGAAAGCACTCCAGACGTAAAAGCAGTTATTATTAATAATCGACTGGATACTGTATGCAAAGAAAGGGATAAAAGGAAAGATTTTCAGACATGACAGGATTTTCTTTATGGATTGATCTTTGTTTTTATTATCTGTAGGACCTAGTGAACAAATCAAAATGCCAGCCGATCTCTTCCAGAAATCTGGATTCTCACAAAGATGAGCATGCAATGATAGTTTGCTGAAATAGGCAGCTTTTCCCACCCCATTGTATCCTACAGTCCGTCATCTCCTCACTGAGCTGCTGCAGGTAAAAACTTTCTACTTCCTCTTAAACCATTTTGATGACTCTCTCCTTTTGATGTTTGTGATTAAAAAATACAATAGGAAGATGCCACCTTACAGCAGAGGAGGCTCCCACCCGAGTTGTCTTCTGTAGCTGTAAACAAGGAGTGATGGTTTCTTCCCCAAAGAAGAGGCAGACCACAGGAAACAGTGGTAACAATTCTTCCACTAACAAATCTGGAACTACAAGAGAGAGGATTTACAAAGTTTGTAGGAAGGAGGTAAGTAGCAGACCTCAAAACTGAGCCCAGATACCCTGACATCCAGCTCTGGCTATAACTGAACAGGCACCTGCAATGTTTCTTTGTGATTGCCAACACAGGGCATAAATCCAAGCAAGCAGTGCTGAGCTTTTTCAGCGCCCACCGAAGTAAATAGGGCTCAGAGGTGCTCAGGCCCATGCTGCCCTTGGCAGGGAGGTGGCATTGGACCTGCTCTAGGCCAGTGTTGGTACAATCCTTGCCACCCCCAGGCTCCGCTACCTGCCTGCATCAGCCACCTTCTTCTATTTCTCATATGCCTCTAATCCACCAAACACACACGTGGGAGTATCTAAATTAAAAATAGCATCCCAGGAAAAAAAAATGCAGTGCAGTTTGAGAGCTGATTTGCAGCTGAATTATTCATCCCCACATATCCCTCTCATCCCAGGATGATAGTACTGGAGCTGCTCAGGTGCAGCCTGGCTCAGGGACTGGTCATGCAAGGGAGAGAACACAACTTTGTGGGTGTCTCTCCCCTGTCAGCAAGGTAAACCTCCCACCTTTCAGCTCATCTGTCTTTTTATACCAACTGCTACATGAAAACACCTTAAACCACCACCTCGCTCCCCTCTGTATCACTGCTTTTGCTTATTACCCAATGACCAGATTAATGCAGCTTGGCACTCTCCAACCCAAAAATTGAATTAGTCCAACCTTTTGAAAGGTTATTGGAATGTTCTGTTCCATTAACACCAGTCATTAGTAGAGAAAGACATGAAAAAGCTGTTCCTGTGCTTTTATTGGCCAGACCTGAGCTGGGGTGCTTTGGTGGGGTGCCAGCTTGTGAAATTGCAATTTGCAAGAGACCAGGAGTGATTTTCCCCATGTATCTGCAGTGGTGGCCTTTGGTTTTAATCAGTGCTCTGGTAGTTGTGATTGCAGTGTATGATGTAGAAAAAAACCTGGCAGTTAATTGTCACTTTTTTTTGTAAGGGATTTTTGTAAATAACATTTTTATTTCCACCAAGAATCATTCAATTATCAGAGCAATCATAAACACCTCAGAAGCCAGAAGATCCTGCGACATGAAAGAAAGGCACAAAAACCACCTGGACTTAACTTCAAAGTAGTTTTCATGGTTCCTGGCTGGCATCCTTCTTCCTGTGCTTGGTGTGGCATATTTGGCATGGCTTCCCTCACTACCGTATTCCTGGGCTGGAGCCTTGCAGGACCCCCATCAAGCATCTTCCCTGAGGATCATGCCTTGCTGTGAAACTCACGGGCACATGAAAACCTAATGACATAATAATTAGGACAAACTCTATGTATTTGCCTCTTTGCTTCCAGCAGACGAAACCTCCCATTTCAACTGGCAATGTCAGCAAGATGTTTGTGTTGCACAAAACAGGGCTTAGTCCTGGGTTGCTCTGGGCAATGGCTTTTATGTCTGCCTGCTTCTCTCCGTTGCCTATCCTGTCTTTGAGGTCTTAGCCCAAATTCTTCTCTTCCATGGTTTCTGTAGGATAACTACATGAGTGTGATACTCCCCATCTCACTCCTACAACCTACAGTCATATGCCACCAACTCATACCCAATCCAGTCATGGCTGCTTTGGAGGTGTTTTGGGTCTTAGGAGGCTAATCGTCCCCCACAAAACTGCAATTACTTCATTCTGAATTACAGCAGATTCTTCAGAAATGCATAATGAAGACAAGAGTCCGTGTAAGGACGGTCCCACCTCATTTAGTGCTGCAGGCATTCAACAGGGAAGATAGTGATGACTTCAGTAGCACCCAGCCCTCTCCTGTTATCCAAATATCTTTCCAGTTTCCACCTCAGCCTGAGGCATTGCATAGGTGGAGCAGGAGACACAGATTGGCTTTGGGTGTAAGCCAAAGGACTAGGACTGAAGTGACCAAGAGAAAAGAGTAGACAGCAGCTGTAAGTCAGGGATTGTCCAAGGAAGCACTTGCTACTTTGGATAGAAATGATACAGTCTCTCTCTCAAATTTCTAACCTACTTCTGCAGCTCAGTGATACAGGAGACTGTGCTAGGCATCAATCTGGGCACTTGCCTCAGGCCTTCTGCTTTGCTTTCTTCTACGAGTTGGCACTCTAGCATCATCCCTTCACTGCAGGGAGATTGCTCCCAGTGGGAGCTGCAGGGAGCAGGTCTGCTACTCATACATATCCGGGATCCTTTTCTGGGATGTTAATGCCTAGGCTCCTGCACTTCCAATGTGGAGCCAGAAAGAAGCCCTCCAGTTTTTACAGCTCTCTACAGCTTCTGCTAAATTTTGTATCACCTTGTCTTTAGTTGATAAATCTCAGCTGGGAAGCAGCTGTTCACTAACCGCTGTAATGGGGCCAATTTCTCCAAAAAGGGCCATTCAGCAACAGTCTTGCTGCTTTCTGCATTCATGCATACCCTCCATATCCTTCTTTTTTGCAGCTAAATATTAGTTTTGTGTGAAGATTTGCTGAGCAGTGGAAGACAAAGCAGGCTGGAGAGAGGAGAAGAGAACCAGGGAATGCTATTTGTGTGATGTCAAAAGAGCACCAGATTTTACTGTTATCGCTGATGAAATGCTGAAGGGCAAGGTGAGAAAATGGAGATTTATTATCACTGATCATAGTTCTTCTTTTGCTGGACTCACAAAACAGCAGGAAGTAGAGAAAAGAGAGGATTTTGAGTGGCTTTCAGCTGTATATTTAAGCATGAATCATCCTCCATCTATTGCAAAGTCTTTTTTTTTATGTAGTTGAATTTTCATGAAGGAATATATGAACTTTGGCTACAACAGATGTCATCTTGAAGAGTTTGTTTTTTTCTCCTAATATCTGACTGTAGCCCCAGTATAATAGGCAATATTGGGCTTTCATCTTTCACCAGTACTAGCTGTAAAATCCAGAGGAGATAATCATTAGCATGCTGACTTAAGAGATGTACAGCACTCAGTGAGTCAGGATGCAGACCAAGAATTAACTGTAGAAGAAATTAAAAAATAGTTCAAGAATGTTTGAGAATATTGTAGTGTGTCCAGACTCCAAAGAGCCAGTGCACAGTGAAGATGGCTGTAGTGATATATTCCCTTTTGGTATCCCTGAAGGGATACAAGGAGAATTTGCTGGGAATACAGTGGCCAGTTGGAACATGGCTGGGGTCTGCAAAGGAAATTCTGGCAACATGCTGCAACAAGAGTGTGGAGGGTGAGGTTGAATGGTGGGAACTTCCAGCTCAAGGCTTGAATTTTCATATGAAAAGTTGTCACTCACTGAGTGGCTGTCAGAGAGGGAAGCAAGTGTTGGCCAGAGTGCAGGTTGCTGGAGACACCTTTTTACAAGCTGCTGAGAAGCAGGCTTCAGTTTTCACAGCCCACCAGTACAGGTTAAACCACATACAACAGGGTGGTGGACTGTAAGATGTACATGCTTGGAGATGAGTGGAGAAGTGCTGAAGAGGCCATGCTCTGTGGCAGCATCCTCAGCCAGAGCCCAACACCCAGGGCTGCAGCTGAAACAGAGCTTTTTAGTAGCTCCCTGCATGATTGCCCTACTGAGCTTTCCTTCAAAACATTTAAATCTCTCCTGAACAACTGTCTTGGTGGCAAAGCCTAACCCCTGCCACATTTTAAGGATGCTGGAAGTTCTTTGTTGCTATTATTATTCACCCTGCCCTTTATGCAATGCCAACACTACTGCTGATTTATCTGCTATATTCAGAGCCTTTTTCAACACCTCGTTTTCCCGTGAGAATATTTCTTACTGATTTACATGGGCTGTAGTGAATCAGGCCATTGGGGACAGGAGTGGCCACACAACTGACCTCAGCCTGCAGGCTGCATAGCAAGCTGTACTGTGAAATATTTATGAAAGAGCTGCTCCAGAGCTCTGGTTTTTGGGGGGATGAAGAACAGGTTCAGCCAATGAAGAGTGTTGCTCTCCTCTCCCAGAGTAATTGCTGGGCTCAAGAGGCCAGTATTTCTTACCACTTTCTTTGATTAGATCATTTATTTGTAAAGAAATTTTTTTTTTTGACAATCAATCATTGGTTTTTTCTGCTAATTTTCCACAAATTTCTCTGAGCTCTCTCCTGTACTCTGTCATGCATGTGCCCTCCAGATTATGCTCTCCTGATAAGTTCCTTTGATTTCATATCACTGCAGGACAGTGTCCCTTGACTGGCTCCATGGTAGTCTCTGCTCAGCAGGCTCCCCTGTGCTTGCTCAAAGTGCTGGTGTGAAAACTGGCTCTAGCAGATGTGTATATGTAAGAATGACAATTTGGAAGATGGAAATTGAAGCAGCCTGTACATGTCCTGCTCTCAGAAAACAGGGGAGTGCTTTACATTGTGTTCTCCCACTAGCTAAGAAAACAAGAGGATTATTTTTCTTGCATGGACTTTGTGTAGTACAAGACTCCAGAAGCATCACTCAGACCCCTGACTGAGGGTGGACAGTGGACTGTCCTTGAGCTTTTGCCAATGGGACAGGAAGACTTATGGGCGTGGGAAGATGTTTTCTCTGTTTTCAGTGCCAGTACTTATTATTTCTCTGATCTAGAGGTACAAATTGCCAGATGTTAAGTGGTGCCCCATTAGAGAGCCGTGATTTTTAGAGACAAGGTTGGCCCTGCCTTAAAAGCAAACAGGAGCCTTAAAAGACCTCTCTGGTTGTTTCCCTCAGACCAACCAGACCCTGGGCATTTCTGCAAGTAAAGGCTTTCATTCATTTGTCACACTAAGACTTAATGACTCAGTAAAACAGTAGAAGTAGGGGGTTAAGTGGTGGACTATTTGCTTAGCGTTTTCACAAACCGTAAGTAGTTGAACTTTTTATTGCCTTTATAAGAGTTTTCTGTCCTAGTTCTGCCCCCAGCCTCCTCGCCACAGGGCTCTTGCCCTCTCAGTTGTGCCAGCACTGAAGCAGTGATCTTTTTGTGGCCTGTCTCTGACAGAGGGAACAGAATTCTCCTCCCTTTGTGGGTTTGTGGGAAAGGATGATAATTGTCAGTTACTGTTTGTGCCTAATGCATTACTGCCCAAGCAGTATTTACAAAGGTAACAACCCTGTCTGAAGCTAAAGCAAGAGTGCAGCTAGGAGTGACAAAAGCCCTGTCATTAGAGCAAGTACATTAAGGAGTTAATGTCAGTTTATTTGTCTCTTGGTGGCACAAAAAACCCTAGTGCTAAGAGAGAAACAAGAAGAGCATATGTTTCTTTACTGATTATAATCTCTTGTTTACTCCCTTGGTGAGCAGTTTTTCATAGAAGGTCTGTGTCTCATTCAGAGGCACATATGAAAGCTTCAGTGCCTGCCCAGGTTGTTCCTGTGGGATAAGGAAACTGTCTGATCCTGACCCTTAATCTGACCCATGCTGGCTTTCCCTTCCCATCTTAGTAGCTTGAGTGTCTGTGCCCTTCCCTGGCCCCTTGCAATTGCAGGTTCTCTCTGCCACGTGAACAAAAGGGATGTTCACACTCCACCACAGGTGAATGGAGCTGAAACCATCAGCTGGAGACCCTCAAGGGGGCATTTGAGAATTGGCAGCCAATGGTCCCAGCCAATGATCTGAGCACTGTTGTGGATCAGAGGTTCAAAAGTTGTGTTTGGGCTGGAAGGAGAATAGCATCCCTCTTCATATCCATGCAATTTGCCTTACAGATAGTCACTGATGTGGGTTATTTTCTGCTACTAATGAGAAGATTAGTTTTAAAGCTACATGTCAGTCTCCCATTTCACTTTGAAGAGACAGTACTTATTTTTAAAAGAAATTACTCACAAACAGTAGGTTTTCCTGGCCACACCCGCTGATAGAAATGTCTGTATTGCAGATGGCAGCATAGCTAATCCTCATGAGACAAATTTCCTGGAACTGAACGGAAGACGAAGTGTGAATATCACAGCTTTGTATAACTGTGGCTGTTCAGGAGAAAATCAGTCAGCAATACAGAACAATTATTTAAGAAGGCAATGTCTTGGGCATCCATCTTAAGTTGCATATAAACAGCTCAATTTTTCTCAACCTGGTTGTAGCTGCAGAAGCAAAACTTGGTAATGAAAACATTGTTTCAAAATGGAAATTAATGAATGAGTTGCTTACTAATCAGAGAGATGTTTCTTTGCTGGCACAGATAGAAGCCCTCTGGTTTCTTTCCCTTCTTGAATGACTATAATAATGAGACAAAATAAAAGCTTTTACTTCTTAGAGAAATACTAGCTCAGAACTACCTTGAAAGCCAGCAGAAGATGAACAGGGTCTTGAAGGGCATCCTGTCAATTTTCTCCTTGTTCAAGCTGAGTGAAGTAGCTACAAGCTGTCAGATATGAGCAACCAAACAACCAGAGGGACACTGCAGCTCTAACTGGGCATGCTTACAGTGAAAGGCTACACTTGATGAACAAGTCTTTCAGATTAGTCTTTGCTATGCAAGTATATTGAAGAAAAAAAATTTCTATAATCAAGTTGAGGAAAAAACCTCAAGAGAGAAGCAGGTAAATAAAACTGAGGTTTTGACTGTCCTAAGAGATCAGGACTACAAATGATGTAAAAGGCTTTCGCATTTATGTTTTAATATTCCTGGATGACTACAAACTTGTGAAGAGTAGGAACCAAGAGTATCCAAGCACGACCCAGTGCGGTTGAAAATAAAGTATTAGCCCAGGTGATTTCAGAGTGATCTGCTTTTCAGAGGAAGGCATGTGGGGGGATTTACTAATACAATAGAAAGGGAAAAATTATTAAATTATGTCTGAGGAAGATATTCTTCATATCTCTAAAGAGACTTAATCCCAAGGTGATTCAAGAATAATAGACAAAGCCCAGGAGCAAGAATAATAAAACTCAAATTTTTTTGCTTCTCTTCTTTTTTAACTCTTCACTTACCCTTCCCACCTTCCCTCATTGTTTAAGTGTAAAGCAAAATAATCTGCATACAGTGATAAAGGGAAGGTCAAGATGAGACAGAAGCCCCAGAACTCTGCCAGCAGATACTGAGACCTTTTCCCTTACAGAACTCAGCACAAGGTGGTGAAGGGAAAACTTCACTTCTTTTCCTGTCTCCATTTCAGCAGGTTGGTCATTTTCCCTTTTAATCCAACTGTCATTTAGTGGAAGGGGCCTGTGACATCCCTTCCTTAGTTGCTCTCCTCTGTATCCTTTCCTATGCTGGAAAGCAAGACATGTTTGGGATACCAGAGATGAGCAAAACCCCTCCCAGTACAAGCATGATAAACATTAAAAACTTTTGGCAGTGCAATCTGCTGTCACAGGAAATAAAACTAATATGTGTTTATACAAATCAGTATATTGAGCACAGAAAATTCATGACCCAAAGGCTCTGTTGGCTTTTTTTAGGTTTAGTGTATGTGTGTGGGAAGTTCCTTTGTGCCTACAATAGAGAAGAATGGCTAATGACTCTGGGAGAGAAGGGAGGTTGGATGGACTGAACACTGTGCATGAATCACTGGAGCATGGCCCTGAGGAAAACTAGGCATCTCAGGGTTATGCTACCAGGAATAGACTGGTGCCCTGCTTATTCATGGGATGGAAGCTGCTTTAATTTCTGTTACCTAGTCTGATAAAGGAGATAATTAACTTATTTACAACTTCTTAAAAGGGTTCATATTGTGAGTTACTAAACAGCAACTGAGGCCTGTGAAATATGTAGGAATTGTATGAGGCTGAAGTTATGGCACTTTTCTCTGCAAAATAATTTCAACATCCCTCATGCCACTTGAATTATGTCCTCTGTCACTACAGTGAATTGCAAACGTTTGTAGATGTCTCCCTGCATACATCTGTGCATGTATTTGTTTATATAAAAGAACCATCTTCAAATGAAGAAGTGCTGGTGTTCAGCAATTCTGGCTGTAGACTCAGGTTAGACTCAGACTAGAAGGCTGGTGAATCTAATTCAGGAGAAGAATTCATTTTTTAAGCATGATTCTCTCTTCTTGATGTTTGCAATCACTTGGATAACTCACATTTTAACATACTGTATTCTGTGTGGGGTGAAGCCTGGGCAAGAGGACTCATGAGAATGTCCCCTCCATGTCTGAGCAAGCACAGTGCACAGCCAGGAACATAAAGAATGCCTGGTCTTTGTTCAGCACACAGGCTTTCCTGGAAGAAGAATATTAAGTCAACAAACCACTATCTCTGAAGACATGCTGCCAGCTTGCAGCTTTAGTTCTACTCCAGTCATTTCAACCAAAAATATTCCTTCCACGATTTCTGTATTGCATATATGGAAAAGGATCTCTTCTGGCCAATGCAATTCATCACCATCAGAAAGAATATGTATTAAATCTTATCTGGCTACAAGCACCAACTGCAGAGCCCTTTATAAAACTCCTCTTTGTGACAAAAACAGAAAATTACCTCTTCCCAGTCTCTTGTACCTCGCTTGCTCTATACATTTCCCCATCTCTTTTCCAGGCATTGATTTAATCAAACGAGTTTGGGTTTACTTACTATTGCCTCCACTGACCCACACAGAAATATGTGGTGGGCATGATTTTGGAATTCCTTTCTTTGGAGGAGGAAATGTTAGCTAAAAGAAGAGGGAACGCCTTTTAATATTTACCTACCAATCTCAGGGAAGGTGGAAATAATTTTCCTTCCCTGTGTTTAGCTTTTCCTCAATAGATAGAGGACAAATTGCCACATGATAGATCTGTTTCCACATCTTTACAGTCATTTGAGATGCAGGTCCCCTCTTTACTTTCCAAAGGGGAGATTATACCAAGAGTATACGGAGACTATTTTTTTTGCAGGACCAGATCTACAGGGCAGAACAGCTTCTCACAGCCTCACCTCTGCAGTCTTTGCCAAGTCTCATCCATAGTGGGAAAGCTGCATTTTGCCTATCCTGCTGAGAAAGCCCCCTTTCACGTTTCTTATGGCAATGGTGAACTAAACCATGGCACTTCCAAGGCCAGAGTGTCTCACTGCTCTTATCTAAATGACTTATTACAAGGCAGCCTTTCTGAAGGAATAGCAGCTCCGCTAGTCCACAGGTTGCCTTACTATGCATTAATCACCCGTGCTTAAAATTTCCCTAGCAGTTTGCATCACGGTGTGACGATCTCTGGAAATGAAACCTTTAATGTCAAAGCAGCCCCAAACAACTCTCTGCATGCCACTGGTCAGTGAATCCCAGCCTTTGGCAAGAGAAGTGACTGCAGAGTTTTTCTCTGACTCCTGCGACCCAACTGCTACTGAGAAAATTAACCAGGCAGCAAAAAAAGACCCACAACTAATGCCACACATAGTTGCCATAAAGATAATAGCTGGCATTTGAGTCTCATTGGCCAGTTAAGGATAGCATCCATGATGCCCAAGAGGTTGCCATACCAGGCTCAGGATTTAGAAGAGAGATTAGAGGCAGCTGTTCCCTTATCAGTGTAAAGAGGAAAGTTCAGGGTACAAAAATAAGATGCAACTGATCATCATTTTCCTTGGAGGCTGTAGCCAACTTCAGCAGTGACGCTTGCCTGGAGGAGCAGTGGCAGCAGCACGGCATGCCCACCCTGTCTTTGTGGAGGGTGCTTGGGAGTGCAAGCCTCAGCCCTGTGCAGTGGCTGCTGGCATCTTCAGGGGGACCGCCAAGTCATCACTCCTTTTCAGCTGCCTGGAGGGATGTGTGCTGGGGGACAGCTACCCCTTTGGAAAAGCTTTGTTTGGAAGAGCTTTGCTATTGCATAAAAAACCGTGAACAACCTTTGGAGCTGGGATAAAGGGCACCTACTTTTGTTTTAATCACACAGAATCATTTTTTCTGGAAGTGTAAAGTATCTATGTAGGCTGGGGGGAAGCGCCCTTTATCATGCTTCCAGTCTCCTTGTTGTAAGTAAACAGAGCAGGGCTGAACTGCTCCATGCCCAAGGGGATCTGACTCGAGTCCTCAGCACTGGGGGACAGCTGCCACAGAAATGCTGGAAATCATGCCTTATGGGCCAGGGCAACCATGGTTTTTCCTAAAAACCAAAAATGTAACTGTCACAATGCAAACACAAATTGAACTGGTAAAGCCCAGCTGATCTTAATAAGTCTTCATCTGGGTAAGCTGTTTTCTTTAGACCATAATAAATTATAACTGTTTCTGCAAGCTGTCTCTGAACAATGAGATGAGAACAGAATACAGATCTTGGGAGAAATATTTCAAAACCTTAATCCCAAGAAAGGGTACTCAAACACTGCTTATAATTTCTGTGGTATTTTAATGAACATTTATTTACATGTCTCTTGTTTAGAAAAATCAGATTATTCAAAACAATATAGCAGAAAAAAATGGTCTTCAGCAAAAAATGGTTTTCCCCTGTGAATTATCAGATTGCCTTCATCAACTTGTACAGTGGAGCATTTATTGTTGGCCCGCAACATTTGTTGAGTCACATGTACCCTCTTAAATCCACCCCTTATCCTGTATCACCATACTTTTTCATCAGCAGATACCTCTATTAATCATACAAAACAGTATGCTTATATAATGTGTTCTGCAAATGTAGGTATGAAGCTAGAATGATTATGAACATCTAAAAGGAATCATCTTTGAGAAGGAACTAAGCAATGAAAAACTTCACTCCCCAGAGTGATTGCATCGGGAAGTTATGAGATTTTAAAGGTGGACTTTAATGACACCTTCCTAAACTACTGCTATCTGATTTATGTTATGTATAGTCTGATCATCTGCCTTGAGAAACTATCACCACTAGTCATAACTCATGAATATTATGCTGTGTTACTGGAAAGTGCTGTTTTTTCAGACAACTCAATAGATGATTACCAGTTTTCTAGGTAATTGACTTCCTTTTATCTGGCACTTAAGCCATTTATTAATGACAGGATTGTGCTGGGTAATTAAGAGAAGGATATACTTAAATTCTCATTTTGGTTCAGTTCTTACACTGGTCTTAATTTACTTCACTTCTGAAAATCTTTAAATCTTTAGTTCCGAGTTGTAATGATATACAAACTGACATGGCTCAAGGTATGTATTTGATCATTCTGTTAAACTCTGGACCCCTCTGCTCTGCCATTGCTGGACAGCTGTACAAAAACCTTGGGTACTTTCTATAAAATACCAGGAAGCTTTGTGAAGTGTTTGTTAATCTCTGGTTTGAACATCAGAACACACAGGGAATCAAGCAGAAAACAAAACGAAAATGTGAAGAATGAGGAATCTCCATCATTAATTCTTCATAGACTCTTGCTGGTAAATTAGATCTAGCAGAACGTCTCAGTATGTAAAATATACATGGAAAGAAAAGTCTCCCAATGGGATCAGCAATTGTAATCGTTCTCATTTACTTAATGCTTTCAACTAGTTAAAAAATTGCAGGCAGAAGAACAGGAGGGTTACTAGAGGACTGGCAGGTCTGCTCTGCTCTTTGGCCATGACAGTAAATGTATTATGTTTTGGGAGAGGTATCATACCATGAAGCAAGGGAGAAAAATGTTCCTGCCATTACTTGGTCCCTGCTCAATTCAGTGACCTTGTACAGCTTAAACAGAGTGAAAATCTTTTCACTTTCTATGCACAACGTGTACAAAAAATGTACAGTAAACCAGCTGAACTCTCCAGGTTTGATCGTCTTTATGCAAATAATCCTGGTGGTTTCTGTGGAAGTGACACAAAGAATAGGGTCCTGTGGTTCATCTCTGGGTGGTGGTGGGGGGGGGTGGTTCTTGTCTGACCACTCTGGATAGGTGAAAATACCAAAGCACTTGCTGACAGTGAGATGTATCATCCTTCCCACTGGACTCTGCCTGTCCTAATTAGTTTCTGCTAGACCTCTCTCTTCAGAAAATGGTCTTCCCTGTTCTAAACAGTGCATTTAACACTGGCACTCATCCAGAGCCTAGGGAATGTCAGCTGTATGCTCTGTCTCAGTTCCTTTTCTGCCAGGTAGACCCGTATATGTGATCAAGACTGTGCATCTTAAAATAGCACACTGGAGACATAGCACTCTCCAAATGTTAGCTAATTGTCGCAGCAGCCTGGCACAGCACACGCCTAGGACCCGAGCTCTGCACTGATTAGGGATTCGCACACATGGGGAAGAGCAGCACACATGGGGAGAATGACAGCAAGAGACAGAAATAAAGAGAAAGAAGATCAAATCAGACAGGCAAACACGGAGAGAAAAACCAATAGACAGAGTTAGGAGTGTCAGGGATGGAGGCAGTAGCTCTCAGAGGATGCACGAGTATTACAAGCAGAGGACAGGAAACAAAGGGTTTGATTTCTCCTTTTTTGCACCAGCTCCTGCCTCAGTTTGATGCTCCTGGCAAAATGGCCTGTTCAAAGATTACAGAACATGCTAGAACCCAAGAGGATCTTCAAGCAAAGAATGAGTTTCAGAGAGAGAGGTTTCTCACTGATAGGCTGGGGGAAGAAACCAGGAGAAATGAGAAATGCATCTGCAGAGCCTCAGTGGGTGTCAAAAACATACACAGATGATCAGTCCCCTGCCTTCATACCCTGACTTCCCATAGGGGCAGAGTGCCACTAAAAAACCTTTGCACTCACCATGCTGTAGGAGTGCATCCCCTCTTGGTTTAGGAATGAGGAAACACACACACTTTGCAGTCTTTGTTCAGCCCAGGTTTAGGGCTGAAGTCTCTGGAGTCCTGGCTGGTTAGATCTCCCACAGTTCTGGGCTTCCCTGTTCATCAATCCTATTCTCATCACAACATGTTCAAAGCATCTTGGTGAAGAAACTTTTCCCATCTGCCTTGTTAGTGATGCGCTACACACTCTTGTAAGGTCACATACTGCCATAACTAGACTCTCCGTGTAATAAATATTAAAGTTAGGCATGTAGTTAGTATTGGAAGGATCATAACTCCTGGGTTTAGTCCATATCTGACGTGTAATATTTGGATTTTTGTGTTCTTCAAAACCATAATCACGAAACTCCTGTTATATGTTACAAATAGCAGAAAATAAGCCATCATTTTTTTCACATGCAGGCTGCGGAGTAGCCGATGAAGATATCTATATTTCCACTGAATTGGTGTCTAGAAGATAAAAGAGGCCCGAACAGCTATAAGCTCTCCCCTAAAATCACACTTTGAGAACCCCTGGTCAATATTGCTTTATTACAGTGTTTGCAAGAGTGAAATTAAGCTGCATAAGCATGCTGGGCTAGGGAAGTTCTGCCTCACTGAAGAACTCCCCCACGCACCTGTTCTTGTAGAAACGGAGAGAAAACTCTTTTAAGAGATGAAATACAAATCTGAATCATGACATCATCAGAAGTATCTCGCTGGCTCACATAAGCTGTGAGCAGGTTACAGTTACCTAGCAACTCCCGCAAGCAGCTTGCTTCAGCTCCAAAGCATTAGGGTTTAAGTGGCAGACGTGGACCTGGCTCTAACTGCTCTATTCATCATCAGAACACGGTGTTCGGTTGGCAGAAATCAGAAAAAAAGTCGGAAATGCTGTTAAAGACCCCCATAGCAGCCTCCAAAGCAAACCTCCTTGGGGGCTCACCCAGTTGTGGTGCTGCACGGCCGATGCCAGGCTTTTTGTCCAACTCTGAAAGGCAAGCTCGGGCATGCTGGCGAGGCAGACAGCTAAGCAAGAGGGTACACGAGAGTCTCACAGATCTGCAAGCACTGCTTTTAGGTGACACTGGATGCCGATGCCCATAAATTTCCCTTTGCAGGTCTGTATCGATCCTAATCACATGTGTCCAGTTAATGCACATGTTCTAGGAAGGCAGACTGTTTTAATTGGAAGGCACTGAGCATGAAGGAATTGACCATGTCCTGCATTCTGCAGCAGGATACGTCTGCAACCTTTCTTGGGAATGCCTTTGCAGTGTCCAGGATAAAGAACGGAGAAAAGCCTGAAGAAGACAACTACCAGCAAAACCACTCCACAGACTTCAAAGTCATCACCACTGACTCCGTCAAGTGAATTATATATTTATTTGTCTTCACATTTTCAAAGGACTGCAACTCTACTTGCCAACACATGCTGGCATATCCTGAGCCATTCACGCAGTGAGGATTTCACCCAGATTTGCCACTTACATTGGCATCTGCAATGAGACACCTCCTATTTCTGCATGTCACTATCCAAATTGTCTTGTTTGTGGGGGAGCCGAGATTGCCAAAGTCTGCAGCAGATAAGGGGTGAACTGATAGCAGTGTATACTGAGAAGCTGAGGAAATACAAATTGTGTGAACATGGTGTAATGCAATATATGATATTATTTATAATCTCATCAGGCTTTTCATGCCTTCAACTGCTTCCTCTGCGATTGTCATAGATTTATTTCTACATGGCAGTCACAGTTTCTATTCAATATTAAGGTGCTTTTTGCTTTTCTTGTTGAAACACTGCAATTCGAGGAAACTCATCTATCACTTAGGTGCCTAGCCTTTTTGATAGACTGTTCTCAGAAAATCCTTTCATTAAAAAGAGGTGAGCTGTGATGTTCCTTCTCTCAATATTTTCATCACACTCTCCTTTCCTGCAAGCCTGTCCCTGTAGGAGGATACTGTGGTCTTGATTAAGAGAGGGCTTTGATGAGGTGATAAATACAGATGTAGATAAACTCCCCTGAGCAGGGCAGAGCAGCAGGTAAGAGGAGCCCTGTTTGTGGTGGTCCAGGCTCTGACACTGTTCCTGCTTGCCCACAGGTCTCTGGGGATCAGACAGAGACCATGGCTGGTGTACATGGGCGTGCCTCCCTGTAAAAAGAGGGCTTTTTTGTCTTGCCACAGTACCTGGATAAAGATAAGCTGCATCATTACAGAGTGGATGAATTTGCAGCCTTATCAAAGAGGTGGATGAAGAAGGAGCAAACCATCCCCTGGCCATGAAACCCAGTGGATTTGGTCTGTATTTCACCACACCAAGCTCACAGCTGCATTGATGCTATTTCAATGTCTTTCTTTGGAGGAAGGAGGGTGGAAAAAGAGAAATTTGCTCTCCATCTACAGCTGTTACTCCTCTGTCTACTCCAGTGGCATTAACGTATCTGAAAAAGCTTAGTTCCCAAAAAAATGTTGCACAGATTTAAACAAAAAATATGAGGCCCAGGAGTGAGATGAGCCATTCATGAATACACTGACTAACCTTTATCAGTTTTCTTCTTGTTAGTAGCTTCATAGGTGAAAATGCAGAAACTGCTGTCAAGGAGCAGAACAGTCCACTCATCACCATGTCATTGATTCTTGCATTCCACAAGACTCTAGAGGAAGATGATGGAAAACTAAGTAGTAAACAAATAGGAGATTTGCCTGCTCACAGAAAAGGAGAGTGCTTCTTATATTTATGTTAGTAAATTGACTTCTCTGGAGACACAGAAGATTATAACCTTACATGAGATGGGACAGAGAAAACATTAAATTAATATTTTAATAATATATAGAAACATCTAATCCTTTTTATAGCTTCACTAAGTTCTTGGCTTCAATGATTATTGTATCAGGTTAACTGTACTTTCAATAAAACTGTGTTTTATCAGATTTCAGTTTGTTGCCTTTTAGTTAACATCTTGTTCTTCTGTTATGTGAAAGGCTAATGAGCAGCACCCATTTTGCCTTCTCTATGGCGGGCCTGGGCAGCAGGGAATATGAATCTGTCACATCCTTCTTATCCATGCTCTCTCCCAATTCAGGGTTGCTAATTGTTCCAGCTTGTTTTCCTGCAAATGCTATTCCTGTGCACTGAGGCAGTCTTTCAAGATGCCAGCTTCTCTTTTATCTGTCATGGTGCTTTAACTGTGGTGATCAGAGCTGTAGGGAACTGAGGGAGGATGTACCGCTTGAGACTCAGAATTTAATGCTTTTGGGGCATCTTGTCTGTCTCAGGCATCTCAGCTGTCTCAGGGAGGACCAACTTCACCTAAAGCAGCTGGTAGAAATTTTGCTTCATTGATGAGCCCATGGCTGGGTTCCCCTAGCAAAGAAAAAGAGTGAAAATGAATGCTGCTGTCCTGTCTAAAGACTTCAGCAATCCTAGAGAGGAAAGGGACTGATTGTTCTC
Source organism: Oreocharis arfaki (assembly GCA_013398015.1). NCBI lineage: Eukaryota > Metazoa > Chordata > Aves > Passeriformes > Paramythiidae > Oreocharis > Oreocharis arfaki. Next base: position 333,335 of record VZRR01004293.1, read on the forward strand.
TAGCCTTCCATTTTTCTTCTCAACAAACTGTTAGGAAAGAGTAGGAGCTGCTAGAGACATAGCAAGAATAACAAAAATCCTTGCAGTGCAAGATGTGTGGAGGCTCGGAGAGTCGCGGTACCATCTGTGCCTGTCTATTTACAGCCAGAACAACTAACGCCCAACTAATGGTGAAGAGAAGCAGAGCATCATGTCATGGAGACAGCTCTCTAATCTTACATAAAAGCACCTCCCTGAAAAACCTGAATTGTTCAGATGGAGAAAGGAATGGTCACAATTCACACTTAGGAGGATTTATATATGGAATGGTAGAAACACCTTTTTGTTTCAGCCACATCCTTTAAGCAATCTTCATCTGAGACTTCCAGGCAAGTTTGATCAGTGCTTTTTCAGCAATACAAAGTTTAGTACACACAGAACATGTCATTACTGATAGATCCATGGTTACAGCAAAAGATCCGTAATGAGGGGAAAAACAAGTAAGCTGTGAAAGCAGTCTGCTTGTTTTGATTAAAAAAAAAGATTTTTATATTTGCAACAGCTGCTGGGTGCAAAGAATAGGTATTACTCAAAGGGAATGAATGAGCTGTTGCTTTCATACTTTTCAATGAAAATATGTTTTGAAAACATATGTAAGACTGAAATTTTAAAAAATCGTGTTTGAAAGGAAAATACGGAGTTAAATCCCCGGTATTTATGTTGGTGGAGTTGACCTCAGGGATAATTTTAGGGTCTGAATCAATTTGACTCCATCAAGGATATGAGACTGGATGGGAAGTAATTGTTTCTGGGTGAAATGGTTGCAGGCAATTATCCACCTAAGGAACAGAGCTGGGTGCACAGGAAAGGGGCAGGGACATGGTATTTTCTGAAACAGACACAGCCAGGGAACAGAGAATGTGGGGACCAGAGAAAGTCCCAGATGAAGGAAATAAGAGGTAGAAAAGAAGGAAAAAGCATTCAGACTGAGGGAGTTCCTGTATATAAGGTGAAAAGTTCTATGTCTGTAGTTAAAAAATGTCTGTAGAAAAACAAATTCGGTTTTACTCAAATCCATTACATGTAGAGAAGTCTTGACAAATCAAGACTTTTTCTTCGTTCATAAAATATATATGGATTTAAGAACTCAACTTCTGTAATTTGAAATTTCAGATGCTGATGCTTAAAAAAAATCCACCTAACTTCTGAAGCATTGAACACTATCCGAAAGTATGCTAAATTTGATTGCTGTTCTGTCTTCATTAATTTTAGTGGAGCAGGGAATTAATCTCTTTCTCCCTTTATGTATATTTAATTTATTTACTTTTTTTCAGAACAGATATCTAGACCTCTAAAGACTCACAAAACTATAATAAGAAATTAATAAAACCCGCGACACAAGAAGAGCAAACAGTCACAATCAAGACTACAGACACCCATAGTCACACCCCAGTGCATAGAGGGAGTATCAAAAGTTCTGGAAGAAAAAATGAGCTTTTAGGTATTATGTTTGCTCAGAGAAAAAGGCTCCTGCAAGAGGCTGGTCATTTTCCCTTCTGAGTGTCAAGTTTCAAGTGATGAAGGAAAAATAACTGAGTTCTCTGATAAATTGTGATGCTATAGAAATGTTCTGTGACCATACAAATTGCTGCCTCGAAACATACCTGGAGACTTCCACCAGCCTCTCAGTACTCTAGTATGTGCAGCTCAAGCCTTCTAATTAACAGAAGTGCCTCTGAAGATTGTTCCACCAAATAGATGCAAATTACTCCTTTAATTTCTTTCTTCATTAGATTCCCTGTTTCCTTTGATGCTGCAATGTCTTTTTCTCCCCATGACAACACACCAGCGATGGCTGATAACACCTTGAAAGTAATTGCTAATATTTGAAATTTTGTTTTTAGTCTTGTAAGAACTTTTCTTTACCACATCTGGGGATTCTTCCTGCTCCTTCATCTTTCTCCAATCCTCAAAGAATTGTTTTCCCTTTTCTCTGGAATTACTGGACTCTTTGCTCTTGTTCTGCGCTTTTCCTCATGCCTGCTTTCTTTTTTCTTCCCCCCCTAAGCTTTTTTTGACCAACTACACAAATAGCTATCAGTCCAAATTATGCTATTTGTACATGGAGAAATGCCACCAAATTTAGTGGAATTGAAACATCCTCCATGCCACCAAATTTAGTGGAATTGAAACATCCTTCATCACGTTTTTTCTTTTCTTGTGAGGAGTTTATGCCCAGATCCTCTGTGATATTTTAGGTAACAAATTCCCTTTGACATCAGAATTGCCTAAATACCTTTGAGAAAGGGAACTTCTGACAAGCATGCCACTGCAACTTGCCTGCACTGAATGTCTGTTTGGGAAAGGAATGGAAATAGAATTAAATACCCCATCTGCTAGCAAAAACTTAGTCTCTTTATATGTATGATAAGGACTTACATATCTCAATACATATGGCTATTACACATTTTCATCAAAATATTATTTTTTAGGTAATTATATACATCCTACAGTTATTCATAAGAAACAATATTTTCATCTCACAATATTTTACACAAGTCAAGCTCCTAACAGTAGAAAAATAAAGACACTTGAAATAATTTGGAGTTATGTGAGTTATGAAAAGATGTCCTTGACTATTCAATTGTCTGTGTTTTGCATATTTGGGTTCTTGGCAGTAATACCTTTGGAATCCAGCAGATTTTCTCGCTTTCAGCATTTCTTGGTTGTTTCTCCTTTTGCAAGCCAAAGATAAGGATTGTAAGCACAGGAAAAAAATTTCACCTTTCATTTGTTTAAATTCAAAATCAAGCTTATTCCATAAAGCAAGCACAGGATTTACCATTGCAGCATAGCTACCCAGATCCCACATGGGAGTGTGATCAGAGGAACTGAATGTCCTACGTGGGCTACAGCAAAGGAATGTTTCAAATGCAGACACTCAAATAGTGCTATAATTCATCTATGGAAGAGGTTGTGAAGACATTCCTTTGTTTAATGGACCAGAATATATCGAGGATATGCTATAAATTAACACTGTCTTAGGTTCAGTGTACTGCCAAAAATAAGTATACCAAGTACTCTTAATATGAAAAGAAAAGTAGAACTTAATCTGATGGTAAAATAAGTAGTTACTGAATCCATCCCACTTAGCAATTTAATCATTCAGTATTCAGTAATATGTACACTAAATAAGTGTTTATGCATACTACAGAACAGGTGAACGTGGGAAGAGATGTTTTATTAGAAGAACCAAGATAAAAAGCAGTATCTGGACTGAAGAAAATCATCATGAAATGGTAAGAGAGATCCATTTGATGTTCAGCAAATCCCCTTAAATATTGGCAAACATTTCTGGGTCATGCAAGTGCTCCCAAGTGTAGTTATAAACATGTAATAAGGTATGACTGCAAATCTCTTGCCTTTGGAGAGTTTTAGGAAACTAGTTACCCTACAGCACTGGAATCACAAATGAAGGTTTTTCAACTCGCAGCACAGCCAAAGGAAATGGGTATGTTAAAAATAAAAAGTCAATCCTCTTTCATTCTTCAGACATCCTGTAAGAACAACATTGGGTTGTGGGGTGGGGTGACTCATTCAGGGAAGTCTTTGTCTTGGGTTACAGAAACAGAATAAGCTCCTTAACCCTTCTGCAAAGTCATGGTGGACTGGCTTCAAAGAGCTCTTCTTTAGAAAAAGAGCCATTGTTTTTCTCTGACTGTGGCAGAAATAACCCCTTTACTAGATAACAGAGGTGAGTCTGCACCCTGCAGACTGTGAACCATTTTTCTTCTGAAGGAGAAATGATCAGATCATAGAAGGTACATACCTCTATATGCACATATATACACACAGAAATTCCCTTCACAAACAGCTGTACCATTCCAGCTGCCTGTCACTCCATTTGCATTTGTGGCCACGGTGTCAGCTCTGCCAGAGAAAGGGACCTTGTGAGTGCTCCCTCACGTGCTTCAGAAAAAAATATTGGTGGGGTCGTCTTTCTTTTAAGGATGAATGTGAACCAACAGTCACAGGCAGATCAAACAGAGCTGACAAAGCAGAGCAGGGGACAGGCAAACAGGTACTCACATGTGCTGGGCAGCTCTGAGTCTCTGGACAGCCACGAGCAGAACCAATGCCATTCTCAGGCAGCACTGCTGGAACCAAGAAAGAACAAGTGCTCAGAGCCATGGGCAGATAAGGGCACAAGAAGAGGACTGGGAGCTCACTGTACAGCTAACAGCACCTTGATCACCCAACAGTAATGGCCCTGTTTGGAGTCAGACCTGGAGCATTTGTAGTGATCTACTAAACAAGCTGCCGAACTATGAAAACAGATAGAGGACTTGCATTAACATCACCACTACTGAATAAAAAAGGACAATAATTAGTATGATACTCCACTCAGAAAAGAATGTCATACAATTTTTAATTTTTTTTTTTTTTCAAAAATAAGGTCTACCTACAGTGAACAGGCAGGCTTTCATTGATTTCCTCATCTTTACATATTTTTCCTTCAACTAAAATCAATGTTATTTTAGATTTGATTCCTCTGGTTTCTGTTTACATTGTTAAAAATCTACTGTTGAATTACAACAAGTGTTACCATATAGGTTTCTGATTTACTAAACTATAAATAGAGAGATTTCCTTTCCAGGACCTGTGCAGTTACTGTAACTGATCAAGGTTGAATGTTTGGTGGTGTTAGTGGAAACTCTACAGGGTGATATAAATATACAACAGGATAATCTGATATAAATATACCACTGGAGAATCACTATGTAGGAAAATCTAGGTAAGTCCATCAAGAAACACACAAATACAGGCATTAGATTACACAAATCTAAATAAAGAATTAGATTATCTCTTCGTGTCTGGTTCTGATGGGATATAAGCAGGTGTGTCCTACAGTAGAGAGGAATTTGTTTCTTCCTCTGCAGAAAGGGATTAAAGTTTAGGAAAGGGTCTAAATAAAGATATCAATGAATGGAAATGAGAGCCTCAATTCATTAGGAGGTTGGACATCAATGCTAGTTCAGTAAAGACTAGGTTTCACAAACTCTTCCCATATTCCAAGACCAAAAATACACTTCACAAAGCCACTTTTGTTCTTGAGATTCCTACAGGCATTTTTATGTCTTTGATTCCACCCCCTTATGAGCTTTGCTTGAAGTTTTAGCTCCACAAGTGTCCAAGTCTAAATAATGGAAGTGAATTGATCAGAAATAGTACCTGCTATTTACTCTCACCCTTTGCCTTTCACCTGCTTTTGAGTAACACACAAAAAAATCTGGTTGGTAAAAATGTCACAGGCCTTCCTTCAAAGATTTTCTTCCCTTGAAAGGTTTTGTATAAAAATTCTGCTAGCCCAAACTGATGCTAGACTCCAGTTAGTAGAAAGGTTCCCTGCTGTCTGTAAATCTGGACCTAAACTTGAGATGAGTGGAGCTAAACTTTAGATGAGTTTCCTAACAAAACAGATTTCCATTTAGCTCATCTGTAAGAATAATTTTCAAGCAAACAGATCTGTGATGAGGCCACAGTTGTCACTTTACAAGAGATTATTTCTCATTTTTGCTCCAGAAGCGTCAGTCCTCGTGCAATGTGTTCCCTTCTCTGCTGAAGGGTCAGGTATCCCCACAGCTTCACAGCCTTTACCCACCTTTGTGATCCCCTGTACTGCATGTCCAGGTTGGCTTCGTTGGAGCTGGGCACAACAGCTGCGCTGACACCGTGGGCTGAGAGAACATTCTGAACACTGCTCCATGTGCAGGGGGTGCTGCTTGGTGGGGCTTCATGCCCCTAGGAGCCTTGCTAAAACCCACGTCCCAGCTGCAGTGCTGTGACTCCTGTCATCTCATGGACCAGCACAGCCCTCATGGGAGACTTCATGTCTCTCTCTGCGTGTGCCCCTAATGCAATCCATTGCTGCAGTGCCCTTCCCAGTGACTCACTGTACTTGTTTCTCTGGCAGGAAGAAAGCTTCAAGCAGGCAGACAACTAAAGCCACTGAGGTCTCCAATCAGTCAGCTCAAAATATTCTGTCATTTCTGGGAGAAATGTGCAGTCTGTACTAACCCTCAAGCTCAATAATATAACAAAATAAATTAGCACATGGTGAGCACTATTTTGAAGTGACTAGTTCATTATCTCCTTGCCTAGGGCAGAGGATTGACAAAAGGAAGAAAGATCCAGATATTTTCTGGATTCTTCCTTGGAATAAGTTACAACTTTAATTAAAAATGCTGCCTGGGAAGATGGCTGAAGTGCAAAGCCTCTGTTGGTGCCCAGAATGGAAAACGTCTGTCTCCTCGAAGGGTAGCTGTGTGCATGTAGAGTATGTATTGCTTTCTCTGTCTTGATTTGGAATGGTGAAATGGAATTACATTTATTTGTTTATTCTAAGAAGAAATTAGGAATTGTGTCTCCCATTCTGAAAAAAAAAAAAAAAGCACTGCTGAAAAACCAATGAGCACCCACTGTCTGTCAGCCACGGTGAGCATTCCAGGTGCTGGCAGAAGTGGTGCTGGTCCACAAGCAGTCCCTACATCACCACGGGGCTGTTGGCAAGGCTGCAAGATGTTCCTCTCCTTCCCCACATGAACATCCAGCTGCACCTACACAGCTTTCCCCTGCTCCACAGTGCTATTTGCAGCTGGTGTCAAGGCCTTGTGTCCATGTGCATTCTAAACTGTCCATTTGGGACAGGCTGGCAAAGAAAACAACACCAGGCTTGGGGATAAATGAGCTGGTTTTGGATGTGGCACCTGTGCTGGAAGGAGCACCCAGTGATTTCACTCCAGTGTAACGTCCTGCTGAAGTCATGTGAAATATATGCATTCTGTTAATTTTTGTCTATTTGGGGATCATTTTCTTCATTTAGAGTAAAGATTATATTTCTGGGACATAAAAGCATCTCTCTGGGTATGGCAAATGGGCAGCACCATCCTGCATACCTTGAGTGCCGCTTTGATAGAGCCAACAGCACTTTTACCCAAAAACTCCTAAAGAAATTAAATAAATATATATGAGGCAACAGCTGCTTTCTTTCTTTCTTGAATGCCAAATGCAATTCCAATTCCTTAGTTCCTCAAAATGTTTTCAGTGATTTCTGCCCTAAAGCTGCTTTGCTGCTATCATCTGCTTCTTCAGAGCTAATGCAAACAGTCACAAGCCCTCTCTGCTGGGGCAGGATTGCTGATAACTCTCCATGGCATTCAGGATGTGATGCTGATTCCTAGATTGATTCCTTCTGCTTACATAAAGTTTGCTCCTTGTGGCCAGTCGTGATTATGTTTGTGATAAGTGCTTATTGCAGGGGTTCTTCCTTTGCCTGGGAGTGAATTTATTGGAGGCCACAGATGTGCAACACATACCTGCAAGTCCCTTCACGCCATGAGGAGGTAGTTGCACTCTCAAGCCCTCCCATCCCTTCAGGCTTACTGGTTCCATATCCAGCAGAACATTGCCAAGTTGACTCTGAAGAAAGATCAGCCTAACAGAGGGTTTAGAAAACAGGAGCTAAAAGGCTGACCTCACGTCTTGTGAGGTGTCATAAAGGAGTGCAGCACTGGATTATATTCATTTGCTTGGCCTGACAAATAAGCTATAGGTGTTTAACCTGCTGGATCTTCACAAGCTCAGGAGCTCCAGTCACATTCATCTCACTGTACTAAACATGCTAGGAGGACACAAACTGTGTGACCCAGAGCCCAATCCAGGAGACTTGGGTGCTGGAGACTGTTCCCCACTGTGATGGATGTTTGTGGGTACTGATGAGGGCTCCAGAAAAGGCTGTCTTCTGAAGGCCATGTCAGCAAGCGGATGACAAGTGAATGACAGATACCTCTAGAGAAGCAATGGTGATATCATGACTGGGAAATTCCTAACACAAGCATTGGTGTTATACACTATATCCAAATTATCAACAGATCTGCTGTATTGGGATGATGTACAAAAACCGACTTGGCCATTTTTACAGATACTGACACAGGCTACAGCTTAATTGGGTCATTACTTGCAGTTTAGTGTGGATGCATTCAGTCACTCAGGTGGCAGTGGGTTACCTAGCATTTAAGAGTTTAAATAATTGCAAAGTCACAGGTTCTGGACTGCAAATACCAAAAAGGCCAGAGATTATGTAAGGGGAGAATGGGGGGAAATCTCAATTCAGTAAAATGTGACCTTCCAGGAAGAGAATTCTTCTTGTAACTTCTTCAGTACATTATTTCCACTTCATTTTTTGCTTTTTTACACTACTTAAGACAAAGAAATGCCATGAACTCATCTTTGAGGTATCAGATTATCCACAGGAAGATTTAAGCTATCAGAGTCTTTTATAACTCATGAGGCACAGCTATTCCAGTGATATATTGCCCTTTTCTGTAAGTCAATAATAAACAAGTGCATCATATTCTTTATCCTCTTCAAAACGCAGATATAATTGATGCTATTTCCTTGAGAGAAAAAAGAGTGTAAATAAAAAGAAGTAGCCAAAATTCTTGAACTGCGTAAGCTCAAGCTGCAAGTTTCAAAGCCTTTTAGTGTCCTGGATCACTCTTAATAAATACTATATTAGACCAAATTACAACTAGGGAAACTGACACAAAACTGAGTGAATTTTGGGTTCAGATTCTCAAAGACACTCCATTCAGCCTCCAGAGTTAAAGTCTGATAAGGCTGAAGTGTTGCAGAGCAATATACAAAAGCTCTGCTCCTAATAAGTCCTTTCTGTCACACAGCTTTAATTTGTTGTGGGGCTCAGACATTGTGTTTTGATGCTGCAAAATGCTGTGAATAGAGTTTGCAAAAATTCGAGACTGGAAGGTCAAACTCTCTGCTTGGGGTACCCTCCAATTCACGTCAGACCCCCTTTAAAGTGGCATAGCTACAGCGTATCAGAAATAGACCAGTTAGATTAAACTGTAGTTTGAATTTAATTTTGGGCAGGAAAGCCAAGGAGCAGAGAGAAAAGAGTTCTTATTTCATGGGAATATATTCCTCAATTTCTCCATAATTTCTGCCTGCAAAGAAATATATACCTTCTTTCTCTTACTGGTCAGATACCTGCTGCTTTGCTGAGTAATACAGGCACTAAAGGCTCCTCTACACCTCCCCATCCATTTCTCACTTTTGAATAAAAGCTTCACATCAAAACATGCATTAAAATTGGAATAAATGCCACACAATAAAGTCTTCAAATGATACATCTGGGTGACTGCAAAAGTAGTGCCATCATCTTTAGCATGTTAAACCCAGGTTCCAAAGGTACACTGAAGAGTGCTACTTCAAGCTCTCCCAGACCACATCAGTGCTTGCACTTCACCCTCTGCATTGTTGAGGTAAGAGCAGGTGAGATAAATCTGTTTTGGTTTGTCCATAAGATAATTACATGAGCTTTAGGGGAAGTGTGCAGAAAATACCAATTTTATTTAATGATTTGTAAAGTGGTTGGATCTAGAAGAAATGGGACAGGTTAGATCATGTTTCTAGATGACCTGGGCACCATTTTGCAGCCTCCACTGGGATAACAGCTCAGTTGCTGGTTGCATAATTCATTTTTATCCTGCCCAGCTGCATACAAAGGTTAAAAAAAGATATAATTAGTCTCCTTCTCTGTTCCCACCTCTGGCCCACACAAACCCTGTCTCTTATTCAAACCTGTCATTGTTAGCAGTATAATCCAGGTCTCCTGAAAAGAGACAGCAATGGAAAAAATTATGGTAATTTAATTCAGAATGATCTTTCCTTTGTAGTTTTCACATTACTTTTGCAGATACATCTATTAATAACCTGTAGGAATCATCTTCTATTTACGTAGCACTTTTCTTCCCGAAGGGTCTCTGACTGCTTTGCTAACCTTAGGGATCATTTCATCCTCTCCTGACAAGTGAGGCTCAGTTTCACCTTTGTGGCAAACTTCAGGCAAAGGATGGGGAGAGAATACTGAGCCTGCCCCTCCACACTCTGCAGAGCTGCCTCCCAAAGCGGGGTGCAAGTGTCCAGCAGAAGGTATACCCCACACAGGTATGTATGGTTACTCCAGTGCCTGAGGCTCACTTTGTCTTTCTCTCCCTGCCTCCCCTCTGGCTGCACAGAAGGAGCTCCAGCAACCAAGGAGATTCACACTGTTCCTGTATGGTGATGCTCCTAGTTCCCACTCCATCAGCACTGAGCTCATCTTGAGCAATGTCGATGGTGTCACATGAATTATTTATTCAATTTATCAAAAGGCACTGGAACCCTCTGGGATTGCTGGGGAGAGAAATCCCGCATGACTGTTGCTGCTATTTCCCTGTGGGGTTTTTCTGGGCTACAGGGGTACCCACAGGCACCCTCAAAACTAGTTCTCATTGTTCTAGGTGCTGTAGTGGCATCTACAGAGTTGTAGCTCAGTGCTACCCAGTTAAAGGACAAGAGGCAATATACACGTGTGGAAATAAAGGAAATTCCACTTAAGTATAGATAGTCAAAGACTGGCACAGGTTGCCAGAGGGGCTGTGGAATCTCCATTCTCAGAGATATTCAAAACCTGACCAGACATGGCCCTGAACAATCTGCTCTAGATGACCCAGATTAGAGGAGGAGGGTTGGACAAAATGGTCCAATGGTCCCTTCTAACTTACTTGTTCTGTGCTTAGCTGTTCTTGCTTGCATAGAGCAAAATGCAGGACATTCCCAGATGTCTGCCATCACAGGCTGAAGATGAACGATGAAGTGGCAGAATGAAGCATCCTCTTCTGCTCAGTTACCAGACAGGTTGCTCAAAGGATTAGGATTCCCTCCAGGGCCTTTTCTGATACGGTGTTTCACTAGACCACGCTGGGGACAGAACACAGAGGGCCAAGAGCTGCCTCCCATTCAGAGCTGAGTTGTTACAAGGAGCTTCAACATTGCTCACTGCATGTTTCAGCCTGGCTTTTTTAGAAAACTCATGGGAAAATGAAAATAAGCTTTCATATGAACATAATATTATCTGCAAACAATATAGATATGAGTGTATGTGTATTTATGGGGTCCTCCTGCCTTGGGTATAGGTGCTCAACCCTTGGAACAGTTTTTTCATGGGCTACCTATGGATGAGAGCATTGCCAAAGTTGTCATCCATATATTCTTCTAGTGCATCTTGTAAATTTGTTGGAGCAAGCTGAATGGATTCAGGTACAGCAGTACTACAGGAATACCATTTACATAAACAGTGACCATCTTCAGTGGTGAGCTCCTGGAGATCTTCATTTAGTGCTGACAGCCCCTGTGGGACTATAGAGTAAGTAGTTTTTGTGAAACAAATGCTTCTTGAAGGGATTTGACTTCAAAAGCCGTTTCTAGTAGCTGGAAAACACGACCCAAAAAATTACTTCTGCAGTCACAGAGAACACCATTATTTCAACAGGTGCCTGGCCATATTGCAATTGAATTTATGGTTTCAGGCCTCCCCACTCTTCTGTCTTAATCAGAAATCTCTCTGTCAAAATCAACAGGATGATGTTGATATAAACCCTGTAATCTGGCCTTATGAATAAATTGTTTAGCATTCCTATCCATACCTTTTTGTAGCCCTGGCACATTGGACACATTATATTTTGAGGACTAGAAGAGTTTGACCATCTGTGAGTGACAGATGTAAAATCTCCATGAAGGATTTTTCGAACAGAGCTAATAATCAGGGCAGTGTTAGGTGTGTAAATGAACCAAAGGCATGGCCTGTAAAGTTGGTACAAAATCTGTCTTTGTTGAAATCAAACCATTTAGTGACAACTTGCAACTTTCTAGTTCAGTTTTCAGTGGTGTAACCAACCCTCTCACCGTTTTAGTTTTGTTGTGATCTTGTAGAAATGCTTAGTTTAATAAAATGCTTTTGGTGTTACTGCTTGATCATTGGCTTTTGTATCTATTATCTTTCGTATTTTGTGTTAAATAATTAGATAATATATAAACATGATATTGCAGATGTGGGATATTTGAGACATTACTTTGATGAAAAGTCTATGCAAAATTAATCAAAATAGTACAGCTGGCACAAAGCAGTTTTTGTTATTGACATGACAGTAGTAAGCCAGCTCTTTAAAATCTAAATAATAATAGCTTGGAAACAAATTTCTTTCGAATTTTAATTTCCTGAGGAATTTAATTTTTCAGTTCTACTTCAGAATGACTTTATATTCATTTATTTAAGGTCAGAATTGCTTGTGTAAGGGGCCTAAACCAGATCAAATTATCGTAAATAAGAATTTTCACAAAAGAAGCTCTACTGCTTTGAAACTGTTTTTGAACTTTGCATTTGAAGATGCCTTTTCCAAGCATATCTCAAGCTCCTCTTTTCAAGACTGACACAAAAAATTTACAATTTCTTGTGTCAAATTTTCTTCCAAGGACTTTCACAAGACCACCTGTGTCAGTTAAGCCTCAGATGCAAGTTATATGGACAATTTTGCTTAAATTATATGATTTTCTTTTACCCCTGGGGAAATCCTTATACCATATAATGTCAATGTTTGATGCTTAAAGACACTATTTTGAATAAGAAAGTAATGCCACAAATTTAACTGTATTAATTTTCACTTATCAGTAAAGCCTCAGTGAGTCCTGTTTATTAAACTCATCTTTGTCCCTTATTTGTGTGTTCAAAGGTATAAAATTATGGGACAAAGATAGCATCAGCTATCAGTAAAATCTCCAGAGAAAACCAGCTACCTGTGTACTTGACAACAGGGAGAACAGCTGGAGAATCTAATACCCACCTCCTCCAACCACATAAAACCCAAAAATCTTTCCAAACTAAGAGTAATGCTCCATACTTTTTCCAAATTTTGTCCCTACGACATGATTTTCTCTGTAAGACACAAGTTTTGGGTTGTTTTTGTTTGTTTGTTTGTTTGTTTGTTTTGGTTGTGTTTTTTGTTTTTGTTTTTGGGGCTTTTTTGGTTAAAATATGGCACTAAGCGCTGTATTTCCCCTTATGCAATTACCAGTTTAACAAGCAACTACCTTTACTTACCGTTCCTGCGGCTTCCTTCTTATCACCGCCAACATATCAAATCTGTCTTCCAATTTGTGGGCTAGAAGCAGGGAGAATAGAAGGGAGATAAAAATGCCCCTAAACTGAAACTGTGCTCCTTGTCTCCTAGGACCAGCCATTCAGTAGGTCAGTTCAAGCAGAGCTGCTGGCAGAAAGTCACTTTAACAGTGACTGGAACAGGTCACTTTACCTGGTGCCAGATGTCTAAACTGGAGTCTCAGTTACACTGTTGGAGACCTGGAGGTACAAGTCATGGGAGAGAAGGACTGGGAGCGTTGGTTCGGGTACTGCAGGCAGAAAACCTGTGCTGCCTGGGGAAACTTCTGCAGCCTCTAAGCGTGTGAGTCAGGGTCCAGCCCTCTGAGCAAGGATTTGACATCAGCATATTAAAAACCAAAAACTGTACAGGGATGATAACACAGCGAAGTTGAAAACGGAAAGTCCAAGAATTACAATTTTTTCAAAAAAAAAAGTTATATTTTTTCATTGTATGTATTATATACGGCTCTGCACATGAAGGCTCTGACATCCATTCAGAGATACTTCAGAAGGCATGATCAGTGGATTAACATCTACCACTTTGTAGCACAGAGAAGCCATCTGCTTTACTGTAGGCAGGAATATGCGTGTTGGCAGACATCAGTGTTGAGAGATACGCATCAAAATCAAACACAAAAGCATGAACACAAGTTAACAGAAAGGAGATTGCGGAACTTCTAAACCAGGATATTCAGGTAATCCTGAATCAAATTTCTGAGCAAACTGCTTCCCTGTGGGATATAATACTTTCTCTTCTGGCACTGTACGTGTACATATGCAGTAAAGCTGGGAAAACAGATTTTGATCTAACCTGCTGCTCGCAGATGCTACTGATCTGGCATGAAGAAGAAAATGCAGCCAATGAGTATTTTACGTCAAGGATGAGAGATAATTCAATATTTAAATATGCAGACAATACAATAGAAATAATATTCTCGTAAGGCATTAGGCCAATTAAAGTATTATAAACTCTCTCTCAGATTATCCACTTTTTTCTAGTGATCCAGGAGTGTCAGCATCCCTGACCGTCACGGCACATGGAAATCCCATAGGGACTAATTAAATTTTCCTGTCTTGCAATAAGAATACAGGGGATTATTTTTAAATCCTATTTTTATGTCTATGATTTTATCCAGCTACAATGGATATAACCAAAAGCACAAATATGCCTACGCCACCTTCTCATAATTGAGAGTTCGGGATTTGTATAACAGAGCCTGGAAACCAGGGGGCCATAGCTGTTCCATCAGCACAGTTTGTTGACTGCAGCAGGATTAGGGCATAGTGTATGGGTATAGGTGAGAAGAGAAACAAAGCCTTCATTCATAGCTAGAACTCGAGAAGAAGAGCCTGAATACAGTTATGACAGATTACCACCTACCAGTCTTCATGAGAAGATAAAAACCCAATTTTAAAGCTCTAATGCTTTACAGCAACATAGTAAAAAAGAGCCAAGGGCAATTGCAATGATGTGGGTGATGGACTTGTATATATTAGAAACAGTGGCATTTGACATGATGGTTTAAGCAAGAAATCCCACAAACTAATTTAAGATACACATCTTAGGGCTGAGATGTATTCCTCTTTAATTTGCAGAATCAAGCCAAGATATCACAAATATCCAGGCACATCTTCTAAACCTGGTCAGTTCAGCAAAGAACCAGGCACATAACATCAGAGACTGTATTTCCTACTTGTTTTGTGATTACTGGTTCGTGGAAAGAGCAGGTAATGCTGAGTGAATATGAAACTCTTAGAGAGCAAGCAGTTTGTACTGCATGTATTTTCTAAGCATCTCCTTCTGCTTCAGAACATTGGGAACATTTGCATGAAAATGGAAAATCTTTTTCTCTGAAGAGCTGGTGCTCCTCTGCTGCTTGTTCAACGCATCAGGCTTAGAGGCATTTGTTCTTACTCACGTACCCCTGCATTAAGGTTGAGTCCATAATACCATACAGAACAGCATTTGTGAGTGCAGGGTCCTGCTGAAAGCAATCAGCTGCCTTGTTCATGTGCTGACTTTGTTGGATTAGGACAAGAGTCCTTTAAAAGTTAGGAATTAAAGCTGACTCCCTTGACCTCCATGAAGCTACTTCAGCTTAGCAAAGGTATAAGTCTTGGGGTTTGAGTGGGTAATTACGGCCCATGATGATTGTGGCCATTGCTGAGAAGACAAGTAGTATGAACAAGCAAATTCCCTGGAAATCAAGAACATTTTGTTTCTTTTTTATCTAACTCAGAAACAGCTGGCAGTTCTTTTGAGAATGACATTAGTTACTCTCTGCTGTTTTGCAAATAATAATGATGCTGGACTGATGAGCAGAATGGGAAATATTAGCACCTTCTCTTTGGCAGCTCAGGACTGCTTCCCAGCTGAAGGAATGGGTGGGCACCGGGCTAGCTATGTTTGCCTGGATGACTCAGCCCCATTCGCTGGCATTGACATGTCCACAAGGAGTTAATGCTGTTCTGCTGACTCACAGAGGCAGACGAATCTCTTTTCCCATTTGATGTACAGCAGAAGTGTCTCACTGCAGAAGGGACTGTCAGCAAGGCTCACGGCAGGGGCGCACATATAACTGCTCCGCTGACCACCACAACTGGTACCTGTGTGCTGCTTCAGAATTCAAGCCTGTTTGTGCACACCAACACCTTACAGCAGCTCTGAGAGCCCCAGTCTACGGTGTTGATGCACAGTCTGGAGGCAGGGAGGAGTTTAGTTTTTACTGCTAATTTTACTGACAATGTTGATGCTGCTGTACTTCAAATGTCACTAATTTGTTTCATGCAGCATCTCTGAAGTATCACAGTTTATCTCAGCTTGCTCTGCTGAAAGTCCTAGCCAAGGCCTATACATCTCCTCTTTTGTAATCTCCTCTCTGGCTACACCATCTGGAACCATTCATTCATTTGGGCACATCACTCTTTTTCCACAGTTCTCCTGTCATTTTTCCTCTTTTGCTGTTCCAAATGCAAACTCCTTGTTCTCACTTTCAAAGCCTTTCACAATTCAATCATGCCTCATACCAGTTCTGGTATTTGTTATCCTTCCACCCACCCTCACTTTGTTGATTGCAGCCTCCACTTTCCCTTCTTTATTCTACACTTTCCTTTATGGCTGGGGACAAAAACCTGCAGTGAAACCAGCTAAGTCCATGCTGTAGACTCCCTTACAATGTCTCTGTTGTGTGTCATAGAGCTGAAGAACCAGCTAGTAACAGGAAGACAGAGGATGGTCGTGGCTGCAATTTGGCTAAGGAGCTGCACATGGGATCCCCTGAACTCAGATTGTCTTATTCTCACTTACTTTTTGAAAAAGTTCCTTAGGATATAGACTGCCATTGACAATGTCATGTTTGTGTGTCTTCTGTACAACAAAACATGTTTCAAATGACCTGTGAACTAGCTTTTCTTCCTCTCCTGTGGAACAGGATTGCTTCATAGTCCCAGTGCCTTGCAACTTCCTAGGGAAGCAGGATTCTATATTTCATAGCTGCACTTTAAAGCCACTGAGAGACTGAGGCGACACTGGATCTAAGTGCCAAACCCACATCTGCTTAGTGCAGACTAATACCAGACTTTTTCACCTGTCTCTTTTTCTCTACAGAGATTAATAACATTAAAGACAAGCCCTAGAGCCATGTTCAGAACAGGCTGGGAAACAGAGTATTTGTAGAATTAAATGCTTTCCAGGGAGCTATTTTTCAATGTATTATTGTAGTAAATGTTTAGATTTTCCGAAGACAAACTCATGAAATAGTCATTAAGCAATGTTATTTTATGTACAAATATTTTGCAGAACAATTTAATATGTAATCACACCAAATGTTTTTCCATTCCTGCTACCTCCACAGCATTGGCATTAAACAACTACTGCTTTACTGGATCTCTTTTCCTTCGAGAATCGCTGTGACATCTCAGGGCTTGCCCAGAATCCCAGGGATCATTTAGATGTTCAGGATACGTGTGCTTCAAGAACACATGAACTTTGACACGTGGTCAAACCCACCCTACAATGGCCTTTAGCAGCTGGTAATAACTAGGCCTGAGTCCTGCAATGTGTATACTCCAGTGGGAACAAAGTTCTTACATTGCCCTTTAGCCCTATCTGAGGTTTCTTTAAAATTACCCAGATTGCTGCTCTCTCTATCTGCACCATTTAATTCCGATCCTTTTTATTTTTTAAAGATATCAGACCCTAAATTTGTCAGTTTCAGCCAAGCTCCGACCCTGGATAGGTTGGCTGGTGAGATAAATATGAGGCAAATAGGTTATAAATATAGTCAGGCTCCTGGCCAATAAAATATAAAATAAGCAAGCGTGGTAGTTACAAGACAAAATAAATATAGTCCAGGCCTCAATCTTGCCTAAGCTTTAGAAGTTCAGCTGGGAGGAAGTCTCACATGAGTGAGGGTTTTGATCATCCTGCAAGTGGGAACCTAGGCAAGAACATGAATCCAGTCTTCTGGAACACTGCTTCATGTTAAATCCGGTCTCAAAAACTTCATTATATAAATGGAATACATGAAAGTATTAACAGTATTAGCTGCATATAACACTCACTGTAGGCCAACTAGACCTACCCAGCCTCTAGGGGGTTTTTATATTTTGTGATTACCTCAAGAACATCTTCAGCTGTGGAGGTGCAAAGTTTGCTCCCTGGAATACTCTTATACCCATTCCCACAGAATCTTTTATTCCTGTTTTTTTCCTTTTGATGTTCATCTAAAAGCCTCAACCTATATAAAGCATGCTACAAAAAAATTCTGAAAGTCTATTAATACATTCCCATTAGCATTCTCTGCATATATTTCACACTGATCTTTAGAATTGAAACAGTCTTTTTAGTTTGTGCTCGTACAACACACAGTCTAGTGGAATACCAAAGATGAGTTCCTAAATACTCCTCAGAGCCCCCAGAGCCTTCATCCAGCGGGCCCTATATCTTATTGATACCACCTGATGCTCTGAAAAGTGTTTTCCTGATTTCTAGCAATCGTATTTACAGATGGATTCCACTTTGTACTAATTGCCATGGGTAACTCCTCTTCAGCACTCCTTCCAGGAGTCCTGATTGGTGGTTGCTTTCCCTTGGTCCACACTTCCATCATCTGTGTGGCTTGCAGACCATGGGAGCCCCCCACTCCTCCCAGCCCATTTGACATCCAATAAGCAGCCCTGGCCATCACTGCTCAAACCCCTTCCCTTGCCTCGCTCCCTCAGCTACGCAGGTAAAGCCTTTTGCAGGAGTGTGTGCTGATCGGGATAAGGGGTTAAAGACTGTGGTTAAGGTTGGAGAGAAAATGTTTACAGTTTTTAAATTAAATAGGGCATGATTATCAAAGTTATTCTAAAATTGCAGTCATCTGCCCCAGCTCTTGCACGTGGGTCATTCTATGGCTTCAGGGACATCTGTTTGTATAACTGAGAGGGTGGTGCAGAGGCAGAATCTGCTGCTGATAGAAATGCCTGTGAAATTATGAGCTTAGTGTCTTTACTGAGAGAGATGTGTTGACTTCTCTGGAGAGATTATGCCCTTGTTGCTGGCCTGCTTGCCAATTGGCTGTTCCCTTTGTCTGGGCTTCTGATATTCAGGTAAGGAGTGGTACAAAACCCTGGTTTGTTGCGTGCAGCACATGATCTCTGTTCTCTGCAGATAAATCGTTCTGACGTGATGTAGCAGTAGCAAGCTGCTTAGTCCGAACAGCTTCTGTTATCTATTTCAGAAGCTTCAGTGGCCTTTAAGTATTTCATCACAAATAATTTCTGGCAAATCCACAAGAATACCAAGCAAAAACGAAGAGAGTGAAAGTCCTGATTACTGTGCTTGCAGTCAAAGAAACACCTCGGTGGGCAGTACGAAACATCCCTTAGCTCCTTCCTCAACCAGCAAACCACTGATTATTGATGACTTTTCAAAGGACTCATTCCACAGACATTATATGATCAGTTCACTTCCTTGCATTACTCTGAGACTCTCCCCCCTCATCAGCTGAGAAACCATTAGCCAACCAAGCCTTCTAAATTGTATCACAGAAATATTTTTCCTCATCTAGGAAAAAGTGTATCTCCTAGAACAATTCCCAGGATTATTTGATCCTACTCCCTTCGCAGAACTGAAACTGCTTTTTTTTTCTGAGAGGACTCAAGCACCACCATCTTTCTCCTGGCCCAGCCTCCCTCTTCAGCTGTTGACTGTGAAATTCTCCTTATTTACCTGGCACTTTAACAGAGGTTGGTAATGCATCACTATACTTACTTGCTCCCAACATCTTTTTTCCTGTAATTGATAGTAGGAGTCTTTCCATAGAAAAATATCTCTGTGATGTTATAGCTGCATATCCAACCCTGTACTCCACTACTTTCCTGTCTTCTCTCCCATATTCAGCTCCTTCCAGAAATGCCAACCTCAAAAGCATATCCTCTGTCAAGAAAAGTTCCGCAGTTACTCCCTTTCCTCAGTGCAGATCCACACGACTTGGCTGAACTGAGAAACACTGCCTGAGCATCACAAGCTTTTGACTTAAATGCAACTATGGATTTCTTTCTGGAATCAGCATCTGCTTAGGATCAATTTTCACAAGCTGCAATGAGACTTGAGGCTCTGAAACAGCACCCTCATGAGAAGCAATTTTAATGGCACTTGGGCAGAAATACTTATTCTTGCTTTCATCTTACTTGAAGTATTTCACAAGCAGTACTTTATTAAAAATGCTTAGTTAAAATGTCACTAAAACAATTCCAAAGATTCTGATTGTCCTTTACTATTAATCTTCACCCTTCCAACAGCTCTGCAGTCTGTCTCATGAAACTCCTACTGTCTTGTTACCTCATTATTCCCTTCTAAAATTTTGTCATTATAGCCCACTTCACACCTCCTCTACCATACTGTCAAATGCTACTGTGACCTATGGTACATATTATAGTTCTAGTTACAGCTATAGATTCAAACCCGCAAAACCTGCCCTCTGATCTGCTTGTGACACGCAGGTCACCTTTGGCTGGCCCCCAATATCTTTATGCTTCAGCCTCCCCAGGCATAAAACTACTTTGTTCTTTGAGTTTTATGGCTGGAAACAACAGAATAGAGCTATATAATGATTCTGCTTACAACGTTTTCAAGTGTACTGTAACCTCTTTACATGACTGAATCCATGCAGAGATTAATTATATCTGGTACATCTAGAAATAAAGTATCTGTAAAGTGCCCTGCTGGACAGTGCCTTTCAATCAATGATCTAACTCACTTTCTGCTTCTTCCACCCACTTGGTAAATTATTCCTTGATGAAGAGGAATAGGTAAGAGGCACCCATATATCTCCAACCTGAAATAAATTGCTATCTTTCAGCTCTTTGCTATGGAGGTCTAAATGATGCTGAATGCATTTAATTTTCCTGTGGCAGGTTATTCTTCCTTGCAGAAGAAGAAACTTAGCTCAAGTCTTCCCCCCTCCAATTTCTTCACAAATACCCCTGACTGCATTCAATTGGATGCTGGGAGTGGAAACCAAAAGAACTGAAGCTCTGCCTGAGAACATTTGCCACCCACATACTGCAACAGTGTTCAGGAGCTAAATCTTATTTATGAGGCTTAGTTTCATTTCCAGTCCTTTGTGCCAAAAATCCCAATGCAACGTAATTTGTCTACACAGAGGACACCCAGTTTTGGCATTACTTGCTACACACTAGCCCTCTCTTAATTTGGTCTGGGGTCTATAGACATACTATAGCCCTACAAATGTGTGGGAGTGTGAATATGACAAATGACATCAGGAGAAGCATGTAGACACACATTCAACAGGCAATAAAGGATATCAGAGAACTCTTAAATAAGACACACTGAGGAATGTATTAACTGTATTGCAACATTTGAGCACGAGCCCAGAACTGGAAGCAGACAGCCTGCTTTGAACGTTTCATCAGGCATCTTTCTCTGTAGTAAGCAAAACCAAAAACCTAGCCAAACTATAGGTAGCCAGTACCCTCTGGACGAATTTGGGACCAAACACAAGCACATTTTGCTGCTCAGATATCTTTTGAATAGAAGGCAAACAACTCTGAATTTCGTCATGATACATTTAGGCACAGGTTTTAAAAGAAAACCAATTCACTACCTTCATTCATATTGAACAATGTAAAATTTAAAATTCGCTCTCTACCTTCATTCACTTCCCTCACTCACCTGAAGGACTTGAGGCTGATATTACAGGAACTTATTCTTCAAGTGAGAATGTGTCCGTGTGTCCCTTTGACGTGGGAACATGTCTGACGTGAGACCAATGCCAATCATAAAGTAGAGCCTTATGGACTTCAGTTCTATCCTTTGGGAAAGACTAGTGTATTCCTCTTGCATCTCTATTTGTCAAAATACGGCTGCAAAGACAAGACAGTCTCAGTTCTGGATGTCTGCCAAGATAATGTAACTCTATCCCATCCTCTGCTCCAAGTAAAGACTGAGAAACGTTTGTGTCATTAGTTCTGGCCCTCCCCGCGGCTCCGAGTGTCAGACTGCAACACAGCAAGCCTCAAACCGTGTCAAGAGCAGCACTGCAACTAGCACAGGGTCACAAAACAAGCCTGACTATCTAGTCTGATTATAAATGATCATGCTTATAAAGCAGCGTTTCAAAAAGGCTGCCAAATCTCACGGCTACTACGCTTAGGAGATTTGTGCTGCCTGTACCCAGTTTCCTCGTTTAAATCACTGCTACAAGGACCGACAGCGCCCGTCGGATGGGTGGGATGCCTGAAGTCCAAGGCCGGGTTTGGACACCCAGCTGCAGGAGCAGATCCTGGGGCTGAGTCAGGACTTGGAGGGCACCGCTGGGGAGGGAGCAGCCACTGAGTTTAAACTCTCTTTCTCCGCGTCTCCCATCCCGTTCCGGTCCTATGAAGTCGCAGTGAAAGCGTGTGCAGTCGGTTCCTGGATGCTATTCCCGCATCCGCGCCCCCCGCCCCGGCCCGGGGCGGCGGCGGGAGGCCGCTGCCGGCTGACAGCCCCTTTTTCTCGCCCTTGCCCGCCGAGGAAGCGGCGGCGGCGGCAGTGGAGCTGGGAGGCTCCGGCTCTCCCCTCGGACACGGGCGCGGGAGAGGGTCCCCGCCGAGGGGACAGCGGCGGCCGCTGCCGGCCCGCGCC
>VZRR01004293.1:356447-396856 GCA_013398015.1 Oreocharis arfaki
CGCCGCGGCCGCCGCCGCCTCCTCCTCCTCCTCCTCGCTTTCCTACCCGCCGGCGGCCGAGCCCGGCCAGTACTGGCTGCAAGGGGAGCCTCTGAATTTCTGCTGCCTGGATTTCAGCCTGGAGGAGCTGAAGGGCGAGCCGGGCTGGCGGATGAACCGCAAGCCCATCGAGTCCACCTTGGTGGCGTGTTTCATGACTCTGGTCATCATCGTGTGGAGCGTGGCCGCCCTCATCTGGCCCGTGCCCATCATCGCCGGGTTCCTGCCCAACGGCATGGAGCAGCGCCGCGGCACCGCCGCCGGCACCGCCACCGCCGCCGCCGCCAAGTAGCCTCTCCCGGTGACCCCCTTCTCTTCGTCTTGTGCTGTGCAGGGACGCGGGACGGACTCTGTCGTGTTTTTCTTGTTTGCAGCGTGCCACAGGTGCGCGGCGGAACGTGGGGCCGCCTCAGCGCCCGGCCCGGCCCGGCCCCGAGGGCAGCTGCCCCGAAGGGACCAAATCATATGGCGCGTTTTATATCTTTATTACCCGTTTTAAACGAACCTTTTAGTTAAAAAAAAAAAAAAAAAATACAAAAAAAATCCCCCAAAACAGGCAAGAAAAAGCCCCCCTAAAAATTCAGTGGAGGAAATCAAAGACCCTCCTATTCGGCTGCATTTGTTGTTGAAGTAGCGTTTTTGTATAGGATGTAGTCTGAACGCGTTTTTCCTTTATGGACAGAAAGGGATGTCTCTCTTTGACAGAATGGAGAACCGAAGCAGTATATATATTGTTATTGCTGAAGCTGAACTTTAATGAACCTTTCACACTGTATTTCCTGGTTGAGATAGTGTGTATTTATTATTGTAGCTCTGCATTATTTGGCTTTTAATACAGAGGTTTTCTTTCTGGAGCCGCTGTAGCCTTTTGTTGGTCTGTTTCCTCCAGGGTGGAACAGAGGGTTTGGCTGGCCTTCCTGTCCGTGAACCTGCCACGAAGCTCCTTTCCCCGTGAAATGGTGTTACCAGGGCTGTCGGTGGCAACAGGAGAATCCCAAACCCTTTCTGACTGGTGTTTGCCCTATCTGCACAACAGATGTGGGTCTGTATGCCTACACCAGGGTTGGGTGGAGAGGGATGAGGAGCACGGCTGTGCCAGAGGTCCTCCAAAGCAGTTTAATCTGCACAGCTCCACAGACGATGGCTTTCTCCTCGGCTTGAGGTTGGGTGGCTTCAGCCCTGGGAAGATGAGGCCCACGCTGAGGTATGCTCAACAGTGTGGGGCAAGTCTCTGACTTCCACAAAGTTCATTCCTCAAAACCAGCTTAGATGCAGTGTATTTGTTGGAGACACAGTAATACTGTACCTCTTTTTCATCTATCAGTCTGCAGGGTTGCTCACAGCAAGTCTGTGGGGTGAGAAGGCAGGAACTGCCAGTCCAGAACTAGATTCTAGCTGCTGCTGTGCAAGCATGCAAAGAAGAAAGATTTCTTCTCTCTTGCTTAAGCAGACAGTTGTGTAGCCTGAAATATCATTTGTTGTATACTTCCAACTGTTTAGCCTTATAAAAAGTTGTTTCATTTGCCTTAGACAGGATTACTCCAGCTGAAGTTTCTAAAACCAAAATACAAGCTAAGTGACAAATATTTGCAATAGGAATTCTCATTCTTTTGTCAACATCAATGTATTTAATTTGCTATGAACGCATGAATTTGCTTGGGGGTAATTTGGTGTATTCGTCATGTATGGTGGAAATGGCTGGATGAAAAGTCTGGAAGGATTAAATTCTTAGGATTCCCATATTTTTTAATTGAGAAGAAAATAAAATAAATGCATGCTCTATGTGTATGCTGTCTGGAAAAAAAAAAGAGAGTGAAAGACTGACAAACAGCAGAAATAAATCAAGGTTTAAAAATGCTCCATGTTACTGGGCTGCCTCTACACCCACTGTTTCTCCTGTTAATCCTATTGTTGGGGTTGTCACTTGAGTAAACACTGCAGTTGCGTTGTTTGCAGAAAGTAGAGGATCCGGTCACTGTGAGAAGTGTTCTCCTGACCTGTTGATCGAAAGGGCACCCGCCTCTGTACGCCTAGTTTAGAGAGCCCCTGTTTTCTTTCCTTGATGTGTAAAACAGTGTCATTTCCACCTTGTGCAGACTCTTGTGCACAGACATTTGACATTCTAGAGAGCAGTTCTTTGCATATCATGTCCTGTGTGACAGAGACGCCTCTTCATACTGAAAGGCAGGGCTAGCAGAAAAACAGGAAGATACTGCTAACACCCTCTCAAAAGAGAAATGTTCTACATGTGGAATAGACCTCAGAAAAGTTGCCATGCTAGGGAATGATTTCATCTTTTGAATGAGATGCATTTAGGCAGAGAGTTAACAATTTTTACTGGAAGTTTTTCTGGCTTTATTAATTCATGCTGTATAGTCCTCACTGTGATCCAGGCAGCCCGTGCTTAAACTCAAGGGTGGGATCTCTTTTTTGCTTATCCTTGTTTCACCAGTGATGTGATATTGGGGTTTTTTTTCTGAATTGCATCAACATAAACAACGGGATGGTGTTACTGTCTAAAACAGCTCCAGTTACTAAAGGCTTAGTGTTTGCAGTTCTTGCAGACACTTAGCAGGTAGTACACCAAAACTAGTTTGTTTTTCTAGCTTCTATCTATATCAGCTTGAATACAAACTTTGTGAATAGACAGTACTACACAGAATATTTTGCTGCTTCACTTAAAAAACATGATACAAGAGAGGGATTTTCTCATTCTATAAATACACTTGTAACTGGAGCTATTATTAAAAATCTGCTAAGACACAAACGTTTAGAACACAGGGATGGCACTAAACAAGCAAACAAACTCCAAGGGCAAATCTTGTTCAGAATAGAAAAAACTGCAATGTTTTCGGGGTGTACTGATCTCAGACACAATGTGCAAAGAGCCCTTGTGCATTAGGGAAGGTGTTTCCTTAGATCACAGTAACCGTGGGCACGTTCCCTTCGCAGAAAGAGACAAGTCCGTGTTTTTGTGCCTTGAAGAGAAGTTTAAGGCACAGCAGGGGGCACAGGGATTACCTGCTCTACAGGCTTTAGCCTGGATCTAACTCCCTGAACCCTCGGGTTTCAGTGAGGTGGCAGCAGGGCTTCTCCTGTAAAGAACAGAGAGTGGAAATGCGCTATGCAAACTGTGAGCTTTCTTCAGTCACTGTTACCTCCGACATCGATAACTCTGCTCCTGTAGCTGTGGCTGCTGCTATGACTCTAAGTAAACTATAATTTTGAGTAACTTTTGCCTTTATCCATGGAAGCTGCATCTGAGTGCAACCCAGAAGGGGCAAGCCCAGGGCAATGTGGAACGATACATCTGCAGACCAGCTAGTTTAAGATTCCAAGTTTAGACACTGAAATATCTGTTTATTTTCTTCTTCACTGTCGGTGGAGCTTTATTGTCTCTTAGCTGGAGTTGATTCTAAGCCATTTTTATTCATTTGGATTTATTTTTAAGACCAGCTGGTTGCAGGGTCAGCACGAGAGCAGATTAGTCACCATATATAATCCTTTATGTACTCAGGGAGGGCATATATTTGTATATATCTATCTACATATGAGGACTCACTGTGTAGAGCAAAGTCAAAGCAGAAGTGAGAAAAAGGATGATGAGGAAACAAATCATACTGAGGAAGTAGTACTGGTTTTCCTTCACTATTTGTTGGATCATGTTTCCTGGTAAGTTATCCTGACTTTATTTATGTACAGATGTTTGTGGGAAAGCAAGGGATACCTAGAAACAGGGGGCATTTCTTGATTTACTTTTTTAAATGTAATTCAACTCTATTACAGATTTTAGTTTTCATTCCAGGAACCAGGAACACTCTTGAAATTCAGCATTAGAAGGTACTAGGCTTGTCTGCTAGTGTTAGACTGGTACAATTTTTTCTGTATGTTCAGACCTCAGAATTTAATCTCTCACCCATTTTCTTAGTTATGTTTCATAGATGTGTTAGAAGCAGAAGTATACAGAGGAATACGTAGTTTTAGCATGGACACAGTTTTGCTGTTACTTAGTTCCACATTGATTCCGATAATAAAAATACAAAAAATGTAGTACAGTATAATAATAGTTATATATTATGCAAGCACACTGTTGCTCAATAGGTTGTCAGTAATCGAGCATTTCTGTATGTCAGGAGGTATTTGGATATTTGGGGCAAAAGTGCCATTCTAGGTTAAATGTGAGAATTGTTACTTGTCCAGGGCTTAGTTCACCAGTGCTTTCCATGATTAATGCAACTGCAACAGCAGGACTATTCGTGCAGTGAATGTTACTCAATATGAGTAAGGGCTACTGAACCAGACCCTAAAAAAACCTAATTAAAAGCTGTAGTTGGCTGAATAAGTATTATTCATCACGACATCTGCTTGCTGAATAAAAGTATCTCCAGGGCTGACATTACATGATCCCAGGGGCCGAACAAAAGCCCAGTGAAATCAAATAGTTAACTGAAGTTTTGTAGGACTGGAGATCAAAGGATTTATTTTGAAGATATATATATATATATATATATGGATGTNTAAAAAAACCTAATTAAAAGCTGTAGTTGGCTGAATAAGTATTATTCATCACGACATCTGCTTGCTGAATAAAAGTATCTCCAGGGCTGACATTACATGATCCCAGGGGCCGAACAAAAGCCCAGTGAAATCAAATAGTTAACTGAAGTTTTGTAGGACTGGAGATCAAAGGATTTATTTTGAAGATATATATATATATATATATATATGGATGTAAGGGTAGGTATGATATTCTTGTTCCTCTTTGGTTTTTATAGATGCTGTTTATAAATCCAAAGCCAGGATTTCTCAGTCCAATGTAGGGCCTTGCCAGTTTGGAAGTTAGCTTTTTTCTGAAGCTAGTATGAAAATGTCAGTTATTTTTCAAGGAATTTTACTGAATAAATGTAATCTTTTTTCCAATATATTTCAGGGAAAGGCCTTGACTTTGCAAAAAACATTTGTAATGATTCTGGGAAAGTGTGTAAATATCAAATCCCAAATGTATTCAGATTTCAAAGCATAAAAAGTCTTTTTTAATCAGTAACTGATTTTTTAAAAGCATATTTTTAAACAAAAAAATCTGTTTCCATTTTCCCCCTCAGAAGCTAAAGATTTCAGTGAATATCAGAAGTGCATTTGAGTGTTTCACATTGTGATTTTGTAAGGGATTTTTTGTGGAAAAAAAAATCTCTTCTGTGATTTGGAATTGATAACAGCTTGTGACAGATAAGTTACTGTATTTCTTGTCCCATCTTCATAACAGTTCTGGTTGAATAAGTGGTCCAAAACAATTGTAAGTCATAATAATAATAAAAAAAAGTAGCTTAGCCCATTTGTTGTGTTTCTGTTCTACTGTGCTGAGGAAGAAAGCAGTCTGGTATAAAATTTGGGATATTAAAGATGTTTATTGGAAATATCTGGATGGTGTTTAATTAGATTTGTGGACAGGCTTCAGTCTCACGATCGCATCTCCAGCTTTTTATGAAGTTTGGGTTCATAACCGAGTGTAGCAGTTTGAGCATTTATATGTCAATCAGAGTCCCTGGATCTGCATGTTGTGAAAACCAGGATCTAAACCATTGTCTCTTATTTTCATTTTCTTATTATCTTGGCAGGTTAACAATGTCAGAACAAAACAGAGCAAACTGGAAGATGCAAATATCCTATGAAACACTGTTTGTTTCTGCATGTTTGACTTGTTCTTAGCTGTTGTAGAAAACATCAGATTAATGAGACATAAATAAGAGGTCAGTGCCGTTCTGAGGAAGTGAATTCACTGGGGGTGTGAAGTTAAATTATATTTTTGTTCCTTGTAAGGTGAGACTTGCTAGAAACAATGGGATTGTACCTTGTTGGTGTCATTCTGGGTGTTGCTAAGCAACACGAAGTGGTTTAAATGGAGATGCAGAAGATAGTGGATGAATAAAAAAAATGAGACCTAGAAAAAGCATAAAAGGGAGTAAATGTGCCAGCACATCCTGCAAAGAAGTTGCGAAGTATCAGCCGGGAAAAAGACAGCCATTAAGATCATAGAGAAAAAAGAAAACTGACACGAGGTGAATTAGGAACTTGATTACGTACTTCATATTCAATCTTTCCATATTCAAACTTTCCAGCTCTTTGCTTGAACAACTGATAGCAGTTTTGGCCCCAAGTGGCACAACTAGTGGCAAAAGAGAATAAAAGCCTGGAAAGAAATGTGAGGCTTAAGAAAAATTAGGGAATGACACCACCATATCACTAATAAAATGAGAGTTCACTCTATGTGTTGCTGGCAGCTAAACAATGAAATGGCAGGGCACTTTCATGCATAGGTTATCTATTCTAGCCCAGGTCATCGCACCAAGCCTGACAGAGTTCAAGAAGTGTTTGGGCAATGCTTTTAGAGACATGGTGTGTTTTTTGGGGTTATCCTGTGCAGGGCCAGGAGCTGGACTCAATGGTCCTCATGGGTCTCTTCTGCCTCAGGATGTTCTGTGATCTTATGGTTCTGATTCTACTCTAATTTTGCTTCATATGTTCTCTGAAGTTGTAAGGAAAACATGCTAAAATATCGTTTTTATGGAATGGGTATGGTTCTTCCATCACATCTTGCATTGATCCTTACCAAAAATATGTTTCTCATTGTCCAGTGCAAGAATGTTCACTGTAACTGTATTAAAGCTTTCCACCTGAACTGAAGCAATGCTGGTGTGCCTGCATGTCCCAGGCTGGGTCAGGTCACTGCTGCAGACAAGACTACGTGCTGGAATGCTGTGGATGGCATTCTGCTCTGCATTGCCAGTACTTCCTCACTCAAACACTTCAATGACTACCTACATAATCTTCCTTTTTTTGTGCCTATCTTCATTGTTTCCAAAGTTTCACTCCATTTGTCTTGTGTCATTGAAAATTAATCATTCTCAAGATTTGTTCTTTCTCACTTGGTATGTCCCTCTTCCCTTCTCTCTTCCCATAGCATGCATTTATCTTGACATTTTCTGCCTTCAGATTTCCCACCTGTCTTTCCCACAAGCGTCTTTTATTATCAAGCCCTAAAAAAGTGCTTCAGGAAACTGCTTTCAGTTTCTTCTGCTTTTCCACTCTCCTTCCCACCCATTCAGACTGTACCTCTCATGCCTTTGGTCTGTGACACTTCTGGGACAAAGATGAACAGAAAACCTCGTGTTGAGGGTAAAACCCAAGTGCAAAGTTGTCTCTCCCACCAGTCCTGTCATCACAGGACTTCTTCCACACATCTGCCCCAGACACCAAGCAAGGGCCCTAAGTTATTTTGTGTGGAAACTGACAACTGCTCTGAAAGTTTCACAGAGCTCAACTTGGACACAATCTCTTTGTACCCTTGAGAATTCAGTTTGTACCCGTGAGAATTTTAGCATCAACAGAAGCAAGAAATCAAAACATCAGATGAAAGAATGCACAGCTGCTCGAGGGAACTGTTTGTTGCTTTAGATTGTTTTAGATGGATGTTAGTTGGAAGAAACCAGTAGTTTTGTGGGGTGTTAACGTGGAAGCCAATAGAAATATAGCATGAGGGCCAAGAAACTGTGTAAAAGAAGTTTTGTAGAAATAAAAGCAGCATTTGCATTTGCCATTGCCTGGAGTTGTTACTTTGTTTATACGTGTCATGGCCGCCTCAACAGTGACAGTTTTGTCTTCTAGTAAGTGAAAAGTAGACCCATTTGAAGAGTTCTTTCCTCCTTAATTTCTCGAAGTGCTGCGTCTGAACCACCCTCTACTCATGCACCTGCCCAAAACCCTATCTCGTGCGTCATGGGAGCCCTCCCATGTCGGTTTTCCCACGTATCCTCAGTTGAAATGTTAGGATGAGTCTCATCTTGCCTTCTGCTCTAACCAAAGGTAGGTGTCTCACACCTAGAGCAGAAATGATCTCACTTAGGAGTGGATCAACATTTTAAAGTTACGCTCAGCTCAGGTATGCAACCACAGGGCCAAAACCCATTACTTTCCAATTAAATCTTGGATTCTGCAGAGAGTGAACACTGTTGCCCTGGATGATGGCACATGGGAAAGTTGTACGAGCAGTGGGTCTGGCAGATTTTTCAGGTGTTGGTCTAGTAGCCTTCTGGCTTTATTAGTCAATGGCTGAGTGACCAGGCTAACTCACCACAGCCTTCCTTTTATAAGGCGATAAATGAGCACAGCTCAGACTGGGGCTTGTGAGGTTCAGGCCTTATGAAAACTTGTCTCTATCCCTCTAGCTGTGGACAAAATAATATTTATACTTTTCATACTGGTAGTGAAAGGATTACTGAGGTAAATCCCATACGGCATTTTGAGCGCGTGAAGCACAATAAAAATGCAAAGCATGAACATGATTTTATTCCTTCTGTGTTCATTTTTGCACTGAAGGGCATGTATAGAGCCTTGTGTTGTTCAATTAAGGTATTCTGCACAATTTAGCCAGGCAATAGCTGTATTTTGGAAATGTTTTTCCCATTGATAGGTGTTGCTGTGAGCAGACATATTAAAACAAATCATTACTAACTGATGAATGTTACTGGAAGAGATCGTAATTAATCCAAAAGAATATGAAAGAATTCCCCAAAGTGTAAGAAATATTTTTTGGAGGTGAATATATGAAAGATCTGGTGCGGAGGTAGCTGGTGGTGATTTAATCATGGGGCTATTTCATTTCTTTTCTTGCACTTTGTGTTTCATCACATTTTCTCTGGAGAATATGAGCTGTGCCTAATTATGCCAGAAATGTAGTTGCTCCTAAATGGAAACTGGAAAGTACTTTCTCCAGGCGATACTTAGTATGAATTCTTGAGATTTTTTTCATTTCCTCCAGGACATGTAAAGCACTTAATGATGCAGGGTCACATCATTTTCTCAATACAGAGAAACCCACTTTTGAGACATGATGTTTATATGCAGCGCCTCATGCAGTCCCTAAGATGAGCATTTCCCACGGCACCTCAATTCCCGCTATCTCTTTGTAGGATTGCATAGCGGCCGAGAACATGAAGACTGATGTCTTATCCCTCTGTACTCTACCCCAGCCACACGTGACCTTTCCTTCTTTCCCAGAAACACAGTTATGGTGGCAATTACTGTGAATAAATTTACAGCAAGCCCGTGCAAGCAGCAGTTTCTCGCAAAAACTACTATAGCTGTACTGGTCGCTCTTCATGGAGACAACCACTGCCAACAGATCTCTCATTCCTCTTGCTCATTTGGTTGCATTACATGCCTGTGGAACGCTCCACAGCTCCACGGCTGTGGACCTTCTTTATAGGTCCATGTGGGGCAGCTAAGGAAAACCATATCCACCATTTTGGAAATGAAATGAGGCTTGGCCTAAAAATCATTTTGAGCAGAAAAGATCTTTACCTGAGCTTTCCAGGAGTGTCTGTGAATTATATGAGACATGTACTGAAGTCTTTATCCTATGCTCAGAGTTTTGCTGGCTTTTTTGGTTTGCTTTATTATTTTTTTCGGAGTTTGACTTTTTAAAAATTTTTGCAGAATTGACTGGTTATTTTTTTTAGAATTTGTGGATACTACCTGGGAATACTTCTTTGCCCTGCATATGAAATGTAATTTCCTAGGCTTTGCTCTAGCTGTCCTAATGCTGGAGTGGGTTGCCTATGACAAGACCCATCCTCCAAAATGTCACTTACTTATCTCCATTTCTGAAACAGAGACTCATATCCTCTCCTCATGAGATCCCCAGTGTAACACTTAAAGGCATCAGCCCATGCTGGGTTAAGACAGACTAAGACAGCTCTTATGTTCTTCCTACAGCTGGAATTTTTCATGCCTGTGACAATTCTGAGTTCCCAGGATTCAGCCAGTGAGATTGATAACGGTGATGCCCAATGCTGACTGAAATGCCGTGGGTGGAATGGGTCAGAGAGATTTACTCTCCTCCCACACACGAAGTGCAGAAAGAAAACAACATTGGCTAATCTGTTTTCCTACATGTGCGGAGCACAGTGAAGCAGAAACTAGAGACTTTACCCGTGTAAGAAAAACAAACCCCCTGAAGCAGAGACACTGAATGATCCAGTTCTTCAAAAACAAAACAGGAGCCTTTTTCTATGCATGTAACTCCTGCCGATTGCCATGAGAACAGCCCCCCTTACCTGCATGATTAGAAAGTCTTTTAACACAGTGACAGGAATAGGATCACTCTTCGAACATTTCCCAATTAATTTCATCAAATTGCCTGTGATTCATCTGATAACTGCACTATCTTTAATATCTTTGTGTCAATCAAGTGGTCTCTATTGCTATGTTTATTTCATTAAATATAAAAAGATAATGCGAAATCTATGAGGATGAGCAGTGTTAATGACATTTCTGACCAAAAAAACGCCTAAAATCACAGTTAAATCCTTCTAACAATGACATTCAGAGAGCTCATAAGATGGAAAACACCAAAGAGTTAATACATTTCTGTAATGTATTTAAAATGTCAGAATCCTCAGTGTTGAGGACTACAGGTTGACTGGAGCAACAGAAAGCATTCACAGCAAGTTCCCAAGCATGTGTTTTCTGCTATTGCTTGGCAAATAATCATTGTGCTTAGCTGTTTCCTAATATCTTCCAACCCCACAGCCACAGTAAAACCAGTTACTCATGACAGTGCACATCAAATATTTTCAAACTACTACTCTTAGTTCCTCAATGATACAAGCATATTTCATCTGCCTATAAGACTGTCTCTAATATTAGGGTTTAAAAGATGCAAAATGTTCTTTCACTTTGACCATATTAATTTTCTTGCCTTTGTTTCCTACAGCCACTGTACTGTCTAGTTTTACTCAGCATGTTTATAAACTATCATTTATAGTGGTTATTCAGGAAGCAGTGGAGTATGTGAGCAATTCAGCAAAAACTTGCTGCAAGAAATACTGAGCTGGGAGTTAGCACGGGAACAGAGTGTGCTTGATGTTTCCTTATGCTGCCTGCTGTAAGGAGCGGAGTGTGACTTCAGAGAAAAATGAAATCAACGTTTGCTGCAATGATTTTAAGAAATTGAACTTTATTTGTCAGTTCAAAGCACTGAGCAGTCAGTCTGGGTAAAGGATAAGGAAAGGAGGATATATCAGCTTCTCTGTTTTGAATTTGAGGGTTTCAACTTTCCACATTACCATAGGTTTTTATGTTATTTCACACAACTGAAATGTAGGGTTTGAGTTACTTCAGGGCAAGTATAGAATACATATATGTGCTGAAAAAATAGATCCCATGAGAACATTACTGATGGAAAGTATCACGCAGCAGCCCATGCCTTGCCCCATGTGTTGTGGCAGGTGCCAGTTCACCACACTGAACTGACACGTCTGAATGCCCTCCTGGGTGAGCAGCAGGGTAAAACCTCTGAGAGAGGCCAGGCCAAGGGCCGAGGGCAGCAGTCACCATTGCCACTGCTGGGTCATCCCAGTGCCACCCCAGAGGCACAACCCTGCGTGTGTCCATGAGCTGTGGGCACGTAGAGCAGATAGCTGGGACAGGTCTGAGGAGCTGCTTCCCTGGTGTGGCTGCCTGGTGAGAGCTGCCACGTTGCGCTGCTATGTCTGTCGGTGTGAGCTACCATGGCTGTCGGTGTGAGCACTGCTTCAGGGAAAGCAGCACAATTACCACGTGTTTGGGTTGGTCTAAAGAGGCACTTAGAGCTGCTCTAACTAACTCTAGTTTCCATAGAATCACAACATTGTTTAGTTTGGAAAAGACCCTTAGATCCTCAAGTCCAGCTATTAACCTTTCTCTGCCCCGTGTTCATCACTAAATCATATACATAAGTGCCGCATCTACACATCTTTTAAATACCTCCAGGAACAGTGACTCAAGAACTTCCCTGGACAGCCTATTCCAATGCCTAACAACCCTTTCTGGGAAGAAATTTTAATTAACATTCAATCTAAACCTTCCCTGGTTAAGGCCATTTCCTCTTGCCCTGTTGCTTGTTACTTGGGAGAAGATGCAGGCTCGTACCTGTCTACAACCTCCTTTCAGGGAGCTGTAGAGGGTGACAAGGCTTCCCTGTGGCCTCCTTTTCTCCAGGCTAAACGACCCCACTCCCTTCAGCTGCATCTCATAAGACTTATGCTCCAGACCATTTCCCAGCTTTGTTGCTCTTCTCTGGACCCACTCCAGCACCTCAATGTCTTTCTTGTAGGGAGGGGCCCAAAACTAAACACAGGATTCAAAGTGTGGCCTCACCAGCGCTGAGTACAGGGGGGTGATCACTGTCTTAGTCCTGCCATGCTCAGTCATGCTGTCAGGCTTTCACTTTGTTAGGTACTTGTGGGAGCCAGAATTGTAAAAAAGTGCTTTAACTGAGCAAGGTTTTCTGCGGTTGTTTGCACCTTAAGGTGCTGTGCAAGTGGAATCCAAATGTCGTGGCTGAAAGACGTTTGTGTTTACATTGCCTGTTCCAGTACTCCGGGTTTTTTGCATTTTCAAGGTTTTACAATTCCTTCCCTAAGTTGTTTTTCCCCGTTGATGGTTTGGCTGCTAGACCCCACTGTGACTTTGATGCTTTCCTGTTTTCCTTGACCCATGTATCAGAATATTCCATGCATAATACTTTTGAGTAAAAGTATATTCTCATAATGTATTTCATTGCATATCCTGAATTTTCTTTTCTCTCAGTGCCTTTTTGAAGATGATGGCAAGATAAACCAACTACCACTGTCCTTCTCACAGAAGAATCCATTGCTGTCTCTAAGTTTGTTAGGTGAGCATTGCTTAGTGCCAAAGGTCTGAGTGATTAGTGGTAACACGACTGGTATTTTAATTCAGGAGTACATCTGGTTATACTCTCTGTGCACAGATATTTATGCCTCATGTCATTAATAACCAGCAATAGTGTCTAATAAGGTTACGTTTATGTGTACATTATACTGAGAATGGCACTTAAAAAACAAGTTATGTCTTGTCTTAAAGGTCAAAGTTGTAATCAGATTACCTTCTGCATATTGAGAAATGGAAAAAAATTAATGGCTGAGATGGACAGAAAAAGCATGTGTTTGAATAATAATTGGAGGCAGCATTAATGAAAGCTGGGCCTCTGTGAGGAACTACCCAGTATATGAATGATAACATGATTCACACACAGTTGACCTGTGAGAGGATGTAGGCAGTGTAAGACTTCACCACAGGCTTTCCAAGGGCTACCATGAGTACACCTCTCTGTAAACTTCAGCAAGCCCATTCTGAAGTGCTGTACACACAAGTCAACACCGAAGCTGTGTCCCAGCAGCAAACCCAGCATGTGGCATCATGATGGAACCCCACTGGAACCCCACTGAAATCCCACTGAGTTTTCAGCTGCATGCTTCCAGCTTACCACAGTGCAGCTTAAGAAATGCAGTGCTCTGAAGGAGGTCTCGGACTACCTCGCTTCTCCCCTTCTCCAAAATGTCTGGGGTATTCTGAGCCCACCTGTGGGTCCCAGGCATCCGAGCTGAGGTTGTTCACCAGCCCCTAGATTGTCTTTGGGGGGCTGCTGGGATGCCCTGACTTTGCACAGCCCAACTCTTGGCTGCTGTTATGCTCCAGATTCTTGCTGCTGGTCTTTTTATTAGTCTCCTGCCTTTAAACTCTGCATGCTGCTCCTGCCTCTGAACACCCTAGCTTTGACCTGCTGCTTTGTTCTCAACCACTTCACCTTGTCTTGCTTGATCCCTACTGCATCCTTCACTACCTCCTCTGGCCATCCCATTCTCCTGACCTCACTCTTGGGATATGAGTTTTTCAGATGAAAGGCTTGGAAAATGGAAGGACTTGCTCCTTTAGAGCAGATAGCTGTTCTCTTCTCTACCTCATCATGAGTCGTGATTAATTTTGAATGTAAATAATTCACAAAGTTAAAAGGAGCAAACAAGAAGTTAAGGTAGCCACTGCAACTAAAATGAGTTGTTCTCTAAAGAACATCAGAGAAGAATGGGACTGTATATATCTTGCTTTCTTGAGGAAGACAGAGACTCACAAAAATACAGATATTCGCAAGGCACATCTTTGTTTGCACTACAGAGATGGGTATTTGCTTTAACACCAGTGTGATTTATGATGTAATCACAGTCTAATGATGCCATCAAAGACTGGCCTGTGCAATGGGCAAAAGTGACTCATTGGCAAGTTAAATAGCAGAAAAGGAATGAAAATGTGAATTCACCAGTTGTCCCATTAATGCACAGTGGCGTAAAGCACCATGAACACCTCAGTATATGCAGGCTCAACAGACTTACCCAAATCAGTTTTATTAGCTCAGTATGTGTGTGCTTTAGCCTGCATACCAAATCCCTGTGCCAGTTTCCCCCCGCCAGGAGCAGAGCTATGTCCTGTCATGCTCTGCTGGCTGCTTCCCTCTCCACACAGTCCAGCTGCCCACGGCAGCACCCACATGTGGCTGGCTGGGTGCCATCCTCCCCACAGCCCCCGTGTACTTATCCATGATCATCCTGTTTCCAAGACAGCAACAACAGTTATGACAATAACTGTGTCCAGAAAGTATCACCTGTTTGTCTTTAAAGACCTGCTTTTTAACTGTTTATAGTGAATTAGGAAAGGATAGATGTTGTGTATTACAGTGCTATCAGCCTAGTAGGAAAGATGTTAAAAATTATCATGAATCATTTGTTGTGTAGTCCCTCAGCCTCTAGAACAATCGCCACCAAACATTTATTTCTTTAATGAAATGTCCTTTCATCTCTGGTTGACTCTTTGTAACATGGCAAAAATTGAATCCTCTGTGTGATCAATAAATAACAAGGAGTTATTCCATTGTAACCACTCTGCTTCTAATGCTGCATCCCCTCTGGTTTCAGCATCATTTCTCCCGATTTGCACTAGAGAAGTTGAGGTCAGGACCTTTTCCTTCTCTAGCAAGTAAGAACAAGCTCTTCCAAACGTAAAACAAAGTGCCCCTGGCTGTCCCTAGCAATTGGTAAAATGTCAAGGGACAAACTGGCCTGGCAGCCTGGGGCTGGCCATGAAATCTAGAGGGGAGGAGGCTGGTGGGGCTCCTGCAGCCAGCTATCTGTAATCCTCCCACCGCAGCAGCTGGCTGACCAGGAAATCTCCATCTACAGGCTGGAGAAGGATCGGTGGCAGTAGGAAATTACTCCTGGGTGCAGGCAAACCAAGTGACTCCCCACAGCTGAGCTATAAATTAGTCTCTGCAGCCCGCCAGCATAACCTGCCTGCTGATAGCTTATTTATAAGTCAGCTACAGAGCAGGGTTAATATTTACCTACATGTCTCAGACGGGTGGCATTCTGAAGATGAAAAGTGTTACGGAAATGCTAGAGTAAGTTATCATTAAGCCTCTACACTGGCATATTTACTCACCTCTAATAGCTTACAGAGGTGCAGAAATACAATTAAACTAGAAGAAATCTATAGTTTCTTGCCTCCTGATAACACCTCATCTTCTCATGTATTGATTTAATGCCTGTGCTGGTGGTGTAACATATGTTTTCTGTATTTTACAAGTACCACTGTGCTGACCTGATTTCTGAGTACTGATTATGGCTGTTTCTTTGCTCCTTTGGGTGGTATTTATTTATTGCTTCTGATAAAATATATGGAAGCTTACCAGAGTCTCAAAGGCAGGGTGGCTTATCCATAGCTCAACATTCAGAGTGTTTCTGTCAGCAAAATGTGTGGTGGGGTTAGACTTTCTGGCCAGTAAAAGCATCCTTTATTATACTGCATAAAGAGATCACTAAACCCAACCTTTAGCCTTTTCAAGTTGGTGTTTTAGAGCAGAGATGGGCAAAGCACAGTTATCTCCATTTGCCCTGTCTGGAGAGATTTTTTCCTTTTCACATGATACAGTTGTTGCAATTTGCTTTTATGTCTTTAACGACAATAATAATGTACTAATGTACACCCTTTATTCCTGTTTACCATCAGCCCTTATGAGTATCCCTGCATCTTTATTAAAGGCATTATCAAATGAAAAGGAAAAAGGAGCGTGTGTGTGTGTGTGTGAGTGAGTTCACTGCAAGGAGGACAGTTTTGCTGCTGGCTTTTCCTGTGGGTAATACTGGAATAAAGAATTACATAAAGAGAAAGAGGTGCATCTCTGGAACAGAACTCAATATGTTGAAGGGAAGGTATTATTTTGAGAGCCATTTAATTTATTACCTTCTGACAACTTCAGCTGTAATTTTTCTTTGATCATATAGAACCTGGCCATCAGGCGCTAATTCTCCAGGTCTCAAAAACCACAATGCTGCACAGACATCTGTGCTGTGCCTTCAGCTTAGAGGGCAAGAGAAAACCTGCCCTTCACCAAGGTAACGTTCCCTCTTCCTTTCTTCCCCTTGTCCTTCTGAAAGGATTCAGAGGAAGCATGTCCCAGGGCCAGTTCCCAGCACATGACAAGAGGAAACAGGGACATTTATGTTCTGCATAAACACGTGATCTTTCTAACATGGTCATTGGCACCCACAGGGATGTGCTACAACTGCTAAGTATGATCCTGGTCACAGCACTAATTGGATGCAGCAGTTCAGCCTGCTCCAGGGTTTGCTCTTTGCCTTAGCAAATGAGGATAAGGGGGGTTAGCAGCCCCTGGCACGCCATCCCACATACGTGGTTCATTTGCAAACTTTAGTGTTTATGGCTGTGAGAGCAGGAGCCAGTTTGGAAGCACTGGATGCAAGAAACAGGTTGCTTTGCTGTGGATGAAAAGCACGAGGTGTTGTGAAAGCACTATTTTAGATGTCTATTTTAGGATGAGATGATCAGTGCTCTGTAAGTGACTCTTTCTTTCCACTGTTACAGATGAAACTTAGATGGAGTATTTACATGGCAGATGTCTATACTTGCTTAGATGAATCCCACCCTTAAAGCCAAATCCTAATGCCACCATGTGTAATTTAAACCCATTATTCCTTGTCCTTCTCACCACACCCTTTCCCCAGCCAAACAGTCCTTTCCTGCTTATAGCTACCCTTGAAGTATTCAAAGACCCTTTCTCTGTCACTCTTCAGTGCTCTCTTTGGCTAAAACCCTACATCCTTCCATTTCTCCTGGCAGGTCTTGTTTTCCAGACTTTCAAATTTGTGTCATTGGGGATCTCTTGTGCAGGCTGGCCTCCCTGAGCCAGGCCATCCTGGGGTGTAACATGCTCTGTAGGCGTCCTGCAGAGCTGCACTTACCTTGGTACAGCAGATGGTCCTGCCACTGTAGCTACCTCGTAGCCACTGCTGGTTTTGGAACACCCAAGCAAATCCCTTAACCTTGACTGCCCCTCTCTCTCTACATGCTATTTAATCAAATTGTATGAAGAATGGAATAGGAATAGAGTGTAGCAGGAATTATATCCTCTGAAGAATGAATCGCCTCCCATAAGCTCTGGATGGAATTCAGATGCACGGTCTATGGAGACAGGTCTTTCGGAAATGAGAGGAGATTCACCACCAAACAGGTAAAGATGCAGAATATTCTGTTTTCTCAGCATCAAACTTTTGTTAGATGAACCCCATCTTGAAAGTCCAGATCATATTTCTTCTGTTTTAAAATAACCCACAGAAAAGCACTAGAAGAAAGTAATTGATTTGGCAGGTCCATTTTCATGCTGTACTCAGTTCTAGCATTTCCTGAAGGGTCTTCAACTAATAATATCTTAAATTTATATTGATTACTTAAAAGGGAAGGAGCTGGGAACAACGGATGTCCTATTTGTGTGAAGACCCACAGACATCTAATTACTGGACTGTGGGTTTTCAGAGACCTGCTGTTTGACCCATGAAGACACTGAGAAGTCATTCCTTCCTCTAAAACTTCACTGGTAGATGCAGGAGCCTTGCTTGAACCTTGGAAACAGCACATATAACACCTGTGTTAAACTAGTTTCCATGGTAACAATTTCATGTCAATGAACATCATTAAAGACAGTAAGAAATATGAACTATTCAGTTTGCTTGTGTGTAGAGCTCTATTGACCTCCCTTTCTGAATAACTGTTCTCCTGGAAGAAAAGACTCAGGGCAAAACAACGGATGCTGGAGGTGTAGTTTCTTTGCTGTCACATTATTATCAAGTCTTTCCTTTGATATTTCAGCTTGGGATTTCAGAAAAAACTCTGTAAATATGAGTAGGCATGGAAACGTGGCACAGATATTTCTGTCTCTAACACAAAAATAAAGCAACTAAAGATGACTGCAGTTAAGTGGCTTGTCCAGAGGGGAGTAAAGGCAAAGCATGAGGAGGCTGAGCAAGAAGCTACGTGCTGTGATGACTTGACTCCCCCGTTTAGCCTCCTTGCCAGAACATGATGGTTCCACTTCATGTTAAAACTGGATAAGCACTGTCAGGCTCCTTTGCCACCTGCCCCTCTGGCACAACTTTAAAAATTAAAACCCTGGCAAATCTCGACATATATGAGCAGCTTAACTCTTCTTTCAAGAAGCTCTAGCAATAAAATGGAGTGAGATGCACTAGCAGGAAAATTCAGCAGTTGTCTGTCATTTTCTCTGTGCACTGGGTGGGTTTTTTTTAGCTTACATAATTAACATTTGTTTTCTTACCCAATGATTTTTCGTGTACTACACTCTTCTCTCATGGCCAACGTTTGTTGCTCCTTCTGCTAGGGCAGGATTGCAGCCCCAGCAATGGGAGCAAACCATGTTTTGGCTCTGGCTCTAACTTCACACTGGCTTCTACGTAAGGCTGTTCCAGCAGCCTAATGGTCTCCCGTGGCACATCAGCTGTAGGGACTTGCACAGAACTGGGGAAAGACCCTTGAAAACTACTGCTGAGAAAAGCAGCTAGTAAGAAGGAATTGTGAATGCCTGCTCCTCTACCTGACAGCCATAGCAAGCTGGGAAGGGTCTTTCGAAGTGGGAGGACAACTGGGGGAAAAAGAGTCAGCACATTTTTTGTGTCAGAACCAAGCTCACAGATTCAAATATTTCGCATTTTTATATGTGCAGATTTGATATTTGCAGATATGATGCTGGCAGCCCATGTTACTCCAGTGTGTTGGATTGGGGTGTGAGCTGTATCCAGAAGGTGCAGAGTGTAGATTTCAGAAGACAAATGGTTCCCCAGCTGAGATACGTGTTCAGGATGCTGCCATCCTATGGCAAATAGGTAATTGGATGCTATCACCAGCAGGATGCCCAAACAGAAATCAAAGGAAGGAGAAGTGTTCCATTTTTCCCTGGTGGAAAGCTGTTTGAGGGGGGGTGAAGTAATGCACTGTGTTACTACAGGATTATAATGCAGTAAAGAAATAACCCTTTTGGATGGACCCTAAAATCAGGCATTGTTTTCCACACCAAAAGAAAAGGCTGAGAAACTGTGTTTCGGGTTAAATGAAAAAATTTACAAAGCAGAGGCCTTCAGCAGCTTCTGCCGCAGCCTGAGCAGCAGGAGGTGGAACACAGCTGCGAGGGAGCAAGAGGAAAGGTGACATTCCTGTTTCTCTAAAAAGTTCCAAAATTATTCATTTTCAGGTGCAGTATCACGCTTTTTCTTCTGGATGCTGAAGACTGAGAGAGTCATGATAATTCTTCCCTCTTCCCAGAGCAGCCTGGCATTGTGGGGCATACACCCTAGTGGTGGGAGGACAAAGCTGGACTTCCTCATCTCTGAGTGGAATGCTGTGTTTCCAAAATTCCCTTCCTTAAATATACACGAAAATAGTTGACATTACACTAAGCCAGCAACTCCCTAACTCGGTGGTGACAGGCTTGGTGGGTGAAGGGCTGGTGGGTTCCAACTCATGGAATAGTGAGATGTGGATTTTCCCACAGCACTGCCAAAAGTAGTGAAGGATTTGATATTACCGAGTGTTTTCCTGTTTCCTTTAACTTTACAATGCTGCAGCAGAATGAAACACCAAAATCTCAAAGTAAAATGATCTGACATTTTCAAAATATTTTTTTTTCTGCCTGAATTATTCAAAACATTGAACATGAAACTTCAATAAGCATAGAGGCTCCTAAGCTGTCTCTCACTGACAAAAAAAAATTATTTGCTACAAAAATCAATTTAGGTACCCACTAGGATTGAACGAGGCATGAAAAGTTCCTTACATTAGTATTCTGATTTGTAATTTTTCAGGAAAAAACCCCCTAAAAATAATTTAGCATTGCAACTTCATTTTTTAAAATAACATTCTGCCTGATGGAATGAAAGGAAATCCAGAGACTTTGAAATGAGGGAAATCTCAAGCACAACCCCACTTCCAGCTTTTTCAGCTGAGCCCTGAGTATTCTCCCAATCCCAGGGCAAGCAGTTCCCAAGGGTATTGAACTGTTTTGGTCAGTCCAGGACTCCTTGCCTGGCTATGTCTGCCCTATGGAGCTGAGCAGAGCTGCTTACAGCAGGGGTCTGGGGGATCCCAGCTTTAAGACAGGCTCCTTTACAAGCTGCAATGCTGCTTGCCCAGAAAGTGGTTGGCTGAACTGACAGAAACCCAGGATGAAATAACATGCATAAAACTTCAGATTTCAATTATCAAAACGTTTTTCATCTGACTTTTTTTCCAATGACCTTTTAAAATGAATTCAGCCTTCTTGGCACATTTATTATCAGTGAGAAAAACAGCCTTTACCTTTGAGCCTACACATGATATTTTCCTTCCCTTTTTTCACTTTCTCTGCTTCACTCTCTCTTTTAAACCTTAGCAACCCTCCTATCTTTTTCCTCCTCTTGCAGCAAATCCCAAATCTGAGCAAAAATATGCCTCATTCTGTTGGTGCAACTTGGGACCTTACCATTTACATGGGCATGAACTGTGGTGTCATCTGACACTGGCACTCATTTCAGATGAAAAAGTGATGCAAAGGAGGAGGGGGTGGGCATTGCTATTTCAAATGATACACATCACATCAGATGCCTTTTCTTTCTTTTTAAAAACTCTGTGTCCTTTCTTAGTCCTAAAAAAATTTTTGTCCAAACCTCCTTTCTACTCTGAGGAAATTAAAAGCTGTGACTAAGGCTTGTCTCTATCAACAACTCAAATCATTCTGTAATGAAGAGAACCAGAATCTTGTCTCTTTGTTTTCACACAGAC
Organism: Oreocharis arfaki; assembly: GCA_013398015.1. Classification (NCBI taxonomy): domain Eukaryota; kingdom Metazoa; phylum Chordata; class Aves; order Passeriformes; family Paramythiidae; genus Oreocharis; species Oreocharis arfaki. The sequence continues at coordinate 377,499 of VZRR01004293.1, forward strand.
TTCAGTTCAAAGGAGCTTGCTTGAGGATAGCATTTAATTGACCTCAGTGATGGAGCACTTGCAGGATGCCTCTTGCCTAGCAACAACCACCAGGTAGGAAAGCTTTAATAACTGCTGGGATTTAGACACCAGGGAATGCTCTTGTACAGCTGTGATGGTTTCTGAGCAGCCCAAAACTGAGCCAGGCTGGCTCCCCTAGAACAACTTCAGACCAGGGAGGCTGGCTCATAGGTTCTGAGCCGAGCATCAGGACGTTGCACCTGGATCTATAGACATGCCAAACCCTGCTCTGTCCTGTAAGGGTTGGCACAAGCATGCAGCCATCCTCCTTCACCCGTGAGCCACTGCTGGGGCTCTCAGGCTCTTGGAGCCATGTGGAGCTTTGCACAGACAGCTTGGAGGTCAGGCTGGCTACTCCATACAAATGGCTTGCAGAGAATTGCCTGAAAGCTTGAAATTTGAGGAGGAAATTTCAAGAACTGTAGCTTTTTGGTAAACAAGCAACTGTTACCTGGCCAGAGTCCATTTTATGCAATAAAGTGTGTTAAGTGACAGACCAACCAAAGGAAAAAAACCACAGAAAAAAGGAGTTAGCACTCAAGTTTAACAAATTATTTCGACAAAGAACTTTTTTCTGCATCTTCAGTTCCTAGAAGAAGAGAGAATTTCCAAAGCCAGATAACAGACAAGGTCTTCCTCTTACTAAGCACATGTTGGGGTTCAAGTCCTTTGTCTTTTAAATATAGGGCACTTTGGGAAATGAAGCTGACAAAGAGAATTTAAGAGAACAATCAATATTTCCATTATCCTCATTCCAGGCACAGTTTTTTGGGGGGGATATGTGAAGAATTGTGTTCAAAAAAGTCTTTGTGTGCTAACAGTGAAGCACTTCCTACATTTGTCTTACTTCTTTCAGGAGTGCCCTTCCGCTAATATTCAGCAGTCTTTTATTACTCATTTTTTGACTGCTAGAGAATTTTATATTTTATATATATGTATCTATATATTTGTGTGCCTGTGTTTATATGTATATTAAGCTCATACACCATTCTGATGGACTTTGCAATCTAATCCCCTTCCCACACTTTCTGTTCCCAGATCCATTGCTCTTTTTGGTCTAAATCCTCAAACCAGCCATGATACCTAACACCATAACTAGAGACAAGAGAAAAGCCTGATAGTAACTGTTGTACTCCTGGTCCTCCTCTCTCTTCTTCCTTCTCCTGTTCATAGCATGCACAACCACACGTGGGGATGCCACATGACAGGTGAATACAGTCAAGCCCTGCTGGATGACGCTGAGAGAGAGAAGGGTAGGCAGATCTACAGCCACAAGGGTTGAAATGATCCCTCGGGAGGGGCTAAATAGGGTAAAAGTGGATTGTTTGGACAAAGAGAAATAAAACCAGTGGGTCCCCCCCCACCAAGTGCTGCAGTATCACATTTGGACCACATCATATCTGCTGGTCTGCACTTGTTTGGTCAATGTCCTCTGATGGAGCTGTGCTTTGGTGTTGGTAACAAAGGGAGAAGGCAGAGACAGCTGTTCATATCTTACTCTCCAGACTGCAGGAAAGGTTTCCCACCTTATGCTTTTCTTTCCCATGCTTTTGTCCAAGAGTGCATCTCCGTGGGCATTTGTATCCTTACGTGACTGAGCTCAGGGTATGCTCCAAGAGCCAGCTCCAAGGTGGAAGATGGAGAGCTGAAATCAGCATGGAGCTGAGTCCAGTGCAGAAGCCCCATCCTACAAGGGGCTGTAACTTCTGCAAGTCCAACACTGGGTGTATTATTTCAGCCTGGCTCAGAGCACTACCAGGACAAGCTGAAAAAACCCTATGTTGTTTTATCACTGCTTTTTTAGTCTAAGCCTCTTGTGGAAACATGGTTTTCAGACATGTCTGGGTAACATCTGGAGTACCTGGCCATGAGATTTCAGGGGAAATTATATTTTCTTGAAAGTGTGCTCCTTCTGGCTTTATTCTGAGGCAGAGCTGAGGAGTAGACTTTGTTCTCTGCTGACTAGGAGGGTGTTTGCAGCAACATTATAGACAGCAGTTGAGTTAGTCTCCATTTATATAATCTGAGAGTTGAATCTGGCCTGCAGTCGAGCCAGTAAGTCTCATGGGATCTTCTGTACACTGTTTTGAAAACCTATTTTTTAAGGAAAACAAAGGTAGTTCCTTTAATTTGAAGTTCATAATGTTTGCAGTAATCCAGCTATACAAAACCAAATGCCCCCCAAGTAAAACTCCATTAGACAGCAAACAAGAATTCTTTTCCTGGTGCCTTGCTGCTCTGGGAGAAGGACCAGCCCTATTTTCTTCAGGAGAGAGCACAGAGGCTCCAGTGTGTGTATAACTCACCAAGAAGGGATGACTGAAAGGAAGGCTGGACTTGAGCTTGAGCAGATCCAAACGCTGCTCTCATGCAGGCTGCCTGGTTGAACTTAAGCATCACTTTGCTTCTCTTCCCATCTGTCAGATGGGATTATTGCTCTGCTCAGGCACTACAGGGATGGGGGCCAGGCAAGAGCCTGCAGGAAGATGAAGGCTTTCTGATCTTGCAGCTCCTGACATCTGTGCTGGTACCAAAAAGGCCACTGCTGTGGGTGGCTTTATGATGTGGAAACTGCATTGAGACCCGAAACAAACCGAGACCACTGGCTTCTTGGTCTTAACGAAAGCAGCTGAGCAAAGAGTAAATTCTTCTTATTTCCAACAGTTTTGGTCTGTGGATAGGAATCCTGGTTCCCTGGGGGGTTAGGGTTATCATCTCCCATTAATGTTCATGCTGCTCCCCAATAATACCTTCCCTTGTTTTTTGCTTGTCTCCTTTCTTCCCTTTCCCCCTCAACTCCCTATTTCTATTTCACTATTCCTGCTTTTATTTTCTTCCATCCATCAGTTCTTGGAATATTTTCAGAGCCAGGCTAACTGTTAAATCACAGCCTTCTTTCACAAACTGTGACTCCTGATCTGTGCTTATATTTTAACCCAAATGTACTTTTCCCATCCCACCTCTCAGTGGCTGAAATAAGCAGAATGCCTGAACACACTGAGGAGCACATTTCCATCACATAAGGCAGGGAGATTAAGAAAAACCCATAGCCCTGAGACTTCCAGGGGTACTGGGAGCTGGTACCACTCCTTTTCCCCAGTTTTGCAAGTACCAAACTGCTCTTTTGTAATCTAGTGACTGGGTTTACACTGATGTGACAGTGTCTATATTCACGCTGTAATCAACATCCACCTCCTGGCTGTATTTTAAATTGGATTAGGGTGTGAGTTTCCTTCTCATTTTACAGTCAACAAGAGCAAATGCTTTGTTTATCAAAGCAATCTGAGTGATGCATAATGGAAAGCATTAGATCTATCTGCAACAATTACGCACCCTGGAGTAGGTGCGTTACAGTAATGGGAAATCTATTCTGCTAAAAGCTTCCTTCAGGATCATTATCTAGAGACCTGCTAACCCTGCAATTGTTCCTGCAGCCCCAGCGCCTTCTTCAAAAACAACATAAAGACCATAGCTGCCTGCTTCTGAGTACAAACATCCCGGCTTGCTGGTGCTCAGATGAATGCAGCTCTCCATGTGGATGCAACTCTTCCCTCCCCAGATGAGGAGGAAATATTGAGTGCTTTGAACAGAGGTTTCCCTACTAGTGCAAATCCTTCTTGTTTAAAGACTTTGAGGGAAAGAGTGCCTCTGCATCTGATAGCCTCCTTGACTTCTTTTTAACTAAACAGGAGAGTTTTATATACAAATCAAATGGAAATGCTTCCATTTCCAAAGAGTGAGGCCCTGATGTATATGTATAAATCAATGGTATCCATTTGTACAAAGTAGGATATTTACTGTGATATTTTTATAAAAATTGTTTTAAAAAAGTTGCTTGCTCTCTTCTCAAGGTTATTTACTCATTTGATCTATGGACAAGAAATATCTCTGGTATTTTGTGTGACTTTTTCCTGAGCTCAACAAATGATTCCCCTATAATGAGTTTTATAATGTTGATAACATTTTTTATTCATCTGACTAATCTTGATATTTATAAAATAATTCATGTCAACACACTTTATCCTCAAGCTTCTTCACAAATTTGTTGCTGTGGCTGCTGTCACATGCATGGCAAAGAAGACCCATTCAGCCTAGGAGGGGACAGGGCTTGGTAGGAACAGGGGAGGGACTGGGCCCCAGCTTTGTCTCCAGGTGGTTGGAGACTCTTGCCGTGGGCCCAGCCCCTCTGGGTTACCATGGAGGTCACTCCTGGACTGTCTTGGCTCCAAGTGGACCGTTAAATTATTATCACAGAAACCTCCTTTAGTTTATCTACTTATAGCAGCATTAAGCCTCTCTGAACAGAGCTTTTCAGCACTCAAAACTACAAATGCAAAAATAATGAGCCAAAATGCAAAAAAAATGGACAAGTAGCAGCAGGGCACTCAGACTCGCAAAAGAGATGATGCCTTGCAAGGCTGTCCTGCTGATCTCCAATGATTAATCCCAGGAGGGACCTCAGTTAAATTGGATACCCTTGGAAAGGCAATGCATAGTGAATAGCAGCTGGAGGAGGGGAAATGCTTTATCAAGCGGATATTTGAGTGTGTTAGCAATTGAAGGGAAAACAAAGGCAGGGCAGGTGAGTAATATCTGTGGAAAAGCAAAAATCTGCAGAGAATGAAAGATAGGAAGGAAGCCAGGAGAGAGCTCTGTGCCAGTGGGGAAGGAGAAACTGGAGTCCATGTGAGAGCTCAGCACCCTGCAGCCCTTGCTTCAAATCCTGGCTTGAACACGAAGTGCCTGCATTCCACTGAGCTGGGATGGATTTGGGCAGTGGATTGCACTAACCATGGCAACCCAAAAATGGGAGCTGTAAGCAGCACTCCTCACGTGTCTGCCTGCACCTCTTGGTGTACTGCCCCTCTGGTGGAACCTATTCCAGCCTGTCCTCAAGCTTACTAATGCAAGTCAATGGAATTAAAACAATTTTGTAGCTGGCCTGGCTCTCTGAGAGTAACAAAGCCTTCCACCACATCAGTAAACCCCAAGGTTCACAAAGGCCGGTATATGACATTTCTGTGGGAAGGATTTTGCAGAGATACTCCTCTGGAAAAGAGGTTTTCAGTGTGCAGAGGGAAGATTTCCTCAAGCACAGTACTTGTAGGTTTCACACCAAAATACTCTTTTGGTGGTGTAGTTTTGGGGTTATATTATGTGATATCATGTTTGTTGTATTATTTTTGGACTGTTGTATTATATTTGGGTTTATAATATTTTTTTCAGTAATATCAAGCATCTCACTGATTTAAAATCACACTTCAAATTCTCACGAGAAACAAGGTCTGAGGGTAATAATTATGCTTCAGCTTTTAGGGAACCCTAACCCTTAGGTTTTGAGGCACAGTTACTGCAATGACATTCCCAGGAGCTTTGGGCCATGATGAGAAGAGGTTTTATGGAGAACTGACGGAACATGAAAGAGAAACTGTCTCTTGAAGACAGCAGAGACCCTGGGAAGGTAGGTATGATTCTCTCTCTGGTAAAGGCTGCATGCTGCTGCTAAAGAAATGATGATTTTTCTGAGCAAAGTACCCCTCTACTGAAAGGAGCCAGGATCCATCTGCCACTGAAGTCAAAAGAAAAGCTCACAATAAAGCAGGTCATTGTGACGCAGTTCCAGGAAAGTAATTTTTATTTCTCATTACTGCTGTGAACTGGATAAAGAAGCTCTTAAATGCCTCTCAGAAGTATAAAAGAATGCTGTTTGTCTGCTGGGAATACATTAGAGAAAGGAAGATGTCAGGACTTGGAGGGAATAATGTCTTCTGTATAGCAGTCTAATGCAGAGGCCTGAACGCACCAGTTGCACTTGAAGGAATGGAGAAAGATGTACAAATAATCAAGTCCCAAGTTAATAGCCATTTGAATTTTAAATACATTTGGTGTAGATGTGCCGCCACACCTTTTGTGCTCATTTGCTTGCAAATACGGAGGAAATCATGGTTTCCAAGTTCAAATAAACTCAGAAGAGAATTTTCAAAGTTCGCATGCCCAACTGTTCAAACAAACAAGCATTGCATTCGTATTTATGAACGTTTGTACTGGAAGTGACTGCAAATGTATTCAACCAGCAAATAAAAATGACATAATTTGATTTATTTGACCAGCCACAAGAAAACAATGTGCATAATAATGAATGGGAATAATTACTTAAAATTAACATTCAATCTACAGAGCAGTAGGATCATTAAGCTGTAGCAAATAAACTTAACTAAGGAATAAATGCAAAAGAAATTTGTGATCCTCTGGCAGTTATTAAATAAATGGGAGCAAAGACTGCATTAATTGTGTAAATTATTCATTTTTAATTATTTGTTCAACTGTGGTAAGTATTGATAATAACTTTATGTCTCAGGGATGGAAGAATGATGACAAAAAAACTTTGCTTATTCTCCTTAACAACAGTAAAGTAAACAAAACTGGAGAATGAACTGAAAAATCTGGTTGCCTTTTAAAGTGTGTTGGGGACATCTTGTTCATTGTTTTTTCTTCTGTCTGCCCTTGTGCACAGCACTAGTGACCCTTTTTAACAGACATGTTTTTTGAAAACTTGGCTGATTAAAATGTTGGTTGGAAGAAGAATCACACAAAATAAAGTGAGCTTCGATCCATGTACAGGTTAGATGACGAATGGCCAATACACTCTCCAGAGAAGGTGCATGTACATGTGGCTGCAAGTGAAGCTTGCAGCAGCCTGGTGAGCTGGTTTGATTCTCAGCAGAGTGACAGCAGAAACATTGTGTGCTTTGGGGATCCACGAGAGTGGGGCAAAAATAAATTAAAATTCTTCTACTTCTCAGCATGTAACCTGCAGCTTTTGATGGGTGCCAATACACAGTGGTGGTCCTCGAGCTCCTGAGACCTCTTTCCTGAAGCAGGTGTTGAATGCAGAGGGCGGCAGGGATGGTTATCTTGGAAGTGCCAGCACATCATCCTCCAGGTGTTTTCCCACCAGAACAGGCAAAGCTTCATGACTTCCATGCCAGGCACTATTCTAAAGACAGAGCTGCAGATCTTCTCCCAGAGTTGTCGCTGGTATTTGCTTTGTGATCTGGTTCGGTGAAATCTTCAGATAAGACAAATTTTTATCAAAAATGTTGATTCTGCTGCTTTAGCCTGAGAGCGCATTACCCTGACTTACCTTGACTTACAACAGCACTGCCCTGTCTCCTACCTTGTTCCCTGTCTCACATCACCTTTAGAATATGTTGCCTTCTTGTTCCCTTCCTCACATCTCCTCGAGAGCTTGTCGCCTTAAGCTTCTTGGCTCAGCAAACTGGGACACCTGAAAACTACATGACATCAGCAACAGAAGGCAAAGAGCTTTCAGACTGCCAGAAATTTTGGAAAACCCTAGAGAGACAAGCCACCCCTATTTTATTTCTGGTTCATGCTCCAAAGCATACAAACAGCAGAGTTTTTTTGAAAAAGAAAAGGCTTTCCATATTTTTTTACCAGCAACAAAATTATGCGTTTATTGAATCGGTTAAATCAATTTGGCTAGAATGTACTCAAGGAATTCAGGATGAATTAAATAGCATGAAAAATTTCAGCACCAGGGGTATGACAGGCCTACAAACAATCAAAAATCATTTTAGAAAGGGAAGCATTAGACAATCTTAACCAGGAAGTGTCATTCCCAATCTACAACGGGTGAAAATTATATATTCCATTAAATGCCATGTATGATACTATACATACCTCCCATGGCCCAGAGCTGTTTGCTTGAATGATGATGATTATGATTATTTTCTTGCTGTGCAGTTATATTTTCATATATTCGCTGGGGTCTTTTATTAAAGAAGAACAATTCCTCTGTGCAAGGAATGGTGTTGAACCTTGGCATTAGTTCACACTACCTGTGTAAGATATCTGCAAAGGAACGTATGTCCCAGTGAATTGCTGGGCACTAATAAGTTTTTTCTATGTGTAGCTGCTGTCTATTGAGAAATGAGAAACTGGCTTTCCGTTCCACATAGTTCCCCTCCAAAATGAACTAACCATCACTTTATCTAAGTTACTGCTCTGCTGAAATAACCGAAGGGCCATTCAGCCTGCACACAGTGAATGTGGCATTCAGCAGAGCAATCAGTTTCAATTTCCCCTATAGTCTCTGTTCTTTTCCAAGAAGCCTGCTGGCCTCGCCAGTATCCTGGGGGCAGCGTGTAAGGAATCACGGCGGGGTCGGGAGGTGCCGCTGGTGGCAGGAAGGATGCTGTAAGCTGCGCCATCTTGTGTAGCTCCAAAAAAAGCCATCTGACAGCACGAAGACATTCAAGAATATTTCAGGAGGCAGTTAGCATCCATGTACCAAATGCTCCAGAGCGGCTAAGGTTTAGGGAGACTCCTTAGGATTTTCAGCTGAGTTTGCATCCCAGCTCTAAACCCAGGGGGTTTTTTTACATTTGCTGCATAATGCTGGGAAGGAGGGGATGGCAAAGGTGAGTCAATTCCCTGTTCGTCTCTACAAACCTGCACCAAAGGCCTCTGTTTTGAATGTGTTACAGAGTCAAATGTGTGGAATTTGAAGTCAAGAAAGTTCAAGCACCTGAGCAGTGGATAGGTATAAACATTGTGCCAGGATCTGCCCCTGCTCTCTTCCACAAATGTGAATTCCCCTGACGTAAAAAGCTGACAGAGGGCTTGATGTTCCAGCAGGGGATAGATTTGTGCAGATCCTTGCAGCAGTGACATTTGCGTCCAGCTGACTCTACCTGTGTAGAACAGCAGGAATATTTGACAGCACAAAGGAAGAGTCAAATGAAATCAAGCAAGGAAAATAACAGCATTTTAAGCATACATGAAAGGCTTATGCCATGTCCTGTTATGGAATTGAATGGAGATGTTCTGCACCTACTTTTCTCAAAGTATTTCTCTGAGATGGAAGATATGAATTCGTGTTTTGCTAAATGTGGAGTGAGAGCCAACTGACTTTCACAATTAATCCGTGATACAGATGCAGTGTCCTAGAGAATACGCTCTCTCTCTCCTCCTGTTTTATATACAGCTTTGCTAGAAGCAGAGATAGCAGGATCAGTCTGTAGGGGCTCATTTGAGAAGGCTTGGTGCCGTCTGCTGAGCTTGAATGCACAGGCAGGGATCAGGAAAGAAAAAGATGTTGAAAAAGATGTTGAGCCTTTTAAGGCAAAAGGATCTTACATTGCCTGCTGCCGCCAGCATGTTCTCCTTGTCCAATAAATTGGACATTTGTAAAGTAATTTTTCACCGAGTCTGTGCTTCTCCTAAGGATGATAAGTTGTTTTAGTGTAAAGTAGATGTGTTTTGAAGTTCACCTCTGAAATCCTAGGGAGAAGTTCTTTTTCCTGGAAACATTATTTGCTGTTGGAAAAGTCAGCATATGTGTCAGGTAAATACACTCTGATTTGCAGATCCTGTGGTATTTTTATGATGACCATAGGCAATGTGCAGCAATTATCTTCTGAGAAATGCTGATTTTCTAGTACATGCCCTTCACTTCTGTCGCAGATCGACACTAAGAATCAGGCATGGACGCAGGTTTCATACACACGCTAAGGTCTTGGGTTAACGGGCAAAAGTCCCTCGTTTATTCTCACACTTATATACATATGTACAGACAATCAATGATTGGAGGAAGAGGTTAAGCCTCTCTAAATTGATAGGATATAAATTCAGTCTATCACCGTCTTCTGCTTCTGGAGAAAGAATGTAAAACAATTCTAAAAATACAGCTTAGAAAAGATTAGTTACAAAAACATGGGTATTGTTTATCTTACAAATTACGAGAAAGTTTTTCACTGCTGACGCGAACAAGGCATGCAGTGAAAAACCAGGGCAACACACTTCAGTTTTGGTCTTTAACATATGAGCTTTGGGATCTGTGAATGTATCATCTCTGTGGCAGAACACAATGTGCATTTTGAAGTCAGTACCCAAAAGAGCAGTGGATAAGCTGTAGACACAAAACCAGAGCTAGACCTCACCCTGGGCCTGTATGTTACCAGGTTCTACAGAAAGTTTCTGCTGGCTTTGGTGACAGCTGGATCTGACTGCATACTTCCGTTAAAACAAAACTTTAACACTTCACGTTATCCTGTTGGGCAGAATCTCACTTTTTTTTTTGATACATTCAGTATAACTTAAAATAGCTTCAGCATATGCTCACTTCTTTCTCATTAAACATTTCCAGGAAAGTCTTAGCAGTTTTACATGTGGAATAAGAAGTTTAGCTTCAGTTTCCTGGACAACATGCTGCAATCAAACCTGTAACAGCACCACTAAATCTCATTCAAGTCCACAACTGTCTTTAATCCCTGACCTAGTCCTTTTTCTTACATGTCCACCTGAGATGGCAAATATTTTGCCAGGATAAGACCAGGTATGAGTGACAACAGAAAATCTTGGGACACAAGCCTCCTGCTTGGGAGCTTTATAAATCCATGATGGAAAGATTGTCAGTGCCAGGCACAATCAGTGTCTTTGCGAACTGGATCATTTCGGTAACACAACCCCTTTAAAGGCAGAATATCACGCAGTAGGCACCTGGTTCACTTTCATAACAAAGCCATAGACCTTTATGAAGGCATGGGAATGCTAAACCCTGTGCACAGCACAAGAAGGAAACTTCAATGTCTCAAGCTCTTTTCAGCTTTACCATGTTTTTACCAAAACAGCTGATAGTTCAGGCACATCACTAATAGCTCCCATGTATAAAAGACCCATTTTCATATGTGCCAGTGTGGGAGCCATGGGGAAGTGCTGGTCTCCCCTTGGAGTCCCTTACGTGACCCGGGCTGTCGCTGCTAAGTACACGTACAGGCTCATGTGCCATTTGGTTGTGGTATTCTATTCTACAAGTTGTTTACCACACATACTATTTATAACTTTTGTTATCAGAGCTTGAACATCTGTACCCAAGATGTCTACACCAAGTGACAGAGATCCATAGAGTATGCAATAAATAACCAGAGCTTACATGACGAGGAATGTTCCTGCTGTCAAGCTGGTTTGTATGGGTTTCACTTAGCGACAGAGAAAGATGATGGAATACGAATTCTCCCTGACAAAAAGTTGGGTTTCTTCCCAGCATCTCAGAAATGCCTGAGCCTCAAGGCTCTCTCTGCTGTCTCCTTTGCCTGTCTGTGTGGTATGCGATAAGCGCTCCCTTCCTATGCAAGCAAGTTACTCCTTTAAGGCCACAGTGTCTCATGAGGGAAGGCAATACATTTTTTTTGCTGAACCACCCTTGACCACCATTTGGGAGCAGATGGATACAAACCAGCCAAACAGCCACTCTGGCTTGCTGGTATGTTTTTTTCTTCCCCTGCATTCAGCATAGCACAAAGCAGAAGTGGGGAAGGCAGCCCCTCATGAAGTCCTGCTTGTTTCCCTTCCTGAGTAAATTCCCTTTACGCGGTGATCCAGAAAAAACCAGTAACTTTAAACTAAGGATAAATGAAAACATACCAGGGGGGCATCAATTTCTCTCCCATTCTACTGTAACAGCACCACATACTTCACACCCAGTTTCACAGGAAAATTACAAGCTATCTGCTTATTGAAGCGTGCTCCAGGATAAATCCCGCTTGCCTTCTTTGCGTGAACGAGCGAGCCCCATCGCATGAGAAGTTTGGCCAGGGGCAGAGCTGGCTCACAGTCTGTGCCCCACCTCCCCCTGGCTCAGGGCGCAGCTTTTCGCATCCCTCTCCGCTCTGCCGCTCCATCCAGCCCCGCTTGTGACGTCTCCAGCAAAGGGCAAAAGATGACAGGATAAGACCTTGCGCATACAAGTTACAATCTTTGCAGAAGTCTGATTGTCTCATCATTTTCACATCAAGGCTGTGATGAGGAGAAAGCCCCACGGTAACTAATCGACGGGTGAGTAACCAGTCAGCTCCGGGGCTGTTTGTTTTGTGGCATTGAATAAGCAGTAACAAATGTTTCTGCACTCCCTGTGCAGACCTGCCAAGTCAGTTCAGAGATATCAACAAGAACATTTTAAATGTTTTGGCAAGGGAAAATATTCTATAAACTATTGAGGTGCTTTGTGGGTGTATTTTCAGGTAACAAGCCTTGGCTCAAAGCCCTGCATTCAAGCATCACTAACCATCACTCATATTCAAAAACTAATCAGAATCAGCATTCAAGTGCTGTAAGCACTATGTTTCCTACAATTCATCTAACCACCATGAACAACTTGGAAATAATTAAGCTTTTGACCAAAATTATGTGCTGCATAATTTCAGTCTAGAGACTTGATTTGTTGAATCCAAAATATTCCATGGATCATTGTAATAGTTGGACAGGTTTGTTTTTTTTTTTAAATTAATGATCAATAATTTATATATTATGACAGATCATGCAGAGTTGTATTGCTTATTTGGCATCATGTGTATCCTTGATTAACACTGTAATAGAGTAGCTCCCAAATACAGTTCAACTCAGGAAACTTCTTCTGATCCTATACGGATAGCAATGCAAATAATTCTATTTCATTGTGGAAAATTATTTTTTATCCTGCAGAGATGGACTTAATCCCGTGTCCAGAGGGTTACGTGGACTAGATCCAGTGTCAGTACAACATTGATCATGCTGATAACACAATTATCTAAGTACATACTTACATTTATCAGAAGGGTCCTGACTCTAATGCACCTTGGCCTTCGTATTTGTTGCTCTCCCTTGCTCCTCCTGAGTCACTTGCTTCCCCCAAGAAGTGACTCACCTGGTCAGGGGTGCAGGGGCAGACTTAGCCTGTGGAACCACTTCAGCAGAAGAACTGCTTTGGCAGAAGAATTGCTTTGAGAAGTTATCAAGGGAATGAAATGTGCTCATGTGGCTCACATTTTCACAAATACATGAAAGACCATGTGGCGCTGTATGCCTGGCAGGCAAGAAAAATCCCATCTCTTTCCTTCCATATCTGTTGAGATAGTCATGAGACTTCAACTCCTTCTTCTCCACACAGCTGCCCCGCACAGCAGAGAGGAGTCGCATCCCACGAGTGCTGTGACAGATGTGCTGTATTACTACAGCTGGATGTTCCTGCCAGGACTGAAGCAGAGGAAACAGTGTCTTTGGTTCTCTTGAACAGAGGTGAGAAAACATAAAAAGCTCTCACATCTTTCCTTAATATTAACCTGCTCTGTCTTAATTAGTCTGCTAGGGTGATGCAGCTACAGTATGAGGGGAATGGATCACTTTCATTAAGCATGGTAAGTAAAACTAACTCAAAAAATAAATAGGCTATTACATATTTCTGTGCCTACCTCAGGAGGTAGCACATTCATTATATTCCAATAAGCTTCAGATAGGGCTAAAAATATACCAAAGATTTGCTAGGGTTGAAGAATTCATTATTTCCTGTGCTCTTGCAGGAGGTGCAGTATTTTTTACCATTCCCCTGCCATACTGAGCTGAACTTCCAGCACAGGAAAGCAGATGCTGTGCATCATTGCTGTTCTCAACTGCAGCAGAACCAGAGAGCCAGCACACAGCAATTACCCCAGTACTTCAGCCCCCAGTACAGGCACCAGCAGCCTGGGCTCTTCTCCCTCTAACACATCCTCTTCTCCATTATGGGCTTCTCCCACCTTTGGCTCATGCATTTCCAAGCTTTGTGGAGCAAGGCTCACTCTCAGAGGCGGCACAGTGACAAGGCTCAAGCTCTCCATGTGAAGTAAGGTCTTTAGCCATAACAATGGTATAAGGTCATAAATCAGCTCCTTGATCTTAACAGAGGAGATGAAATACTTGGAAGTTCAGCTGGAACACCCTGTGAGTGCACTAATTCTCACCAGCATGGGGTACTTGTCTGATGCTCTTTGGGCAGCTGGCTGAGTGTTGCACAGCTGGCTGAAAGCTGCTTTGGTTTACTCAGTGAAAGCAAATACTGTCTCATATAGCAGCTGTGTTTCAAGCACGATGAACTACATCTTGATTGCTCTCTTTGAGTCTGCATTGGCTCCTCTACCACCTGCCTCACAGAGATCTGCACTGAATACACATCTCGTCGGTTCAGGATTCACCAAGTTTGTTATGGTGTTAAGAGTCAGAGCACGGTAGAAACCACCATCCTAAAAATTACTCAAGTGAACATTCTCTCCATAGGACAAAGAGCACCTGTGTCTCTCTCTCAGTGTGAGGTGATTGGATATTTTCTCATTAGAATTTTCCCCGGGCTGACCATAAGCGTCTATGCCTGTGTGCCTTTATGATTACTACTTCAATGACTTCTTTCTAGGTGAAAAAAAGTAGGGAGCGGAATCTCTTGCTGACAACAGTTGGCAGGGACAACACTGTCTCAGTCTTTGAGGTGTTTATTTTGCTGTTACACACACTGGATGGGGGATAAGGAAGCTGAAGGTTTGCTCCTCAAAACCAGTGCAGTTCAGAATACACATGCTTCCCTTTATAGAATTTCAGTATTTTCTTGCAACTTGCTGTGTGTAATTTATAGGGCATTTCCAGGCAAAGGATATGATTCCCATACTCAAAGGAAAGGTGTATTTCCCATAAATAAGTGATGGGAATGCTTTTGACTAACCAGCACATACATGTTTTTTCTCATTTTATCCCATTTTTTCCTCTTCCCGGGATTCCCTTGTTAAATTCACATGTCCATGCTGATTAATCCCAGCCTTTCCTCAGAAGTGTGTTGACATTACTGTGGTCAGCCAGTCAGCAGAGCTCACCAGTGAAGCGCAGTACACGGCCCACGCGAAATGGCTGCTACAACGCACTTCAAGACTTGCAGGAGAATACCATAAAAACAGCAAATAATGTTAACGAGGATTAAACTGTATGATTTTCTACACCATTTCCAGCTGGACCAGGGCACTTTGCATTAAGCTAATGAGAGGTGAATGCCAAATTAGACATTCTTGATGGAGCTTTCATTGTGTGTGGGTGCACACTGACTGCAGACGCAATTATTTTTCAACCCGTGGGAGCTCCAATCCATAGACTTGCACACCACGGCAAGCTGATCCAGTAAGCCTGGCCCCCAAATCCAACCCAGCTGACTCTTGTTCTTTTCTGGGAAATGACTTAGAGAGCAGGGAGGAAGAACATAAAATGATACGTGCTGCTCTTGCTCGCCTCCAGCCCGAGAGGGAAGGTTTGCTTACACTTTCACATTTATTTTAGTCCTACATTAGGACTAAAAATCAAGATCCTCCCCATCACTGCCAATCTATAAGCATAATCAAAAAGAGATGAAACCCAGAAATGTTTTAAGCAACCAAAAAATCCCTAGGATGGAACAATTAAAAAGAAATTATTTGTCTTCAATAAAAAGACAGGCTTAGAGGATTGTTCATCAGTTGCAACAGCCAAAATAGACACGTGGACAAATTGACAGGATCACTAGAATGTTTACCTTCTCAAAAAAGTACACTGAAGTGAAAGCTGATAACTATTTCAACGGAAAATTTGGTTAAAAGATACGTGAAAGAAAAAGAGTCTCTTACTCTTCAAATTTTTCTTCTTTCTTCATCTTCAAAACAAAGGTGAAGCAATTAAGGTCATAGCAAAGTAGATTAAGTTACTTTTATGCTTAGCAGATCAACTCTTGTCACTAGAGTGACAGCTCTTCAGCTGTGGTCCTCACTTTTTGCAGAGGGGGAAAGTCTGATTTTACCAGGGTACCTATTTAACAGCATTCACCTTCAGAGCATGCTTTCTTACCTCCTAGATGCTGGGATATCATCACATAGGATGATGCACCTCCATTTGAACTGTACTCTGAGGGTCAGGGTGTTTTGGGGTAGAGGTGTTGGATTTGTGTGGCGAGGGTTTGGTAGCAGGGGTGGCATCTCTGAGAAGTTGCTAGAAGGCAATGCCAGCCAGTTCCAACACAGACCCACCACTGGCCAAGGCTGAGCCCTTCACTGACAGCAGTAGCACCTCTGGGATAGCATACATAAGGAGGGGAAAAGGAAAACAACCTGCAGAACAGCATCAGAGAGAGCAGTGAGAACATGTGACAGAAACGGCCCTGCAGACACCAAGGGCAGTGCAGAAGGAGGGGCAGCAGGTGCTCCAGGCACCAGACCAGAGATTCCTCTGCCCCTGGTGCAGACCATGGTGAGGCAGCTGTGCCCCTGCAGCCCATGGAGGTCTGTGGTGGAGAAGAGATCCACCTGCAGCCTGTGGAGCTACCCGTGCTGGAGCAGGGGGATGTGGCTGAAGGAGACCCCTTTGGGAAGCCCATGCTGGAGCAGGCTCCTGGCAGGATCTGAGGACCCATAGAGAGGAACCCATGCCAGTTTGCTGGCAGGGCTTGTAACCCTGCAGGGACCCACACTGGAACGGGCTATTCCCGAGGGGCTGCAGCTCATGGAAGGGACCTGTGATGGGGCACTTCATGAAGAACTGCAGCCAGTGGGAGGGACTCGTGTTGGAGAAGTCTGTGGAAAACTGTCTTGCATGGCAGGGACCCCATGCTGGAGCAGGGGAAGAGCATGGTGAGAAGGAGGAGCAGAACCAACATGTGATGAGCTGAACTGCAACCCCCACTCCCCATCCCCCTGCACCACTCAGGGGGAAAGAAGGTAGAGAAAACTGGGAGTGGAGTTGAGCCCAGGAAGGAGAGATGGATGGGGGAAGGTATTTTTAAGATTCAAGTCTATTTCTCATAATCCTACTCTGATTTGANGTTTTTAAGATTCAAGTCTTAAATAAGTCTCATAATCAAGTCTCAGATTCAAGTCTTAAATTCAAGTCTCATAATCCTACTCTGATTTGATTGGCAATAAACTCAATTAATTTCCCCAAGTCAAGCCTGTTTCATCTTTCACTCTATTTTCTCTCCCCTGCCCAGCTGATGGAGTGGCTTTGGGTCAACCTGCCACACACATGGCACAACAACCTGTAATCAACTCTGCAAACCCCTGAGGCTCTGCTATGGCATCCTGACATGTCCAGACAAAATGTGTGATGGAGGCTGACTCCTTCACTGTCGCCAGTCAGCAACAGCCACCAGGATTGCTGCCACTGTAAGGAAGCACATCAGCTGTTCAAGCCATAATGAAGTCACTGGAAAGTGCCTTCACTTTGTGTTGGTGATTTTTTCCCCCCCCAAAATTATATGTATAGACAGTCAATGTTTTTTTATTTGAAGCGGTTGTTTCTGCATGCATTCCCATGCCGAGTGTTTTAAATGTATTAACCCAGCTATCTACACTGTTTACGCAACAGCAGATGTCCAAATATCCTAGGAAGTGACTCTCATATGTGGCCAGTCCATCACATGCAGCCCTCTGGACCCTATGGAGGAAGAGCACGTATTCTCTTACCACACCAGGAAAGTCATACAGACTGTCCCTCAGCACAGCAGCTCCAAACCACAGGGAACTGAGCTTAGCTGTCTCACAGAGGTGATGTTAGCCTGGGCAGCAGATGTTTATAGAGCTTACAAAGGGATTAGATGGTGATGTTCTTGTTTGGAAATTCTGGCAGGCCACTGGGAAGACTGGGGACAACACAAGAGCAGCCAGACAGTGGGTGATTTCCGGTTCTGTGCATCAGAATCACAAATGACAGAGTAGCGTTAAGATTTGTAATGAACATAAACACACATCCATTTTAGGAAGTCTAACTTCTTAGGAAGTCTAAGCTTTTACCATGTTCAGATATTTTTAGGGGGGGGAAAAAAAGAGGAACTGTATGGTAATATAAAGCTGAGATAAGAATTACTTTTAGTGGGCAAGTACTGAACTTTGTGAAGATGTGAAATCTGACAAGACTCAATTAACATAAACTAAACGCTTTCCTATTTCTCCAGTAGAAGAAAACAAAAACTTTAGACCTCCCCGATTTCTTTAAATTAATGAAGTGGCATCAGATCTGATTTGAGCCCCTCAGAATCTTTCTATTCCTCCTCATGTGACCGTAAAACTATCCGTTTATTTGTCTGCAGTCATATAACCACTTAAGTACTTTCTTATTAACATTATCCTTTTCTAAAGACTGATTTTTTTTCCTAAATATATTTTCTTTTAGTTGCATATTCTTTGTTAAGATGAGTAAAAAGCCATACTATGCAGAAGATCACTGAAAAACAGATTTATTTCTAAAAGAGGTGTAGAGATCTCCCAGGAGAGCTGCGTATCCTCGCTGCCAGCTGAAATCAGCAAGAGCAAAGAGTCGTCTCCAAAGCTTAGTCTCAATTCTGTAACAGGCTGCGAATTTCTGATCTTACTAGGATTTTTCTCCTTCTTTAAACGTGAATATTCCTGTGTACATTCCCACACATTCCTATAACAGCCACCTTTTGCCGTGGGCTAGTATAAATGTACTGGGGTTTTGTAATGATATTGCCAAAGAAACAAATGCTCCAAAGCAATGGGATTACTAGAAGATGAGCTGTCTGACATTAGTAAGGTGTTTAGTCATTGGGCAAACATCTACACCGGACTATGTCATGATGGTTTCTGCTCTGAGTTTTCCCTTGCAAAGTCCCCAAATATTTAACAAGCAGGATACAAACCGCTGTTCGCTGGGAGGAACCTACTTCCGTCTGAAACGTGGCACTTCCAAACTTAGAATGGTTTGGATCGGAAGGGACCTTTAAAGGCCATCTAGTCCAAACCCCTTGCAATGAGCGTCTTCAAATAGATCAGCTTGCTCCGAGCCTCGTCCAGCCTGTCTGTGAATGTTCGCAGGGATGCGGCATCCACCACTTCTCTGCGCAACCTCTGCCAGTGTTTCACCACTCTCATCACAAAACATTTCTTCCTCATATCTAGTCTGAATCTGCCCTAGTGGTTTAAAACCATTACCCCTTGTCTTATTGCTACAAGCCCTACAAAAAGCCTGTCCCCAACTTTAAGTTACCCCTAAGCATCGAAGCTCAGAGATACTTTGGCAGGCAAGGCGCCCTTTACCCGGTAACACGCCGGGCACGCACCGAGGGGGAGAGGGGAGCTTGGTGACCCCCTTCGGTAAGTGTTAATGATGTCGGGAATGGGCAGGGAAAAGCGTTTAGGGCAGGAATAACACCTCTCTGTCAAGGACCCGGGCAGGAATAACACCTCTCTGGCAAGGATCCGCACCTCCGGCACCCCGCCAACCCGGCTCCACCCCGCCGCGCCGGGGCCGGGGCGGAGGCAGCGCCCGAGCGGGAATGAGCCAACCCCGCCGCCCGGGAGGAAGAGGAGGGATTTCACCTGCCCAGCCCGGCCCGCCCCTCCAGGTGCGAGGTGGAGCAGGAAGCGGCGGCGCCGGAGGGGACCCGCGCCCGCCTCGGCGCCGGGCCCATGCGGGGAGGTGGCGGGGGGGCGGGCGGGGGGCGCGCCCCCGGCCGCGCCCCAGGC
>VZRR01004293.1:396971-473290 GCA_013398015.1 Oreocharis arfaki
TACCCCCGAGTCGGTTCCCCATCGCCCCCACGCTGGGCTCAGCTGGCCATCCCCTCCCCACCGCCCCCGTGGGGCTGCCCGGGCCGGGGGGACCCGCCCGGTGTGCGGCTGAGCCCGGACTTGCTTTAGTTGGCGGCACCGTAGGCGACAGGCTGGTGACTCTGCCTTTATCCCCGTGTGCTGCTGCTGATTTAATAACTATCAGTTATTTAAAAGGGGCAGGGGTGGGATAGAATCGCATTCGTAATGCTTGTGCGGTGGGACATTTCCGTTTCAGCGCTTCTCGTTCGAACGCTCCTTTTTCTTTCTCTTTGAAAATGCCAACAGGATAAATTTGATCTTTACATCCTCGCTTGGTGGAGTATTGATTATGCAAATAACTTCACAAAGTCCTTTTCCCCGGAAGCCAGAGGGGCAGCTGAATTCTCTGTAAAGAGCAGAAGCTCCTAGGACTGTGTTCTGTGTGAGATCGTGCAGCTTTTCAGCAAAGAGAATAGTATTATTTATATAGAGCAATGGGTGACCTGTAGGTGCAGGGAAATGGAACGGCTTATATGCCCATCTGAATCATATGGTTTAATGCTTGCTACCAGCTCTGCATCTCTTGAAATCCCTGGATGCTTGTTGCAATCCCCTGTATCTAACCCTGTGTGCGACCCCAAAAGAATTCCAGCTATGAACACAGGGACAGTGTATGGTGTTTTTATCAATTTCCAAAGCTGCTTGATTGCAAAAAATGCCCATCCTCAAGTCTAAACAGGCTGTTTCACTGCTATCAGTATTCCTGCTAAAGGCTCTTGAAGTATGAGTCCTTACGTACAGAATAACTGGTGAGTTATTTGCAGTGACTATGAATTACCTAAAGTCTGATGTGAAATCTGTGCCTTTTTAATATTTCTGTTACCTTTAACTACACTTCCACTGAAGTGGCTGTTACTGTTATAAACAATACACTCTAAATGTTTCCTGTGAAATTGGGCAGCCCTGAGGTTTAAGTTTCAAGCTGTGCAGTTTTTTAAATAAAATATTTGCGTTTAATGTATTGCCTCTGAGTTGAGTGAATAACAGCAATTTGCCTCTCTAAGTCTCTTCAAAGGAAAAAGAGAAGATATTATGCTGTGGTTAATTGTGTTTTGTTTTCAGAGTTTCCAAAAGTTTAAAACCTTAGATGGGTTAGCACTAGAAGCAGAGGAAGTAGACTGTCCAAGGATCTTAGCTTAATCTAGAGGAGCCTTGGGGAGAGAGCTCCCCAACCTCTGGCCTTGCCCTTTGGCATATCCTGAACTTGCTCTTTGAAGTAAAGTTGGTAACAGTGAAGTTGCACAAAACACCACTGACAGACCCAGTGGTTTGCTGCCACTGGTGCTGGCCCCTCTTCCTACCTCCTTCAGTCGCTTCCTTTCCAACTGCATGCTTCTGCCTGCTGCTCTGTCTCCTGCACAAGCACCACCACTCCTGTGTGCCAGGTCCTCTGTCATCCTCTCAAACTCTCTAACGTGGTGCCTTCCTCCTCTTTGTGAACCCTCAGGCCCCCAAAAAGAGGTGGCTTAGTCTCAGCTACACTGACAGCATGGGTTGGCAGGCTGAAGGTTGCGATGGTGTGAGTGGGACAGGAGAGGGGAATGATGCCTTCCCAGGTTTGTTGGCATGTGAGATCTGGTGTGTCCTTCCTTCCGGAGGGATCTTCTGTTGTTATTGTACAACCAAAACTGTTGGAACATTTCCTTGAGCAAAGGTTTGTCCCAAAAGCCCAAGACAGCTCAGGTTAAGATTTTCCTCTGCACTCCTATGTAGTTTGTAATTTTTAGGGAGTTCTTGCTGCCCTGGTGCTGATGTAGGTACTGGCTCTGCTGTTGCTGTGTTTTGGCTGCCTCCCTTTCCTTGGTTGCAGCTTCCTCCCTTTCAGCAAGGCTGGGTTTAGGCTGGGTGTGCACATGGGGTGTGTTTGAGGCACACGTGCCTCTTCTTGGGGAGTGGTGATGCTCTGGTGGGACGGCTACAAATGTTGGTGTGCCTGTCTCTAAAGCTGTCTCTTGTCTTCCTTGATGAAGTTCTTTCTCTTCTCACTCTCTCCCTCCACCCTTTCCCAGCAGGAACAGTATTACTGCGGTGTTCCTGTAGGAAGGTGTAGGTCGAGCGTGGCTGGTCACGTTGTCCTCAGAGGAGCTTGTGGGTTTTCTTGAGATGCAACTTAATGCATAAAGTAAATTATCAAATGGAAAGATTGGTTCCAACTTATAGCTGGAAAACTACAGAAAGAAGTATTTAGTGTGATAGCTGTGCACAGACGTGGGAGCGTCAACGGAGTATTGCTTATCTGACCTTTGAAAATGTGTTTTCCAACTAAAAATGTGTTTCTTTGAGGCACTAATAATGAAGTTAATCAGACTTCTATGCTGTCTGTGAAACATAAACAAACATTTCAGGTTTAAAGTATCCTTACAAATGTGATAAAATCTGTATATGTATTCTGGGCTTTGTCTTTAAAATGTCATTGTTATAATAAGTGGATTTTGAGATAGTGCCGTGTTGATTCTTGCTCTACCCTCCAGTTATCTTTTTCTTGGCAACTGACTGATTTGAGTCACACGTCAGTCTTAACATGTAAAGCTGCTTCATTTAATAAAATAAAAAAACCCCCAAGCTGTTAGCAGGGTCTTTCTGCTGCTCTGACAGAATATAAATAACTGCCCTGTTTGTTCTCCTCTGAAAGTCAGTGGAAACTGGATTATTTCCATTCTGAATCACCATTTGTTCATTCGATTGAGACCTCTCCTTTTAAGACTACAAGCAATGTGCATGTGTTGAAACTTTTTTTTTTTTGCTTACCTCGTGCTGTTATCAGTCTGGAGTGCTAACTTTTTACTCTCTAGAAACCAATGCGTTTATAGTAAATTATTTATAGTGTGTCTCAGTTCTGGTACTACTACCTTAAATTCTCCGCCAGAAAATGGCCTTAATTTGTTTGGTTTTTTTTTTCCGCAATTCCAGAACTTTGTGTTTGAGATGTTTGTTTTTAAGAGGTGAGCCTTGTCTGTGTGTGTTTTTTGTTCATCTATAAATCTGAAGGGATGTAGAGGTAATGTGAAAGCCTGAGTGGGTACCTGAGGAGGTGGGAACATGAAAATATTTGAGACTTGATACACTGAGCTGAATTTATTGTCCATAGCAGCACAAATGACCACCAATTTGAGTGCCCCCCCACTGGAGATCCTCAGTAAGGTTGTTGTCTCTGGAGTTGTGTGAATGAAGTTTCTCCAAGAGCTGTACTCTCGGTCCTGGGCTTATGCATACACAAAACTGGAAGCACCAACAAATAGCAGCCATTTGGCTACAGAGTGGCCCAGGAGAGAAGAAATGGGCTGTGATGAGCCAGCTCCTGAGCCTGGCTCCTTAGGTGGCTGGCGTATTTTTTGTGCCCGAGGTTGTGATTTGATGCGGTCGCTCATCAGCCAAGCAATAATTAGGGGAAAACATGCTGTAAAGGATTATTTTTTGTCACTGGCTCAAGGCAAAGGACGAGTTACGGGAGAAACAAGGTGAGAGGATTGGAGGCTGCTGAATCTCATGTCCAGAGTACCACCATGGACCTGTAACATGGAGGAAATTTTGTTAGCTAGAGGGTTATCCTCTTCTCATTTTTATTACAATTCTGTGTGTTGTCCTGCTATTCTGCAATGAGTTTCTAGACAGAAATCAGGGCTTGCTCTATGAAATAAGGGAAGAACCTTTCCCCTGGCTGATATCAGATATCATTTGGGTCAGTTGTGCTCAGGCTTGTTAACTGTTTATATGAATTATCTGTAAATAATGTTGGAATAGAAAGAAAGTAGGAGAAAAATTACTGAAAAATAATCTAACCTCTTGAAATATGTAATAGCAGCTGCAGTATTTTCACAAATAAACATTGCTGGGGTTTGGTTTATTAATGTAGCCCTTATCACCCAGCCTAATTGATATTTATACAGGCATATGTTAAATGAAAAACTTTGGGATCCACAGCTGCCAAACTCTCAGTCTTAGGCAGAGGCTGGACGACTCTGCACTTAGTGCATTCCAGAAATATTTCAAATTTGAAATAGCATGAGGAATCATCCTGTGCTGAGAGCAAAGTCAAGATGCTTTTGGCTTTACCTGGGTTGGCTAAAGCTATGGGTGGGTGACAGGGGCATGGCGTGTTTGCAGATTAGTGCAGATCATGGCTGAGCAGCTCCTTTTTTTCTTCACCAGTTTCTCTGTATTGATCACATTCTCATTTGCTTTTTGTAGTTGCTGATGGCAAAACATGACCTTCTTCAGGTCCTGGGCATAAGAGCAGTGAATGTGTGTGGAGTTGTACCCCTTTGTGTTGTGGCCAGGGTGGGATCAGTGGTGGTGCTGGGTTATTCCTGGGGCTGTGGGAGAAGCTGGGGCTACTCACCACTGCCGTGGGTGGGCTTTGCCTCTGACCTGAGCTGACCAGTAGTTCTCTTACAGCAGCAAGGTCCTCCTGCTCTCTTCTGTGTGCTTCTTGGAGCTCTCCCTTTGGATGTTTTCTGGTCTTGGTGTCCTCACAAAAGCTCCTAGAAAAACTTAGCTGCAGCAAAGCATGCGTCAGGCTAGAGGATATGGGGAAAATGGCCTTGGATACCAGTCTTGATCTAAATGAGCTCTTTTTTGGGTTACTCTTACAAGCTTCTGTTAAAATAGTTTTTTAAATCTGCACCTTTAATAATTTCTGTAATTTATAAACCTTTGCCCAGTGCGGGGAAGGACTGAAGATGTCACCTTAACAAAGCATGTCCAGCAGTTTCTGGGACAGCATCGAACTCACTGATGCTGCTCAGGTGTCTCTGTCAAACCTCTGCTCTGGAGAGGACAGCATACCCACTGCAGCATGGGTTGGCTTGCTGGAACCAAACCACTGACTCCTGAACAGCAGCTGCTGACTTTTGGTGCTCTCTTAGTAGGATTCAGACAATAGAGCTGGGTCACCATCCCTTGGTTCATAAACTTCTCGAATCTCTTGCAGATGTTACCATACAGTTTCTTCTTCTTCTTCTTGCTTCACGTCTGCTTGTGCCACCAGGGCGAGAAGGAAAGAACGTGGGCTGGGCTGTGGTAATGAGTTGCTGGCTGCTGGCTTTTATGTCAAAGCAACATCTTGAGTTTCTGTATTGGCTGGTGACAGAGGCGAGGGTTTGCTGCCTGCAGCTCAGCCTGCATGGTGTGGATAGTATTGATGGGACCTCCTGGAAGACCTTCAGCTGAAGAATTGTGCCATAGTGTCTAGTAATATGCATTTCACGTATGTTAGTAAGATCTAGTCTGCCTGTGAGTGCCTGGGCTGCCGTTACTGTGGAAAAAGTGATTATTTTTTTAATCTATCTGCTGTACAGTAGACAAGGTCTCTACTTTGCCTGTTCTATTGGACACCTTTTAACAGCCATCCACAAGGGTGCCATGGGGCAGCCTGCTTTGAGCTGTGCCTTTTGATTTCTTGGGGAACAAAGTGAGTGTGGTTACTCGATGTTGGATCAAACTCTTATTTTGGGAGGTACGATAATGCCGGCATTTTGGAGTTGGCTTTGGCTTTTCTGAGTCTCTGGCTGTGAGAAATTAGCGTAAGGAGAAGGAGAGAGCCAGATTTGAGTAGTGGAAAGGGTGATCTGGAGTTCCTCAGAAGTGAGAGACTAAGAGCTGATGGCAGGATGTTTGGCGTGGGAGGGATCCCTGATTGCGAAATGTGCTTTTACACCTTTGTTAACCAGAGCCAAGACCGAAGAGCTGCTCAGACATGCTCTGAGATGTTGTCCTCTTGCTGGCTTAAATCAAGGTAGGGATAAAAACTGTGCAAGCAAACACCCCTTTGATCAAGGGAGGCTCCTGCAGGGACCTGTCAGTGGTGTCAGTGTTCCTCAAGCCAGTGTGACATTTTCTCGTCAAGCCGTGCAGACCCATGTGTTGAACATTCTGTACATTGTATGCGAGCTGGTGCTCAGCTCGTGGACTGTTTGCTGGCCCCTCCATCGCT
Organism: Oreocharis arfaki; assembly: GCA_013398015.1. Classification (NCBI taxonomy): domain Eukaryota; kingdom Metazoa; phylum Chordata; class Aves; order Passeriformes; family Paramythiidae; genus Oreocharis; species Oreocharis arfaki. The sequence continues at coordinate 402,985 of VZRR01004293.1, forward strand.
CCTCTATAGAAGCACCGACACTTCATATTTGTAAAATAATAATTAAGAAAAGGCAGCTCAGAGTCAACACTGTCCTTTTCCCACTTGTGGTGAAAAAAGATTCTTTTTAAAAAATCTATTACACAAGTTGTATGAGTGCCTTAATTATCTTCCAGAAAGGTTCTAGAGAAAGGGATAGAAGTACAGAAATGTATAGTTGTTCGAATTTTTTTATTTTAAATCTGAAGGTACTTTATTTCTGTTAGGCATTACAAATTAATGAATTAACAACTTTTGAGTGAGCAATCTTGTTGGCCTGGGGTGCTGACAGATCTTCTCTGGTGAATTGTGCTGAAATGGCTTGTAACATCACTATGCCAGAAGTGTCTGCCCTTCCTCCCTGATGAGGAGAGAAATGTGTGACATCCCGCCTGATTTGCATCCCATCCTGGCTATCAGTTTAAACAATCAGTGAAGCTTAGGGGGCAGTACTGTGGTGGCTGAGGAATGGGTATTCTCCCCCAAGTGCCCTCTCCTGAGGTGTGGTTACCACAGCCTAATAGCGATCAGCAGCATCTGTCTGTAAGAGTTTACAAGCTTTGCGGGTTTTATCACTCTAATTTTCTGGCTGATTCCCTTAAAGCAATCCTTTCACAAAATATGTAGTGCATATCCCAGACAAGTGTGGTGGTGGAAGACAGGTCCAAATATGAGGAGATAATCATGGAATGTAGAGAATAGTTTACATTTTAAATGTAAACAGAAAACCTGGTTGGTATGTAAAGTCAAAAAGGATTTCAGCAGCTTGGAGGAAGAAGGGTTGGCTGCAGTTTGTGATGGTGCTCGTGATCCTCCTTTCGCTGCTCATAGCACTGTTCAGGAGGTGAGAGGAGTCCAAACAGTATGTGGGTCCCTGACTAACTTTGCTAAGGGCTTGAAGAATGTGAAGGCAGTCACCTGGATTACACTGCAGGTGAGACTGGAGGATTGAATGATGATTGGGTGCTGCAGCTGAACTGGAGAGTTGGACTCAAATTGTCAAAGAAGCTGTTAATAAGACAGGTGCAAAATGACCGAGTTGGCAAAGCAGGGAGACGTTTACTCTATCAATATTTTTTGATGTGGTTTTGGCCAATTTGAGTGAACTGTGCAGTGAATTGTGTTGGAGGTGATGCACCACCACACTGAGTTACTGTGTTGTACCCCCTGCTTCCCACCCTCTTGCCGTGACTCTTGCAGCAGGTGATGTGTAGTGGAATAGCCCTCTTGAGCAGGCTCTGAGCGTGCCTGCAGGTCAGCATCCCTGCAAGGGCTCAGAAGAGGCAGTGAGCCTCCAGGAGAGCCTGCCAAGCTGGAGAGGCAAACAGCATCCCTGTGCTATCCTGGTCCCGAGCTGATGGCACGATACACTGCAGGGAGCGGGCCTGTTCTCTGGAGAGGTGTGTTGGTTGTGTGGGTTCAGATCCCCCGGGGCAGAACAGGGGTTTGGATCTAGGTCTTTCCTAACCGGAGCGAGTGTTGCACTACTCGTCTCGCGCAGCAGCCCGGCTCCTCCAGCTCATGAGCGGGGTCTGAGTCAGCCCCATCCACCTGGGTTTTCGTAAAAATCGCTGTCACGGAACAAGCCCGTGATTTAATGAGCAAACCAACAGTTTTTGTACATAATTCTGGGATAAATTAGCATCTGGGATTTTGTTGCGGGTTTCGTTTTCTTGGTCTGTCTGGGGCTTTTTGGATTGTTTTAATCCATCCAGTCAAGTCACGTGAAACAATCCGTAGATCCTTATGGGTAAATTACTGCGATAAAATGCAGCTGTCAAGCCAAAACTAGTTGGACTCTGTTCTAGCTCCTGCTTTGTGTAGCAAGGCACTTTACATAGCCATAAAAATTGCCGTTCTGCCAAGTCCTTTGCTTGTGCATACATACACACACTCTCTGTGAGTGCCGCTGCCCTGACTACTCGCCAGCTGTCTTCTACATTGCACCCGCTCTTGTACAGGAAAAATGTCCTTTTGACATTTATATATACGTGTTAAAATAGCTATGGGATTGTCAGATGCAAACACAGTAAATAGATTTAGGCTCAGCTCTCTGGAGTAATCGAACTAGTTTTACACTATGCAGTTTGTTTCTAACCCCGGTGGGAGAGCTCTGAGCAGTAACACGGAAGTTTGGAAATATCATACTGTTGAGAAAAAGCTGTGTTTGTGCAGAGAGGGGCATTACTCGAGTGATGGAGGGATGCTGTGGTGAGACAACTCTCATGAAGGCACATTCTGAAATGAGGATGAGCAGTAGAAAAATCCAGTTGTGAAGGGGAGGGTGCAGACTGAGATTAGGGCAGTTGATGTAATATCCAAGGGAGGCTGCAGAACTGTAATTGCTTAGCGGAAAAAAGAATAGGGTGAGATCAGCTTTCTGCCTCAGCTATGAACCAGCTCAGGACTGGAGGCTTTACCTCTAACATCTTCTAGCTGAACAATTTCATTGTTGTATAGACAGAGACAAGATCCAGCTTGGCAATGCTTCCTCTTGTTGGTTTGGATATCCTGTGTGTCATCCCTGTGCAGCAGCAATAAGGCATGGAAATTGGTTCTTTTCAAGAAATGTGTCCAGTTACTGGTAATCCTAATAAAAAGGCATGCAGTGGTAGTCATAGACAAAGACAGATTAGTGTGAGTCATGAGAAGACTCACTCCTCTTTATAAAAGCTCTTCAATAGAGGTGCTCTCTAAGTAGTCTCTCTATTGCGTTGCTCATGTGTGGCTGTAGTTCGGGGGGTTTTAGCCATTTGTTCATGTATTTTTAGTGGCTTTGGGATCACTGGATATACCTTCTGCCTGATTCTTTTTTTCTGCTTTTCCTATTAGATTTGGTAGTCTAATGTAGCTTAGCACATCCCTAGCAGCTGGCTGCTGTTGGTATTACAGCACCACGCTCTTATTTCTTGGCCAAAATTATTATCTGTGGATTTTCATCTGTGCAAGCTGTTTATTTATGCATTAAAGGTGTCTGTTCTCATGAGGGCTTCTAGCAGGCAACTTGGCTGGCCTAATTTGGTATAAATCTCCATCCTTTTTGCCTACTGCTGTGTTGATATATTGATCATTGAAAACATTTCTCTGATTTTGGGCAGGTCCTATTTAGGAAAGCTGAGGAATGGGACAAATCTATGCTGGAAAACGATGTTGAGCTGACAAATATTTGATATTCTTGCAGAGAGATCAAATGAAGAATGATTATATGGTAATGAAGTCAGCAAGAGGAGGGGGAAGGAGGGAAAAAAAGCCCGGGCAACAGAATTTAGGTCTTTCAAGGGCTGGGGGAGATGATACTTTGTTTTGACCCTTGTAAGAATGCTTTGCTTATTTCAAAATATTGAAAATTTCTGTTCCTTAGTTTCGGCTCAGGGTGTGTATTTGTTTTGATTTAAAACTAGTCACGTGCTTAAGGCTATGCTTAAACTTAATCCTCATGACTGAAAATTAGAGCCATGTGCCAGCATGTGGTGCAGGAGTGCTGGCTGTTGGTGGTCCTGGTCCCTGTCCTGCTGGGTTGGTCATATGGCTGTGCTGTCCCAGGGATCAGGAAAGGAACAGTGATAACTGTTTGACCAGAGAGTTAGGAACAGACTTTTCAGTAATACATAAACTTACAAGCCGAGTATGACAATTACCATGTGCAAGAAAGAAGTCTCTTTTGTCTGTAGTTATTAATTAATTGGTTTCTGCTATTAACGCTTCATATCTGGATGACTTAAACATTGGAAAAATGATGGCCATCATGGTCAAAGGTATTTTTTGCACTTAGTGTTATAAATAAAGACCCCCAGAGAACCCATAAAGGCTCTGGTGGTATGGGAAATACAACTCTGGGCGAGGTTGGAAGTACTTGTTTCACTTTCTCTTCTGGAGACTGCTTCCTGCTGAAGAATGAGGAAGAGCAGCACTAACTGCTTGCTTGGCTTTACTCTCTTCCCCACCCCATGGACATTGCCCCTGCAATTGTCCCCTGTGTGCTTGGAAGGGCATTGTACAGGCAGTTCCCAGGCTACACCATCATCTTTTTTATTTCCTCAGGAAAACCCATATTGAAAACCTCTGCAAAAGCATTTCTAGGGCAGAAACCCAGACCTAAAGTGTGCAAGAGGTCAGGAAGAGGCAGGAGAATTCAGTGTAGGCTCTCAGGTCAGAGAACTGTCCCAGCACTTAAAAGCTGGAGGAAAGTTACTCAGTGACCAGGTACTCACTAATGGTACTAGATGGTCAGGAAACTTGTGGTTAAAAGTATGTGCTGCAATTTGGCAAGCCTTGTGGTGTCTGAGATTTTCATTTAAAACCTTTGATCCTGGAGGCAAATAAGTAAGGCAGTTTCAAGAACTTGCTAAGTCTGTTGACTCCAAGATTGTGTAGAAAAGCTAGAAAGGCTGCAAAAAGGCTCAAGACCAACAAAACTCAGATAAACACAGAGTGGGCTATGCCTTTGAGTACTCTATTCTGCCCTATTCCCCCTAGCAGTGGGATTTTGATGCCTGGTGTTGGCAAACCTGGAGCTGCAATGTTTCCAGTGGCAGGGACGGACCATGCCGACTGCTCAGTCCCCAGGGCTTTCGCAAAGCATTGCAGTGAAAGTCTGGCCCTGCAAAACCATGAGATTCCTGTAAAAATAGGAGGTTTTTAAACCTCTCTTCAATAGAACAGATGGTTTTTGTGTGAAATTGAGTCGCTAATGCAATAAGCTGCTTTCAGCAGCTGCAATGACTGATGTTTTGAGCTGGGTGGGTGGGTGTGTTTGTTGAGGGTCTCGGGTGTGCTCGTGCACCATTAGAGGGCTCTGCTGATCAAGGGTTCCCGTGGTGTGTTCAGCCCCACTCCACACAACCCCACCAGGTGAGCCCCTGCATATCTGGGCTCTGACCAGCATCCTTATCACCCCTGCACCAGCAGCAGCTGACATGGACCAGACTGATGCGTGAGGGATGCTGAGCAGTTGGACGCAGCCTGGGGCATCCTGCAGATGTGTGTGAGCCAGCTGTTTTCCTACACCTTCCTGACATGCTGCCTGGTAGTTGGAATGGCTTCAGGGTCTCCCTCAGGGCGCTGCTCTGCTGGGTTTGCCAGTGTCAATCTTTCTTCATTGAGGTTAATGAGCAAGAGGATTCTCAGCCTGGCATACGGGCAGAGCTTTGTCATCCTGCAGCCCTCTGTGATGTTCCACTCAAGGAAAAAGTGGTTTTGAACTGAACTTGGGGTACCTTTATTTCTAGATCTCTTACTAATTTTTATATGCATGATTTTTTTTTTCATATCTGAAAAAAAATACTTGCATACTGAAAGCACAACAGCTGTGGTTCTGTCTTCCATACACTGAAATAAAAAGGGAGAACAGTGAAAACAAGCAGCAGAAAATTTACTGACTGACCTTCCTCAGATTTTCACCTGGGGCTGGGGTATGGTTGACTTCATTGCCAGCTTGACCTCTTTCGACCAGAGCTGGGCTCAGGATTTGCCGGGCATCCAACTGAAGTTGATAATAGTCATCTTGAATAGTCAGTGCTCCCTGGTGTCTTATATTGTTTGTATATTTTTAGAAGACAGTCAGGTTTGAGTCATTTTTTTATAAACCATTTTTTCATAAAGTCTTTTATTTTTTTTTAATAAAATAAAGGTTATTCAACTAGCAGTTTATTCAGTGGCTCCAGTACTTCCTGTGAGAGCTGCTCCTGCATCTGGCAGTACTTGAGGATAGGTTGAAATCTGTGAAGTATTTCCCAAAAGCTGTGAATCAGTGATGGTCGTGTCAGAGTTGGAGAGGAGGTGTCCAAGCACACACAGTCTGCTTCAGGCCACAGATGCCTTCTGTGCTGATGAGGGGCACTGCACAGGCATCCTGTATCTTCAGGGAATGAGGTGGGGAGGGTGGGAGTGGGCCATGATGTAAAAATATCTGTTGGTATATGCTTTTGATATTGCTGGAATACCTTATCTGGCCTGCAGTAATTGCTGAGCTATACCCAGAGATTCGCCTGTTACCATTGTCTGTGATTAAAGCTGAAGCTTGTTTTTTTGTTTGGCTGCTGAGTAAACTTCCTGAATTGAGTCATGACTTGACGAGTGCCTTCAGAAATGAGGCAGGCTGTGTTATCACACAAACTGAAAACAAAATTCAGGAGAAAAAAAATTTGAAAGGAAACGCTGAGTTACTTTTTAAATGTGAAATAAATTACACTGGTGAGGGTAAACTGGAGCAGAACTGATTCTACACAAATTCCCTGTATACCTCTCCTGGGCACATGCAGCAAGCATGTGTTTATGTTGTCTGTGCTGGAAGAGAGGAGGCTTTTTCTATTGGTGCAACACCAGAGGCACTTGAGAATGTGGATGCTAATATTCCCTTGGACACCGTGGCATCTGTGGGACTGTGTGGAGAGACTGATGTTATTCATATGTGCTAATAACAAAACACCTCTGTTCTATATATTTTTTCTTTCTTAGCTTCCTTTACAATCTCTCTTCATAAAGTGGACAACACCACAGTTTTGATTAAGCTGAGACCCGGTGTTTCACCAAGCTGTCGAATGCGCACTAAAAATGTCATCAGGTCTGACCTCAAGATAAAGCCTGGGCAGAATGTGACTTTTACCTTCACCTGTAGTACTCCAGAGAAGTATTTCATTATGGAAATTCAGAAGAATATTGGTAAGATATATAATTTTCCTCCAGTGGTAATTTTGCACTGGTAAAACCACATTTTTTTTTCTTGCTACTGTGTTAAGGTATCTGCCATAATCTTAGGTAAGAAGAAATCTTTGAGCACTGATAAATAACCTTGAATTACTGCTACTACTATGCAAGCTAAAGAAATCTGTATTGCAGCTGGCAGAATTAATGTTGACTTGGCTCTGTTGGAAACAGCTAGATGGCAGTTTGTTGTATCAATTCCGTGCTGCCTTTCCTTTTCCCACAGTTTATAAACCCATCATAGAATCTTTTTGTTCCTGTCAAAAGCCTCTGAACACTTATAATCATATATTATGTATTTGATGAACAGCTTGATTGTGTCTGTAAGGACAACAGAAACATTGAAGACCTGCACATGTTTCTTTATATTTAATGAATGTTATTGAAGTAAAGAAACTGTAGATTCAGAAGTGTAACTAAAGCTTCTTCTGCTTTGAATGTTATCCCTGGTGTATGTACTCTTTAATGGCATGAACACGTGCTACTTCTCAACTAGATCCCAAACTTCATTGGGTATTCAGTCTTTAGTAACATCTTCATTATTTTTGGGGTGATGTTCAAGGATAATTCTCTTCACGTTTTGGAATTTTATTCATATGATTCATGCAGATAGTAACACTCACTGTATCTCATATATTTGCAAGACACGCGTGTGATATTTCTTCTTTTAAGTTGAAGCCTAGACATGGATTAAAGTATACTTATTTTGAGTGTCAATCAATTGTTTGGGTTTTTCAGATTAAAGTTTTCTGGGTTCCCCCCAGAATCCTGCAGTGGCAGTTGTTGTTCATCCGGGCACCAAGGGAGCAAAAATACAGTTCAGGGCAAGCTGTAAGAAATTTAATGATGAATGATTTGCCAGGAGCTCCCTGGGGGAGATGGGATAAAATGGATTCTCTAGACCTGTGATTTCCAGCTCTCTTGACACTGCATTTCTCCTTTTTGCCCATTCAGACTCGACCCTATTCAGTAAATACCTTCTAGATTCTTCAGCAAACAGGCGGAATACTGGAGACAATGAATCCCTTCTGTTAGTCAGCCTGACTAAAGCAGGTTTATCCTGTCTGTTCTGTGGGCTGGGAGTCCTGTTTGGAGACAACCTGTGACCGTGTTACAGGAGTGTCTTTTAGTGCACGTAGAAGAAGACTTGAGGGCAACATAAAAATTGTGATAATAGCAAGGAAGGGGAAGTATCAAACTCCCCATTTAATGGAATGCTTTCCAGAGTGTATCACAGCTCTTCTCTCTCTGCGTTTAGACTGTGTCTCAGGCCCATGTCCCTTTGGAGATGTTCATCTTTACCCACCGGGCCTACCTCGCCTTAACAGGACTTACATCTGGGATGTGAAGGCGAGTACAAAAGCTGGACTTGAACTAAAATTTTCTACCCCGTGGCTAAGACAAATTGAACCAGGAGAGATGTGCCCAGACTCCATTAGCTACAACATCAGCAGCTCCATTGATGAGGCCACGGTCAACATTGGCACCTTCTGCAGGAATGGCTCCGTGTCTCGTGTCAAGTTGCTGGGAGGAGTTGTCATGTCCCTGCACCTCCCGTGGCACTCACTTCTCACCACCTCAGGCTTCAACATAGCCAACAGGGCTTCCATAAAACGTGAGTACAGAGTAGTGCAACTGGCTCCTGCAGATTGCAGCAGAATTTATTTCAGACTTTCTTCACAGCTAACCTTCCAGTTTTGGTGCTGCTATCCCTAACTCCCTTCCACTTACCTTTCTGGAAGCTACTGTTGGATGATTTTTAGTTTGGTTAGATGATGCTCTTCTGGAGTCAAAATATCCTAGTTTGATTGATTGTTAATTATGAAAACTGTTCTGTTGCTGGTTTTGGTGCACATTAATAATTTCAAATCTCTTTAAACTTCCTAAAACTTTACCTGCTTTCTTGGTTTTGTGTGCTTTCAGCTAGATGAGACTAGGTAGTATAATTAGAATGAACCAGAGAGTTTTTTGCTGGTTGCAGGGTGTTGTTGGGCTTGTTTATTTTTTAAAAAAAGTTTCTTTAACTTCTGGAGCCTCAAACCAATGCCTGTCTTCAGGAGAGGAGTATGGGAAAGGGTGAAGCAGTGCCTGGGAGGCACATGAGGCTGCTTAAATACATTTATCTGTTTCAACCTGCACAGTAACATAAATTGTTGTGTAATAATATTCCTAAAATACCTGAAATACTGTACAGCAGTCAGTGGGTTACTTTGTGATCTCATGACAAATCTTGCTCTGTACTTGAATTCTAGTGTTGTTGCTATCAGTTATAAAAGAAACCTGGTCCAGGTTCAAGCTGCTGGAACATGAGTGTTTTGTAATTCCTGGCACTCCTTGCAGTTGCACATCATCACTGGAGTCCTAGAGTGGGACCATAATCTCTATGTACCCAGCTTCACACTGCCAAGAGTCATCTAAGGATAAAGTGTCTTACACAGCCTGCACAGTTCACATTTGTGTTTTATTATGCCTATTTGAGGCTCTTTGCTGGTGTGCTTTTGTTAGACTTAGGAGGTTTTTGTAAAGAGAGCTACATGCTGCTATGAAAGCTGGCCTCTTTTGTTTCCCAAAACCCAGTGAAGCAGAAGCGTGTTTGCTCTTGCAAAGCCAGGTGTAGGAATTAGGATCTCGCCTTTCCCAATAATAAAGGCTTGTCTGTCCATGTGCTTGAAAGGCTAACCTGCTGAACTGAAAATGCAGTATTAATGTACTCCTTATCTTTTCCGTAACTGAAGACAGAAGAATCCACTCCAGTATATGTTTTAGTCTGAGCGTTTTGTAATAACCTGACCTGTAGCTGGAGTGGGTGATCTCACAGCCAAAATGAAAAGACTCTGTGTCTGGAGTGCTGGATATGCCAGTGTTTCTTCAGTAACTGGAACTTGTTTTTTATGTTGTGGTTCTCTCACTGTTTCAGGGTTATGCATTATTGAATCCACTTTGAAGGGGGAGTCTTCAGTCACCCTGATGTCCCCTAACTACCCGCTGGGCTTTCCAGAAGACGAGCTCATGACGTGGCAGTTTGTGATCCCTTCCAACATGAGAGCAAGCGTGTTCTTCCACAACTACAGCCTCTCCAACTGCGAGAGGAAGGAGGAGAGGGTGGAGTACTACATCCCGGGCTCCCCCAGCAACCCGGAGGTGTTCAAGCTGAGCGACAGCCAGCCTGCCAATATTGCTGGCAGCTTCAACATGTCTCTGCAGGGCTGTGATCAGGATGCCCAGAACCCGGGCATTCTTCGCCTGCTCTTCCAAGTCGTCGTTCAGCCCCCGCAGGTTGATGAGAGTAAGTACCTGCCTGCCCCTTTTGTTGCTTTTGCTTACAGATATCTGGACTGAGCACCACAAGGGAGAGAAATACCCTTTTGTGTTATTTTCCTTGAACTTTAGTCTCTCTATGAGTTTAAGGAGGTTGCCAAGCAACACTGAGGCCTATTTTACTGCCCTGCCACCAGCCACCAGTACGGCAAGGCGAGCAGTGATGCTGAAATTTGCGATATGCAATGGAGTATTAAGTGCTGTTGTATTTTTTACACTGTAACTTATAAATGGAGACTCCTTTCCTTTTCCAGCACCTGAATCTTGTAATTGAAAAATGCCTTTAACAGTTTTGCTGTCAGACATAAGACTCAACATTTTAAAGATCATTCTTAAAATGTGAGCCCAGTTTTCTGCTCCCTACATGGGCAGTTGCACTTAACAAGGTGAAACCTGCTGTCATGGTAGGTAGCAAGATCTGTGGCATTAACTGGTGAAATGAGAGATGTAAAATTGTCTCCGTATTACTAATGACATAAATACACATCTTTCCTTCCTTTCTTTCCTCGTTTGAGTTTTATTTTGCTTCCTACAGAAGGTTGAACATCAGCAAGTGTGAAGAAGTCACATTAAACACAAAAGTTGTCAGTAAGATATTCCACTGATAATATCCCCTACATATTTGGACGTTCTTCACATTTCTTTCTCTACACTGAGAAATTTTTTTTTTTTTTTGGTTTTCTAGCCCAAAATTCAGATTGGTTTAGCGCAATGATTTGTAATTCCAGAGTATTTCTCTAAAAACAGAAATAAAAGGCCTGTCTAGGTAATGAGCCATGGAGTTGGTGATTTAATCGCAAACTTCGCAGCTCTGACCTCAGTTCAAGGTGGAGGTTAACAATCAAGGTGCACTCACTGCAGGAGAGCAGGTGGAGGAAAGTCCACACTTGACTGCCACTGTGTCAGGAGCTACTTAGAGGCTTTCTAGGTAATTTTAGAGAGAATAAGGTTTGAATGGCTTGTGCCCTGAAGTCACTTATCCAGAAAGGATCTGTAGCATCTCACAGTAACAATTCTTTGTTCTTTATCTGTCTAGCCTGGCTCCATTTATGAACAGCAAATCCTCACAGAATTGTTGTTAACAAAATTGTGTTTGCTTACATTTATTGTGTGTTGCATCTTGGAAGCTAGACAGAATGAAAACATTATATTCAGTTAATCAGCTTTATCTCCCTTCTACTTTGGAAAGCAAAGAGAATTTTAATATATTTATGGCCAGTAGACAGGACGATAATCACCTAAAAAATTAAAAACAGGTTGTCATTCCGTGCATGGAATGCAAGTAATAAACCACTTGGATTTAAGAGACAACAGTGGTTTCTCTAGGGATTTTACATAATTTCATGATTGATTTTGTAGTTATGTAAGTTCCATCAAAGATTCAAATTCAGCCCTCAGGTTGCCATCTGCAACATTGCTCTTATTAAAAATGCATTGGTATCTGCATATTCTCAAAGCTTCCCAAACATTTGGGTATTCCACAGCTGTCTGTGATACTTGTCGTTAAATAAGAAGAAAATATAGCTCTTTCCAGTCACAATAACTTCTTGATCTAACTCTTCCTGTGTTTAGCTACTGCAGGAAAAAACATTCTGAAAACAATAACCGTGCGGTAGGAGTCCTAGGTTATATGCTTGGTTGTGCCAATGACTTGGATAATTCCATGTGACCACTTGCCTTTTTGTGTGCCTGATTTCCCACACAGGAGAAAGCTATTTTATCCACCTTTTGTGTAGGACTTTGAGGTCTGTAGCTAAAGCTAAAACCAGAAAATGGAGAGTAGTAATAGAGTATGTGTGTATATGTGTGTACATGGGTACACTGCTTTTCCCCCTTGTCCTCTGTAGAATCATTGAGTGGTTTGGATTGGAAAGAACCTTAAAGATCATCCAGGGACACCTTCCACCAGACCAGCTTGCTTTCTTTGACATCAGAGAGAGGTGCCTTATTAACAGCACCAGGATGTTGTGTGGATCCAAAATATATCTATCCACATGGTAGTCAATCTTTATGTACTACACTTGCATTTTTTTCTCTTTCCTTCTGTTTTCTCCCAGATGCTCCAAGTATTTGCTGTAATAGCTGCTTATGTAGTGGGGTGAGAAGAGGTGAAGGAAGTTCTGCCTCACACCGTGCTTCTTGCCTGTAATTGCTCTGGGGTGTTTTTCGTTGCAGATGTCACCCATTTGGTCGACCTGAGCAAGGAGAAGAACATGACTGTGACAATACACTTGGAAGGGTGGCCCAGCCAGATCCCCCTCACGTCTGAACCCATATGCCTGATCTGCAAGGATCGTCGCACCTGTGACCGTGTCTTGACTTTATCCTCTGGTGCTGTCTACAGGATCTCGTTTCTGTGCAAGGACCTGTCCCGGCTGAGGATCACGGCTGAAAAAGGCATAGGTATTGCAGAAGTGGCTTCATGCTGTTTCTTAGGGAATGCTTTTGCATGTTTTTCACCAGGGGTCAGCCAAACCTTCTCCCTCACTTTGTCTTTAAATGGATTGAGGTTGGAAACCAGGTGTTGGCCAGCTGGGAGATGGATGCAGTGGATCTGGAGGTGACCTTGTTGGGTACCTCGTTCTACCCTTAAGAATAGAAACTGCGTAGCTATTCCTAGAAGGGGAGAGATAGAAGTCACCTAAGAATCTTCTCACTGCAAATTGTGGAAACAGAGCCAGAGAGCCGTAAATGTGCCCATGAAAATGCAGGACCAAGGTTGCCATCAGGAGTGCATCTTGTGCTGCTTATGTGTTGCCTTGATGCAGGATTTTCCCAAATGTTTTCAACTAAGGGTAGAAAAGAGATTTAAAGTATCCGTACCTTGACTAGTCTGCAGCAGTGTCCCAGTCAGCAGGTATATCTTGAGTGAGGGGCTTTGAATATGTTTCTGTTTGTTTCTTTGGTGTCCTGCACCTGTATAATAAAGCTCTTCAAATACAAACAATGCACGTTTGGGTAAAGGTTACTAAGAGAGGATATTTTTCTTAGGTACGTGCTTATCTGGGTGTGTCATGCAAACCCGACAGTACTCTGCGTGTGCCCAGGTATTTCCTCTGCAAGAAATACCCAACCCTTGGGATTTTGTTTTTGTTTTTGCAGGCTGTGTGGATATTCGTTGGTGTCAGAGGAAGATCTATTCCCTTTCAGTGCCCAAGGCTATTACTCAATTGCCAATTCAACTGTATAAGTTTATTTGGAAGCTCTTGGCTACCGATCTGATCAATGTAGAAATTACGTCTCCGTCCTTGAAACTTCAGCAGCATGTCCCAGAGCAGAGGTGCAACACAAGCTACAGTTACAGCATTGTCAGTGGCACCCCAGAGACAGAGCTCAATGTTGGTGTATTCTGTCCTGGTGGATCTATTGAAAAGATTCAGATGAGGAATAATATCACCATATCCTTAAAAACATTTGGTAAAGGATTCATCAATGAATCTATCTCTCAGGATCTGAAAATGTCATTTGTGCCACATATTAAAGGTAAGGTAGTGAGTTTTATACTACTTTGTTGTACAGTGATACATCTCTCAATAGGCTTATTAAAGCACATAAGGATAAACAGAAATTAAGAGTTCAATTCTTTAGCAGTGGCTCTAGGACTAGACTTTAGAATCAGTCTTTGTCTGAACCACTGATGTGGTTTATTTCGGCAAGAGAGAAGGAGCTTTGTATTCCAGGTAGTGGGTAGTTGATTGTGGGAAATTCTGCAGGGATGTCTGTGTTTATTGTGATAGCGCTGATGTGGGAAAGGACCATAATTATCAAAACTAAGTTTTCTTTTCTTCTTTCCCTTTGCTACAGATGAGTGCACGTTCACTGTGAGTCCAAATCCAAAAGCTAAAGTTTACTTGCAGACTCCCAACTGGCCTTACGGTTTGCCTCCTTATGTTTCCATATCCTGGTTCATCGTTGTGCCCAGCAAGCAAACTGCCCGCCTCGGGTTCTCCAGGGACCGCATGGGCATTGCCTGTGAGACGGGCCGTGCCTACGTCAACATAAAGGAGGAGGCTCCGGGGGCAGAGGAGACCGTGCGCCGCGAGGACGAGCTCCTGCCCCAGCCCCGAGATATGCGTCACAGCTTCTGGGTGAACATCTCCAACTGCAGGCCTGTGGATAAGACACAGCTGACCTTGCAGTTCTGGGTGACTTTTGCTGACAAGCAGATAGGTGAGTCCTGTAAGGTCGTGGCGGTTTGTTTTCTGCTTGTTTCCTTGCTTTCCCTTGGGGTAACAGTAGTGGATGATGGTCCTCCTTGGACGTGGGCGGTTTGTGAGATTCTTGCCTTTGAGAAAGTCTGTCCCTCAAAAACTTCCGAGGGTTTCAGCTGGGTACTTCTAGGAGCTGGGGAGGAAGGAGGTGTTTTAATGTGGTGTGGTTTTGGGGGGGCGGGAGGTGTGTTTTTCTTTCATTGGCACAAGCAATTGCAGGGATCTGGGGCAGTAAGACTAGATTTCATTTTTTAAAAAAAAATTAATTTATCTTTTTTAATTGGAGCTAACAGACAGAATGTATAATAAGATCAAATGATGTTTTTCCCTTCCAGGGTCACAGACCTGGTGAACAGCTTGGGATTTGATTATGCAAACTTATTCATCCAAGTAGTCCCCACTTCATGTTAGCAGTTCAATTAGTCTCAGTGTTCACATGAGCAAGAAATCCTCCCTAGGACAGGTCTGACCATTTAATGGAGACTGGGCCCTGATTGCTAGGAGCAAATTCTGTGTTCTTGTTCTCTTTCATCTCCTTGAAACATAAACAGTGTTTTAAAAAAGGATGAGGGGGCATTTTTAGGGTAGGCTTTGCTTATGTAAATTTGCTTCACATTTGCACTTTCTAATTTTTTGATCTTCTTTTTCCTGTTTTTTAATGTATACTTCTTTTAAAGCATGAAGCATTTTTCTTTGCTCGTGCATAGACTTTTCTAATCCATTTTATGACTCCTAGATAACCCCAGGTCAACACAACCTGTGTATTTCAGAGGAAAGGATGGTTTTGAGGGGAAGCTGTGGAAATGTCACTATTTCTTCTTTTGAGTCCTTCTCTCTTTCTTTCTGTGCTTTCATCTCTTCCTTGCCTATTCAGCCAGGGATGTGTGAGGTGCTGTGGGTAAGTTTAGCAGTGCATGAGCTGTATCAAATTCTTTGAGGTGATTGGGTGGGCTGGTTGGTTTATTTGGTTGTGCTCCACTGCCAGTAGCCGGAATTTGTTGTTGCTTGGCCTCCAGCCTCTTGGAAATGGCTTGTGTTGCCCTGTGGCGAGCATGGTTTGGGAACTCCTGCTCTGCAGGCAGCTGCTGTGCCTAGAAGCTCCTGAAGGGGTTCAAACCCAGACATTTCAGAAGAAAGTTGGGTGTTCTTTCTTCTGCTCAGTGTCCTTGTTCCTTTTCTTTTTGCAGACCTTGGAATCATACTTGCTGTGGTGGCCGGCGCTGGAGTTCTCACGGCGATTGGACTGACCGTGTGCTGTGTTAAGAAGAAGTAAGTTCATAATGCAGCATGTGTAACTTAGCAGTTCAGGAAGGCTTTTTGGGAGAGCTGCTGGGCCCTCTTTTTCACATGGTGATACAGATCCCTTGAGCCAGGGTTTAAAGCATGAGGTCTGTAGCATGACCCCCAGGCGTGCTTCTTTACTCTAAACTGACTGACTTTAAGAACAGAGCAGTCACATTACTTCAACCTGCAGAGCAGTGCTTACCTTGGCCTTAAGTTCAGGCTCTTGGCTGTACTGTAAGTCAGGTGCTGGTTGGACCTCCTCAGCAGTCCTTGCCACAAGAAATCCCAATGAATGTGGCCAGTGCATGCATGACTCTGCTCAAGTCTTTGTTCAAACAAGCTGTGAACTCACACAGATACGCTAAGAGCTTTCTTTCATCTGCACAGTAACCAGCAACTCCTGGAGTTTGCACATCAAGTGGGAGCATTTTTCTCTGAGATGAGCCCTTGGGGAGAGAAGTGGGTTGTGCAAAGCTTACATGCATGGCATTGCTCATACAAGCAGAGTCTGAAGTCACTGATAGCATGGGCTCTCTGATACATGTACACTCAGTGCTGTCGAGGTGGTTGGGTCCTGAAGCTGTAGAGCTGGAATGAATTTATGCAATATGGTGACTAGTGCAGCTGGGGGCACATTTTCCTGCCACACAGGGAAGACTTTACAAATACAGGCTTAAAAGTCTTCAGTTCAGCCTTTGTTCTTTCCAATTTAGGGACAGTTACTCAGGAAAGCATAACTAAGAAAAGTTCATTTGACTTTTGTTTTGACCCACTATCTTGTCTTCAGTTACACTCAGTCTTGTTTTTGTGAGGATCTAATGGTCTCTGGGTCTTATTAATGCCAGTGGATGTTGTGGGACTCAGTACAGTGCATAGCCAGGACCCCAGTGCTTGGCAGACCATTGGAGTTAATCTTGCAAACTTCAGGGTCAGCAGAGCAGCAGTGGGTAACAAAATAGTATGAAGTTATTTTCTGCTCTGTTGAAAAAGCATGTCTAGTCTCAAGAGTTATTTTTCCCAAAATTGTGAGTAAAGCCTTTAATCCTGGTAAGCTGCCTGACACTGCATGGCTGGGATGAGTGAACAGAAGCTGTTGTTATTGAGTTCCAACACACCAAACGCGTCGTTTTTGACCTGTTAACAATTTCAACTCTCTAACAGGAAGAAGAAAACCCAGAATCCCATGGTGGGAGTGTACAATGCTAATGTGAATACCCAGATGCCTGGAAAAAAAGGCTTATTTGGAAAAGGGAGGCAAAACAATGAGTCTCATGTCTATGCAGTTATTGATGATGCTGTGGTCTATGGACACTTGCTGAAGGAGTCCAATGGCTCAGTCACTCCAGAAGTTGATGTGTACCGGCCTTTTGATGGACCCATGGGTAGCTTGCCACCTTCTCCACCTCCATTCTCCTTCAGAAAAGACATTAAGCGCTCTTGTAACACCGAGGAGGAACCTCCACCCCTGATGGACACAGACCAAGACGCTTACACATTTGCTCATCAGAAATCAGGGCAATCAAAGGACAATGGAGATGCAAATGAAAAGGATAAGGGAGATACAAGCGTGCCCTTGCTGGAGAATAAGGAACAGGATGGTTTAGTGGAGTAATTTTATGCCAGGTATAGCAGTTTCCTGTGGAAACACAGGTGTAAGGACAATGGCCTAGGAGAAAAACATACTGAAGAGGAATGTTATTTTAAAATATTTTTATGTTGTTTTGTTTCGTGTGTGTGTTTTCTGTCTTTTTTTTTTTTTAACTTCAGTTGTTGATAGCTTTCAGTTTTAAAGTGAACACCTAGCAAACTCAATACTAGTCAGGACTCTCCAGGACTGATTGTGAAACAGGTGCCAAAGGTACACTTCTGCTTTTTACTGTAAAGGCATTGGGAAAGTTAATTCCTAACCACCGTGGCCATTGATAGTGGGGAGAGTGTTCTGTTCAGTATTTCATCCTCTCAAAAGCCATTATTTGTCTGAGTGTTGGTTAGTGACTCCTAGAAGAGGCAGATGGCATCACTGTCTCAAGGCAGCTTCAGGCTGCACATGTCTCAGCAGTCTGCTAACATCTGACCAAAGGTGGGGACACCGTCCTTTCCATCGCTTGCAGCTTGAAAATCCATTATATTTAGCATGCCAGTGGCTATGTGAGTGTAGTGAAAGACCAAGTATGCTGCCTAGAAGAGCTCTGTGCCTGTAAATCAGTGTGATCACTTGAGCTTGGGCTCTTCTCCTTCAGAAGATAAGTTATGGGTTTTCTCTGATTTTTGACTGATGTTATATTTGGATTGCACCATGTGAGCTTACACCAAAGACTATTTTCTTTGCTCTTTTACAAAAACAGTTTCAAAAGTCTAAACCAATTTGTGTTCAGATGCCTGTGACATTCACATTTTACTTATACCTTGCACTTTTGGTTCAAGTGAGAGTAAGGATTCGATAAAGAAATAATGATGTAGTCATTCAGCTGTTTACTGGTGCTTTTCACTTCACCTGTTACTAAGGTTTAAAATACAGGGTAAAGAAAATGGTTTCCAGTAGCTGGTGTCTCTTAAATGAATAAGGAAAGCCTAGATGTTTTAAATTAATTTTTTGTGTATCAGTCTGATTTTAGCAACCATGTTGTTATGGTGGTGGGGGCAGTTCTTGACTTCTGGCAGAACTTGCACTTCAGTTGTCTAGCTGCCCCTGAAAGGCATTTCTTGAAGTCAGGGGAATAATAGGTCTGTTTTTAAGTGCTATAGTTAGTATGCCCCCCAGTTTCTGTGCCTTTTACAACATGAGGGTCAGATCCTTGTGGGTATATGAATGGAGTTGCCTTTTATATACAAACATCTGTCTTGTCAAGGTGTGCAGTTTACTGAGGGTGTTTGTAATTTTGTGTGCAGCACTAGACTCAACGACTGGAGAATTTCTCTCCAGATATCTTTACCGTGACTGTTTCTGGCCTCGTGATACACAGAGGTGACACAAAACTTTTAGACAAGTGTGGCATGCAGTAATGTTAAACATATAATAATGTTTAAAATGAAACTGTCTTTGTTAGAAACCTTACTGTTTACATGAAGTAAAAATGTGGATTTCTTCCTGTATTAAATATGCTGGCATTGCTCACTGACTATTTATTTGGCCAAGTGTTTGTATTTAACAGTGTGTACCATTATACTGCTCGGACCACGAGAAGATTCAGTAAAAAGTCATACCTGATGCAGTTTTCTGTAGTATATATCAAAACACATGCTGGCTAAAAGTGCCTTTTAGTTGTTTCAGGTATCTTCCTGCTCATTTTTATCACAATCAATACAGAAATGTGTATTCCTCGATCTCTGGCTGCTCACTGGGATCACATATTTCAAAGTGTACTGGATCATTTTGATGCCATTTGAGAACTTAAAAAGATTTCTGCAATACCAGTATCAGTTTTTCTCAGGTAACTGAATTGCCAAAAATGTTTTTTATCAGAGTAGTCTGGTCAATGTTCCTCACTTCTGTTTTATTGAAAAATAATAAGAAGTCTGTAAAAGAAATTCAAGGCTCTCTCATCCCTCTAGCTCAGTTTCTGCAGTTCCTTAGATGAAATTTTTAGTTCATGTTCCTTCTAACCAACGAGAGAAAACGTAATGGAGGTTGGGCTTTTGTTCTCAACTTCTCGATCCTTGAGAATATGATTCTTGTTGACTGATACTTTTATGTATTCTGTTTTAACTCAGCTTTTCGTGTGGCAATATAAACCTTAGTTTACAGACGTTTCCAGTCTGAGGTTGACTTTCACTGTGCTTATTTGGTATGTTTAAAGAAAGAGTTCAGGTACAGATTTCTGTTTGCTTTACATTAAGAGAAAGTTGTGACTCAATTTTTTTTTTTAAATAAATAAATAAATTATAATGCTACTGCCAACTGGAGTAACTAATGTATCTCCTTTGCGTGTGTGTGAACTCAGGCTGAAGTATTTTGGTGTCTGCCTGTTGGTAGCTATGCCATCACCCTAGACAATAGAAAGGGGTTTCTAGGGAACTTGGTTTCCTGGGATAATAAACTGCTCTCGGTGCATGTCCTTGTTCTTGCATAGCCAGTGATATGCTGTTAATGACTGTTTTTAAAGGCACGTGTTCAGATCATTGAGGACAAGGGTTGTAAAATATTTGTAGATTTCATATGAAAATAAACAGTTCAGCAGCTTCTCAGTAGGGTCAAGATGTTTGTCATTTACTCATGCCCAAGTGACACATACAATTGAATTCAAAATTAGTTTCTTTTCAGGGATAATAGCACATTTTATGAGCAGTCCTTCAGCCCAGCAGTGACCCTTATGAAAATGTGTGAAGCCCATTTTGTTCTGAATAGAAGTTCATGGAGTCAGTACATACTGCTTGCTCTTTTGGTTTTTATTATTTATTAATTTATTTATCCTGGGGCTACTTTAATGCACATAGAAAATGATGTTTGCGACCCTTACTACCAAGGATCCCAGTAATTGCTGGGAATGGGTCCTAGGCTTAATTAATGAGATCTCCTCTTGGAAGGTGTGGGAAACACAGCAAGGATCGTCCAGTCCCTAGGCCCTCTCCAAAACTGCCAGTTAATACAAATGTAAATGCAAGTGCTTATCATTTGTATCTTTACTGCAATTGTGCCATCCTGGAATAATTCCCTGGCAGTGGTCTTTATCTAAGAATGAAAATTTCTAAGTCAACTTAGCCATTAATTGAGAGGTGAGTGGTTCATAGGAGGACAGCAGTTGCAGAACTCCTGGCCCAAGTGTAATTTGCTTTTGAAGAGCAAAGAGAAGCTCAGGGTTTTGTTGCCCAAACCAGCAAAGCTGAATATATACCTCTTGCTTCTTGGGCTTGAATTTGTAAGGTTTGGACAATCCTGAGCTATCAAAACACTCAGTAATTTATTTATTTTTAAGTGTGTTTGTGAATAGTAGTTACATTTCTGGACAGGTCAAATGCCAAGTTACTATTTTGTTGCATTACAGCAAAATTTGTAGAGCACCAGAAGGAATTAGAAAGTAATCTTTATTGTTGACACCAGACTGACAGTGAGACTTCAACTCCTTGACCATAGGGAGTGAAAACAATCATGTTACTCTGAAGAAACTACCCTGGGATACCTGTGAGTGTGACAGAGAATACATTTAAGTCTGTGAATGTTTTGGGGGGAGCGAGGAGAGAGCAAAACACCGAATATCACTCATCCATGTGCACATCTTCACCAGCCAGCATCTAACTGCAGACTGTGCTATACTCAAAGGGGGGAGCAAACCTGCCTCCCTAAGAACTTTGAAGCTGGAAACAAAAAAAAAGAAAAAAGTGCAGGTACATTTCTGGAGTTTAAATGGCTTTCTACATCCAACTTGGTGATCTTCTTTGAAACTGAGGATTTGTGGCGAGGAGAACTGATCCAGCCTGGAGGAAGGAACAGTCCTTTTACCAGGACTTTGAAACAACATGCCAGAAGTTTCTTCAACATAAATGAAGCATGGCAAATTGTTTCAATTAGCAACACTTAACACATAAAAGGTGTTTTTTGTGGTTTGGGCTGCATCCATTTCTTGTCTTAAAGAATTGCTACACGGCTGCACACAAACCATGCTTTATGCTTCTGGGCAAGATGGATCTTCAAAGATCCAAGGAACTGGTTTGTTCCTTGCTCCATTTCTGAGTGCATTTTGTGTATAGATATGTGCATTTATCCTGGTGCAACTGCTGCAGTCACTCACAGCTGTAGAATGAGTGCCATGATGCATCCTGTCAAAGATACTCCAACAGAGCAGCACTCTCTCAGCACACAGCACTTTTTTTAGACATGAGGCTAGAAAAAATGACCTCACTTTCTGAAAAGTGCTTTCTCAGAAGAAAATGAGAGAAAATGTTTTGGCAGTATCCTGCCATCTTTGCAACAGAACTATTTTATTTTTTTCTAGCTTGAGATTATTTGATTTGAGAACATATTATTTAGAACCGACGAAATGTTTCATGCTCCCCTTTTTCTTTATTTATTAATTTGTAATAATTTTTTAAAATTAAATTATTTTTAATTTGAAATTGTGTGTATTTGATATTTAGTTTCCTTTAATATTTATTTTATTAAATTTATTTTATTTATTTTAAGTTTCATTTTTATTTTAGTTGCTGTTTGCTATTGTTCGTTGCCGTTTATTTTGGAGGCTGCATCCTTTGGTGGGCTGGTTTGGGTAAATACGGAGAGAGGTGAGGGGGCACTTCCCTTTCACCTCCTTAAATTAAATGGGGACAGGCTTGGGTGTTCCTCTTCCTCAGGAACCCTGGGAATAGTTTTGCCTGAAGGGGATATAATCTTTGCCAGTTGCTGTGATGGGAAAAATGTCCCATATTGGCCTTTGCCTTAAGGGCTAGAAAATGGCAGACAGAGCCCATGTGGACACCTCCCTTCATACGTGAGATTAATGGTGGAAAAGCAGCTACTAATTACATGTGTAAATCTAGTTTTCTGCCCAGAAGAACCTATCCTTAAATAAGATTCACCTCTTGGTCTCAGGAGTATGAGCTGCAGGCTCTTAAACCAAATTATTTTAGCATCTGCTTCAAATTCATCATTGCAAATGCTTTCTATTTAAAAGGTGGCATGTGGTTTTTTAAAATGAAGAAGCAAACTAGTGGTGTGTTTTTTCCTCCCGAAATGCAACTTTTATTTAATTGCTGGCTTCTGGAAAAAGTAACCCAGGAACAAATGCATGGAGGTGTTGTTTTGTAATATAGGGTTAACTACAAAGGGAAAAAACCTGTTGCTCTACAGTTTAAGCTAAGTAGAGTTTTGCTCATACTAAATTCTGCATATGTACTTTGGGGCATGACAGCCTGAAGCTTTCAGCTTTGAAGACCTGGACATCCACTGGCAGCTTCTCCTGAGGCAGAAACTATCAGAGTTAGGCTACTTGGAAAAATGTCCCTGCTCCTGATACCCTCAGAAGTGAAAGCTTTAAAGAAAAATGCAGTGATAAATATTTTTGTATAAGAATTATAATTTTAGTAACATGCAAGCTCAACAGCTTGAATCTTTATGGATTCCACATTTGCATAGTAAAGTAAAACTGTTCTACTTTCTGACAAATCAAACCTGTTTAGATACTTGTTAATTCCTTTCACAGCTGAATGCTTTACCCATTCAAAAGCTTATAAACGGTTAATAGGTTTTCCCACAGTTTCCTTAAGTTAATGAGAGTTTATTTAACAAGAGGCAAACCCCAGAAAGTTTACCAAAGGCCAATAAAATATTCTAGTGTGATTGATTGGTGAATATTTTATAGGCTAGTCTTTCAGACCAATTAAAAAAAAAAAGGCAGCATGTGATTCGATTTTCCTCTCTAATTTCTCTTCTTTGGATTATTGAAGAACAAATTTCTAAGTGTCTTAAACCAGCCCAGCAAGGCATATGGGTTCAAGCATGTGTCTAGTATCCCAAAAGACAATATTTTTCCTTGCTAGTCAAACATCTTAGGAAAATGGACAATTGACTATATACCTATGTATTCTGGCATTTCATATATTTGGCTGGTCAGTTCTGCAGGTCAAACTCTGTCATGTTCTCCTTAGGTTTTTATGGTCACCCATCTCTGCTAAAGGACAAGATACAGCTTCAGCTGAAAGGAATTGATGAACCTCTGTAAGAGTGCTTCCCAATACAGCTTGTGGGGGATGTTTAAGGAATCTGTGCCCAGGTTATGGCGGGGAAAGTAGTGCTTCTGGACCTAAGACAGCTCAGCTCAGGCTCCAGAGGCTGAACAATGCATCAACGAAGGTACTCCAAACACCACTGAAAGATGGAGTTTTGTCATCACCCTCCTTTCTTTTCCTACTGTTGTATTTTCATGTCTTGTCTGCCTTTCTCCCCACACTCCCAATCAGCAAAGTTCGAGATAGAGCTCTCCAGAAACTGATTTTTTTGGCAAATGTTCTCTCAATGTCGGTGTGAAATACTTATAAACTTCTGTCTAGAATATATTTCTTACTCTAGCCTCACCTGAACCTGCCTGGAATGCAGCAAAGCTGCTGTGTGAAGTTTGCTACAGCAAGGTCCCCAGGTTTCGCCACAGAGCAGCCACAAAGCTGCTTCAGCGCTGAATGAAGTGGCAATACTTGAAGTAGTTAACATCTCAAGTAGCTGGAGAGGTACTTGGGAAAGCATTAATATATGTAGGAAAAACTCAAATTAGTCTGGAAAGTGTTGCTTCTCTTGACATGAATGACCTCTTGTACAAGTAACACCTAATTATACACCAAATTATGCGGAAGGGTGCAGAACAATAACCCAGGTCCATGAATGGTGCAGTGAATCATATCTCTACCAGTAACCTTTTTCCAAGATGCTTTTTTAACCTTTCTCCAATCTGTACTTGCTTCACTAACACTGACTGTAGTAAAAACATCTCCACCAGTTCACACTGTGCTTTAGGTGATGCAATGGTCATGACTTGGTGGCTTTCTGTCACTGAGAAGCAAAACAAAGGGGAGACATTCCCCTTCCTGCCACCTCGAAGTAGAAAAAAATGATGAGAATTATGCATCCCTTCACTCTGAAAGGCTCAAATATCAATTTTAATCATTAAGCTGAAACTTAGTGCTTATTCTGAGGGTAGAGATTTTTTCCTATATGTTTCCTTTTGGGGTGATTCCACCTCGTTCTGCTGTGTCTTAATTTCCTGATTTTAAGGTCCAGAGCTTTACAGCCATAATGTCTCTTACTTTTTCAATACACAAATTTCATGCAACTTCAAGTCCCTGTCTCTGGAACTATCAACTTTAATCCCCAAGGAGTGTGAGTTCAGGGCATTGTGAAGGGGCAAGGAGAGCAGGAAAGGAGTGGTGTCGTTGGCCCTGCAGGGAAGGTGAGAGGATGGTGACCACAAGGCAATATCACTACTGTGGGCTCTGCCTCACCTGATGCAGCCAGTTCCTGAGATTCAAGACCAAGATTTTCTAGAGACGTCCAGGGTCACCCCAGCTCCCTCATTAGCACATGAATCAAAGGCTGAATTTTTGCTTTGCTCTCTGCAGTTTGGCCTTCAGGGCTGTCTGCTCTCCTTTTTTAATGGACATTTATCACCTGATCAAAGCCATGAGGTGGTTTCATATCTGGCTGTGAACACTACCTACGTCTGTAGTTTCAGCAGGCTTAAAAATAGGCTACTCATATAGGCTGGCAAACAACTCCTATGAATGTTTAAAAGACAGCAAAGTTCTCAGTAATGATGATTTCTGGCTGTTTTCAAGCTTTCCATGTTTTATCTGTAAGGTTTTTTTTTCCCTAGTACTGTGCTTTCAGGATTGTTTACCTTTCTCCAGCAGTACACTACAACTACTTGCTGTGTTTGCATTCTATTTTGGTGCATACATTTTGATTTAGGAACAAACCCCACTAATTGTAGTTCTTTTTTGAAAGCAAGTTCTGTTTCTGGGCTGTGTATGAAACTTGTCAGTCGCTTGCTGTAGGTACACAGCACCCCACCCACACAGCTCCTTCCAAGTCCTCACTCTTCAATGGAACAAATTGTTTAACCCTGTTTATAATCAGTGCAATTTCTGAAGGGTTTCCTAAAATTTGACTGGTTTAAGGTCTCTTGGGGGTTTGGCTTTCTGCTCTGATGTATTATAGAAGGAATTATGAGAGGCTACCTTGATAAATGTGTGTTGCAGCACCCCTGTGCTGGTGCTCGGGCAGGTGTGACCTGTGCCATTGCCCATCTCCTGGGGTCTGGATCCCCCACATCAGCATGGCTTGACATTCAGGGGCTTTGGATCAAAGCCTTCCCAGTGACAGAGCAATGTCCTCATTGCACATGAATCCGGATGAAATTCAAGCGGCCCTTGGACTGTAACCTGCTCTAACAGTGAAGCAAATCTGTCACTGTGGTTGAGCTGATTCACACCTTCATCTGTGCACTCCTGAATTGTGTGTTTGGATTGAACATCGAATATTAAAAAAAAAAAAACAACAAAATCATTTGCTTTTTGGTTCTTTGGCGGAGATTGTTTCTAGTTTCCTTCTGGTTGAATAACTAAATGAAGTTTCAGCTCTCGTCTTCTGAGCAGAGCAGCAAGACCTAGTTAGTATCTAGAGCTCTGGCAGCACTACAGTGTGGAAATCACATCCCACAAGGGATTATTTTATTGGCTTTCTTGCTAATCTTTTCCTGTAGGAAGGCTTTTACATGACAGCTCATCCAACAGGTGTCTGAGGTCGTCTGTCTGCTCCTGAAATGCCTGTTTTTCTCCTGTGACTGTAGAAGAGGAATAAGTTATGTAGGTAGGATCCCTTGCTCAGTGGCTGTGTTTGCACAGAAGTTGATGTGACCTGTGGAGATCTCTGAATTATACCTCCTGCTCAGAGCAAGGTCCCATTGGCCAGGGCCATGTCCAGGCAGGTTTTGAGTATCTCCAAGGGTAGAGGCTCCACAGCCTCTCTCAGAAACCGGTGCCAGGGTCTGAGTACCCTCACAGAGAGAAAGGGTTCTCTTCTCTTTAAGCAGAATTTCATGTTTTTCAGTTTGTGCCCATGCCTCTGTCTTCACTACCCTCCCCCATCAGACATTTAAGATAAGATCCCCTGAGCCTTCTCTTCTCCAGGCTGGGCAGTCTCCGCTCTTGCTCTCTCCTCACACAACAGCTCCCCAAATCCCTTCTATTTCCCTGCACCCACTTCACTAAGTCCTTATCCCTCCTGTACTGGGGAGCCCAAAACTAGACCTGGCACTCCATATGTGGTCTCATTGTTCCTGAGAAACACAGAAACCAGGTAAACTATTGAATGTCAGAGACCTCACTTCTGGGATCCTTGTTAATGGGCGTGACAGAAACAGAAGTTACTGACACTGCAGTGGGAAACCAAGCTGTCCATGGGGCATTTCTGCAAAGCAGCAGGGGTTGTAGGTTTTATTTCCCCTCCTGCATTTTCTTTTACAAGCTGCAGTGCTTCCCAAACTGTGTTTTCTAAACACAGCTTCTTGAGGCACGTTCTCCATTGCCAGGTTGGCAAGCGGCTTGTGTGTTGTGTTCTCTGACTCAGGCTCAGGGCCAGCTTTCTAACAGGGCTGAGGCGAGAGCAGCCATGTTCTGAGATCAGCAGCTGGCCTCACCTCTTGGCAGCACACCGTCTTGGGTTTTTCTTTCCTTCCTGGAGGGATGCTGCAGGCATTGGGGTGCCTTGTGGCTGCTGCCAGCATGGATGGCCCCAGGCTCCAGCACAGCAGAACAGGGAGGTCACAGGGAGGTGATGCAGACACTGACCTATCTGCACATCACAGGACAGAGTAGAGAGGCTGCCAGTTGTGAGGCTAAAATAGTTGTGATTTGTTTTCAGCTGTATTTGGAACAGTCTCCAACTGTTACCTTTGGACTCCCTCTGGGTGCTTCTAGATATAAAAGCAATAAACCATCTTTTTTGTTTGTTTGTTTTGTACACAATAGCCTGATATCCTCTCTATCTCCCATCCCCAGGGAGTTTATTTTTATGCTCTCCATTAGTTTAGTGACCCCCCAAGCTGGTTTATATTTATGCTCCCAGGGGTGTTTTGGCTTAGCCTTATTTGCTGAGTCTCACAGATCTGTGCTTCTTCCCTATCTACGGTGGTTTCTGAGCTGGAGAAATGAAACTTTAATTTAGCTTTTAATTTTATTTGTAAAAGGAGAGACTGACAGTGGGGTTCAGTGCTTACCCAGGAGCAGGAGCAAACAGTAAAGCCTATAGGAAGCACAAGACTCAGTGCTTCATGGGCAGAGGGGGTCCTTCCCTTTGGAGGTTCATTCTACCAGTGGTCTCATTCCACAGCCACGGAGATGGGAAGAGTGTTCCCCCTGTGTCAGGAAGGAGCAGAGGTGTTGGGGGACTGTTCCTTGGAGCAAAGGATGACAGGGAGGGGGTGCACCTGATGTGGAGAGAACCTCCGGTCTGAGTAACACCCAGGCTGAGCGGACACGCACAAGGAGCAGACGTGTGGGGTTGGGTTTCCTGTTAGGATTACCACCGAGTCCCACAAAAGTGTTCGAAGCTCAAAACAAAACTTTTGGCTCACAACTCCCAAATTCTTACCCACCTTTGCCTACTCAGCCCTTTCACTGACTGATGCCAAAAGCAACCTGGCTGCTGAGGTGTGTGGACACTGTGCTATTCTGGCCCTTCTGCAGAGGGAGACTTTGGAAAGCTATTACCTGTTTTATGGTTAACCATTTCACTCTGAACCATTTGGTCCTTTCCTGGACCTTCAGGCAAAGACCTGGACCAGGTCTTGAACTTCTGGACCCGAGTGAGTTGGGGTGGAGGCAATCACTGGGGTGGGTTAGCATAGCTCTGTTGAAGTCAGCTCTGGATGGTGTAGTGCTGGAGGAACTCCTTCTGTAACTTTTATTCTTCTGTTTATATAAATATATGTACATTTCATGCTTCATCTTTCCTCTGCTGTGTCACAGAGCCACAAGCAGCTGAGTGGTGCCATGAGTGGCACAAGGTCTTGTACAACATCTCCTGTTTTTAATAACATGAGGTTCATTAGGGACTGCAGGCATGACAATACATTGGTTCAGACATGATCACTTCCACATTTCCTCTTCCTGGGGGAAGAGCTGAGGTTTCTTTCCATTAGGCTGCATGTCTTTGGCTGAGACCACACTTTGTGGACAGCAGATGTTCCACTCTGTCTTGAGTGCCAAAGGATTTAATGGAAGATTGAAAAAGTGATGCTTGTCCTGGCCCCCAGCAGATGGACCACATGTGCTCAGGACAGTCCCCTACTCAATCCCTCCATCCTGGCATTCCTTGTGACCTCAAAACACAGGGCTGGACACAAAAAACAACATTGCTGTGGTAAGCAAGGATGAGGAATCTTCTAGAAATTCCTTCTCTTTGGCTTTTCAAAGAAAATTTGTAGTTCATAATATACAGTAAGAAGAATGTAAGAATAATATCAAACTTCTAAATGTAGCACTGGAACTATAACGTCAGTTTTGTCATCCTGGATCCAACAAATACAGCAGGGGCAAAGCCATCCTTCCCTGTGCTCCTCCCAGCTTCCGAAGAGCAAAACATCTATGAGGAATGGTGCTGGCAGTTTAGCTATGTGAAAATAGAGAGCAAGAGAGATATGAGCAAGAAATCTGCTGGGAGCGACTTATTATTTTTTAGATTTGACAGACTGACTCCTTCATGTCCTCTCTGGGAACATCCTTTGGCATCCATGTCTGTGGCTGTTTTTCAGATTCACACTCCTCACAAAGATCATCCAGCTCCAGCACCCACAACTTCCCCAAAGCTCAGCATTGCCAGGGTCCATGGCTTTCACACTGTTCCTCTTTCATTCCTGGGCTCCCATAAAAGCCCTCTGTTTATTTCTCTGACCACACATTTGTGTTTTAAGACCTTGTGGTTTATGACCAGTCAGGATTAAAGCCAGCAACGCTTCCAGCATTGCTGCTTTGCCTTCACATGTATCTCAAAACATGGAGGGAACATCTGCCAAAGGAACTAGAGGATTTGTATTGACAAGCTGGCTTGTAGGGTGTAACCATGACCTACAGCAAAGAGTTTTGGAAAACATCAGGAGCAGGATCCAAAGTAAAGCCCATTGAAGGGCTGTGCAAGAGAGATCTAATTTCCCACGCAGTGGAACTGCGGATGTTGAAACTTCACAGACTGGTGTGAGGCAGTGTCTTCTACACGGATGGCCTTCTCTCCTACATGGGACACTGGAGAGGAGAAGGGGAAGGAGAAGGAGAAGGAGAAGGAGAAGGAGAAGGAGAAGGAGAAGGAGAAGGAGAAGGAGAAGGAGAAGGAGAAGGAGAAGGAGAAGGAGAAGGAGGAGAAGGAGGAGGAGGAGAAGGAGGAGGAGGAGAGGGAGAAGAAGGAGGAGGAGAGGGAGAGGGAGGAGGAGGAGGAGGAGGAGGAAGTCATCACCACCTCAGTGGGTGAAGGAGAGGGACTGTTGGTGCCGCTGCAGCTCTGCTCATTGTGGAGGAAGTGGGAGGCAGCCTGGGAAGGATTAGCTCCATGCTGGGACCTGAGGTGCCACCTCCCCTGGCACCACTGCTGCTGCCAAACAGGGCTGAGGGAAGGACCTTCCTTGTGGGTTAGCTTGGATTTCAGAATGAAATTTCCCAGCAGCAAGGGAGGGGAGGAAGGAAATCTTATTTTCTTATAAAAGGATTCCCTGCCTGTATCCTGTGTATGGCATGTGACTAGGATGATAATGGGGCAGGAAGGGGAGAATCCTATAAAGCATATTACAGGGTGGGAGGCTCTCACTTTCTGCTTTTCCTCTCTGCCTTTGTTATCTCCAACCTTCAGACAGATCCCTGGAGCTGCTCTAAAGAGAGAGACAAGGAGAAGAAAGTACTCCAATCACACTGACACAACTCCATTCCTTCAGCAAGCTGTATAGATATTTTTATTTTATAGTCATTTGAACAGCGGAGAGTTTGGCAATAGTGACAACCTCAGAAGCATGCACTCTGCATTTGTGTGTATGTGTGTGTGTGTGTGTTTCCAGCTTGGCTCAGACTTGATGTCTTGGAACACCTAAAACCATGCTGCTTTTAAACAAAGCAGCAGAACTGGAATCCTGTCCCATGGGCAGGATCCTGTCTTGACACATCCAACGTGGAAGTGCAGAGAATGTGACCCAAACTGGAGGGGTTATCACCAAGCACTGGACTGCAAAGAACCACTGATACCTTTTAGCCAACAGCCAGCAAAACTTTTCTAAGCTGCCAGGGTGACCTGCACTTCTTTCCCACCATTGCTGTTTATTTAATTTTTTTTTTACTTTAAACCTTTTCTCAGTAAAAAATGACTGAGGTCAGACCTTCATCTGGGCATGAATATATTGATACAAACAGTGCTCAGCAGATTTATGTTTGCCAAGGACCAGCAAAGACTGGACTAGTTCATCTGGGTTGCCATCATTTAAACAGGTCAGGTCATTCCTAAAGCTGCTAGAGTGAGTTGTCCTGGGGCTTGTTTTCAATGCATAGTTGTTTTTATATAGCAACATATTCCCTAATAGTATTGCATTTATGCTATTTATGTATCACATACATCTTTTATTTCCTATAATATAGTTGACTAACTGTGCTCCAAGTCATCTCTGCTTCCCCCTTGACACTGCAGAGCAAATAAAGCTTCTGATGGGACTTTTTTCAAAGGATCTGGCAGTGGGTCTTGCTCTCCCACTGAAGTCAGTGAAACTGGCTTCTGGCTGGTGAGAAAAGGACCAAACATGCCTGTAACTTGTCAATTTATTCATGAACATAACCTGACTAGTTATGTTGGACAACCGCTTGAGCAGCTGGTACCCTGCCCAATTGTATCTCAATGCAAAGCGGGAGTAGCTCCCTCTGCCCGTTGAGACAGGACCTTGATCCTTACAAGGCTGAATCAGGACACTGTGAGGAGCAAGGAGCTCCCACAGATTGCTGCCAGGGCTTATGGGGAAGCAACACAAGAGAAGAAAGCAGAAACTGGCTATGCTAGTGTCCCAAGAAAGCTCAGCAAAATGGGAAAGGACACTGCAGGGTGACAGCCCTGGGCAGCCGAGGCAGCTGGATGCCAGGCTGGACTACTGCACTGGTTCTTTGCCAAAACAACTGAGCCATCTTAATAAATTCCCTGTGTAAAAAAATATATCTATAGATCGTGCCTTAGGAAGAGCAGCAAGAGGGCTGGATGCGGCCGAAGGAAATGCTCTAGCGCTCTATAGCCCCACAGCGAGCCGCGGCGACTCTCTCTGCAGAGGGTGACTACTGGAGCACGTGTGTGTGGGTGTGCAGATGTGCATGGACGTGTACACACAGCTACAGCTTCATAACCCTGCTGCCCAGAGGGGAGACCCGGGCTGGGGCGGGCAGGGGGAGGCCGTGCCGCTACACGATCATGAACTGGCAGACGTAGGGCAGCTGCTCTCGGCACCTCTTGTCGAACCACTTGCCATTGGCGGTCCCCGACAAAGCTGCACAGTTTTCCAGCTTGCCACCGTCGGGCTGGGTGGTGATTTCAGTCTCCCAGTTCTTGTAGCGGATGGGGCTGCCAGTCATGTCGACCCACTTGCCCTCCGCGGCCATGTCGTTGAGGCCCAGCCAGATCTCGGCCTCCGAGCCGATGCTCTTGCGCATGTAGTCGTAGAGGGCATCGTTCTCCTCCCCGTTCTGGGGCGTGCTGAGCGTGCCGCCCTGAGAGATGCAGTTTTCGCTGGCCTCGTGGTATGTCTTGGTCTCCGAAAATGCCAGGAAGCATTTTAGGTGAATTTTGGTGCCTTTCAGGCAAACTGAGAGGTTACCACATGAACAGAATAAAAAGACAAAAAGAGAATCTGGTTTAAAAATGATGCCCGGGAAGAGGCAGCAGCAGCAAACCCAGCAGCCAGACTGCAAACTTAATTCCTTAGGCTGCACAGTGACCCTTGGCAGCATGGGATTCCAAGGGCCCCTCTCCCTCCTATGCAGGGCGGTTCACAGTCATGGGGACATGCCCTCCCCCACTGCAAACCATTGGGTGAAATGGATTTTCAGGGTGCCCCTGCCACCCTTCCGAGCTCTGCTATTGCTGGAGCAGAGACATAGCATGGTCCTCCTGGCCCTTCCCCTAGCCTTGTTCTTCCCCAGCCAATGCTGCTCTTTCTCTGATGAATTTATTGGAAATAAGGTTTGCCATGGCACTGCTGAGTGTTGGAGTGTTTTGGGAAAAGGCCTGCATGCCAATTAAATCATCTTAATTATGCAAGATGAAAAAAAAGTCTTTTTTAATAAGCTTTGATCAGAAGCATTGCACTTGCATAGCTTGAGGTCTTCAGAGAAAATTTCTACTTGCCTCTGATTTTAGTGTTAAGGATATCAATTTATTTTGTTTTTCTTTAAGCTCTAAACCTTGAGAGTGCGGGGTACTGTAGCCAAACAATACCTAATCAGAGCCACACATTAATATCCAAACCAATTACTTCTCAATGTATGTGAGCTTGGAACTAAAGCCTTGATTTTGCTTGTGTTCCTTTTCTTTTAAGGAGAAAATTCTCCTTAATTTGCGTTTTCGTCTCATTTCTGCTTCATGTTTTGCAAATCCTACTCCTACTGATGTCAGTGGAGTTTGCACAGAATAACTATGGAGCATGTCTGGAAGGTGGACACTTTGGGACTGTCCTCTGTGTATGTTGAATGAAGCAGGACTGACCTGCAGTGCAGTTCCCTGGGCAGTACCACGGTGTATATCAGAGACCGGGTCACCATTTCACTGGGGTTCACACAAAAGAGTAATCTGCATTTGGTTAAAGCACAGACTAATCCAAATACTATCCCTCCACCTCATAAAGGAAAATGAACATCTGGCTTAGCACCACAGGAATATCCATAGCTGTACAAATGGGAAGTGCATAAAGAGGGGGACCCCACACTGCACAACTCCCATCATTAATTGCCCGAGGAGGTTCACGAGCCTGGAGGAATTGCAGAAACCCACACTCTGCTTTGATGCCCCAGCCTCTCTCCCCATGATGGGCTTGTTGCTGTGGGGTGCTTGGGCATCTCTCATCAAGGCATGTGGAGCAGTTACAGCCGCTTTATGAGCAGCTCCTCTCTCAAAGCAAAAGCCATGTGTTCTTCAGTAAGCCCTTTACCTGTCTGGAGTGCTTGCTTTTCCTTCAGTAGAGCAACCTCCTGAGAGATGTTGTCAATCATGGCTTTCAGGTCTTCAATCATTTTGAGGCTCACACCATCTGTCGGAGGAATCAAAGAAAGAGCACAAATATTGGTTGCACCCCAGGGGAGGCAACCAAATCTGTTCCTATCATCAAAACGCCATGTTTCTTTGCCCTCAGAGAAGGATAAACAAAAGGAATCCACAAAGTCAGCACCTGTGTCCCCTTGCACATCCATCAGAGCGAGTTTGCTTGCCAGCCCAGCTCCACTATCAATAACAACCTTGTTTTCCTGGTTCAGGTTTTGGGGCTGTGTACCCCATGGGGCTTCCTGCTGCAGACATCACCCTTTGGGTTGCCACTGCAGTGCTGGGGAGGAGGTCACATGCATGAGCATTCAAGGTGCAGGCTTGTCTCTGGCACCCCTGTGCAGAGCTGTCATCTGGGGTGGTGCTGCATGGGGGTCGAGCTCCCAAAACGCAGGAGGACACCATCTGATGCTGCCCTGCCTGAACAGAAGTCTTGTCACACACGAGTGTTTTGTGAGCAACTTGAAGCTAATGATGATCAGGATTTTTTTTTTTTTGATTCCTCAAAAAGATGCTCTCTCTCTCTTCACAGCACACCCTCCTGGCTTCCCTTAAACACCGTAACACATGATGTTCTCTGTATGCCCTCCTGGCTGCACCCACCTCTTGTCTGCTGTCATTGGCGGGTTGGTAGGAGAGCATTTCGCTCACCAGGCTGATGCTCAGCAGGAAGGGCTGGAAGGGCTGCAGTACCTCCGCTAGATCTGCCTCTGCACCACCAGCCACCAGCCTCTGCCCACCAAACACGCCATCCTTTGGGCCATCACAGCTGCCTCTGCCTCATCTCTACCTTCATCACCCCCACTGTAGGTATTCAAACACTGTCCAGAGCTGCTCTCCTGCTGCGAGAAGATGCCTCTTTGGCTGGGGGGCTGGGTGCAGCTGGCTACTAAAGCCTATGTCTTGCTAGGTGTGTTGCTTCTGCAATGGCTCCAACCAGCTCTTAATCAGTACTTGGATTTCTCCTAGGCAAGAGCAAATGGACCACTTACACCTTGAAGGTGGTGGGAGATTGGACATTGAGGCATTTGTAGGCATCTCGTACTTCTCATGTTGTAAGCATCTAGTAATTCTCATGGGGTGAAAGGAAAGGGGACAGCTTGCCCATGAATGCAGTAGGAGGGGCTTCCTTGAGGGCCAAGGAGCTGAGGTACCAAGCCAGGCAAGCAGGGAAGCAGCTTGGATGCGGACCAAAACCACCAACCCAAGATTACATGGTGCCATGAATACGGAAAGCCAGACATATCAGGAGGAGGGCATTAAGCTGCTGTACTCATTGCTCAATTAACTTTAATGGATTCACTTAACACTGAGGCACTAGATATTATTTTGCTGCCTTTGATGAAAACACTTAGTGGGAAACGGCCAATTAATCATGGGGTTTTTTTTGCATGTGAGCCTGTCTTGCAGCAGAACAAATGTTCTAAGGCTTAAGCAACATCCAAAGGCCTTGGCAGGACACTGCCAATGACTCTTGCTGGAGCAGCTCTTTATGGTGTTCCAGCTGGGTTTGCTGGTGGGTTCCCACCTTGAGGGCCCCTGCCACGAGAGGTGACATGTCTCCTTGATAACTACCTAAGAGCCCTGTCCCTTTTCAGTACCTCATTTCCAAATCCTGGGCCGTAAGATGTTCCTACAGCACTGCATTCACTGGGACGTCTCATGGACAACCAGGACTGGTTAACTCGCCCTTCAGCTATAAAGTGAGGACCATGGCTGCACCAACAGACATTGTGTCGTCTATTTTATTGCCACGGGTTTTTGTCTTGGTGCTGTCATTTCCTCGAGGCCCACCTCCTGAAGCCTGGGATCAAGCCTGTTCACAGTTAGGGTTTTCTGTGATGGAAGCCGGAGTACGGGATGCTGGTGCTCCCGTGGGAGCTGGAGTGGGTCCTTGTGCAGGACCGTGAGCGGCAGGATTAAGCGTGGGCAGAGGCAAGGTCAAAAGGAGTCTCACAGAAGGATGTGGGTCGCAATAGTCTGTTGGTTTGAAAGCCTGGCCAGAAACGTATTTAAAGCTGCAAATGGGAACTCTTGCCCATTCTCATTACATGCTGAATAACAAACTAATCCCTCTGTACCTAATTTTAATGTTTCGACTATTCCGGTATGAAATTCGGATATATATATGGGTTTCTTAGCTTTGCCTGGAGATCCAAATATCTTTCTGTCCTTCAGTGGCATGATCATTGCTCTGGCTCACAGTGTCTGTCATCAAACCTCTCTGGCCATCAGTATTTCTTCCGACAACCAGGCATTTCTCTGAATGTACCAAGCAAAACAGGAAGGTCCCATATTGCAGTCTGTCCCTGGATCAAAGGAGGAGACTGAACACACCCACACTGGATTTATAGCACCGTAAACATTCACAGGCATCTTCAGGGAAGAGCACCCAGACAAGAGTACACCGAAATTTTGGGCAGTAGGTGGCATTAGGAGTGAAGCCCAAATTAGTCCCTACCCAGGGATTTAAGCATACAGACTCTGATTTCTGTTTCCAGTTACCTTAGAAATACATGTGAGAGCTATGCAAAGATATTCCCTTCCATGATCCCAGCACCCCATGATGGCTGTGACCAAGGGGAGCCCCCCTGGGGCTGACACCTGCACCCCCAAGCCATGGGGTGTCAACGCCGCCCAAGCAGGGATGCCAGTGCCTTCCTCCCCTGGGCATTCTTTTGGATGAGAGATCCAGAGCTGCCAGACAAGGCCAAATCCCATCTGTATCCCAAGACACTGGGGCTCAGGGAGAGTTTGCTGCACTACTGCATTTGGAGCAATAACTGGGGAGTAATTTGAGGGGGAAAAACACAACAGCAGGCAAAGTGCATGTGCTGTCTCAGCATTTTCTAAATACTGTGGTTTGGCTTTTTCATGTTGAAATAGCATCATTCTTCATTCTGAAGCAAATCCAAACGTAAGCAATAATTACAAAAAGAAAAAGTAAAAAGAAACATAAAAATCTTGGCTCAAATCAGTGCTTTCTTTTCTAACATTTGTGGTTTGGCTGTATAGATAAAAAAAATAAATCCAGCCAAACACCCCAACCCTCCAGCGGCTTTGCTCTGCCTGACCCTCCAAGGCAAAGTGCATGGGTAGAACCAGGATGGGGGTACTGGAGGCCTGGATGAGGATGAGATGGGGCCATCCTGCCATGGTTCAGAGGAGAAATCGCTGACCCTGGTCCCTGTGGTGGCTAGGCAGCCAGGCTTAGATGTGGAGAGGGGCTGGAGGCAAAGAGGAGCTTCATAGCGGATTTTTAGCGTTTTTCTCCCTCTTTTCCCACCCCCTGGCGTTGGTAAAAATCTGAAACGTATTAACCAAGAAATACTGGAAGTTTCCAGTAAAGGCGGGGCAGCTGACCCCCTGTGGGGCTGGATGCAACTGGTCAAAACTGCCAAGTTGCTGCGTTTTTCCCTTTTCTCCATAGAAAATAAGACCTTTCCTTTGAAAAGAAATTCTGAGTAAAACCTGCCACCAGCTGGTCCAGATGGCTTGATTTTCAGGACACGCACCTCAAAATTTTTTAAATCAGAGACAAATTTTCCTGCCAAAAAGGTGATTTTTCTCCCACTTTCTTGTCACTAATCGATTACAAACAGCAGTTGCAATGACACCTAGAGAAAAAACAGGATTTGTCTAAGAAATGTCTCTCTCCTGGTACCTTCAGTGAGTGCAACGCATGTATTTGCCCTATATGAGCCCAAGGGGGTATTTTCTGCTCTAGAAAACAGTCATAGACTGTTTTCTCTGTTATTCCATGTCCTGCAGAGTAAGATGTGGAAGAAGCATTCAAGTTTATGAATTCATAGAAAGATCTAACGGGAGAAAAGGCAAACATTTCTCAAGGATGGAATCTGACAAAAATAGCCACTGGGTGAGTGCAGAGAGCAGCCGGGCCAAGTGAATTCCAGGGATGCTTCTTCCTTGCTCCCCACTTCGTTCCAAGCAGGAAAGTGCCTGCCAGAAGCAGTCCAAGCCCATGCGACTGCGGTCGGACACATCAGGCAGGCAGGCTCACATGCTGCTTCCTCACCTCACCTGCCTTCTCCTGTACTTAATGTGCCTTGAGTCAGAGCAAGAAAGGATGGGACAGGAGGAAAACAGGAGAAGAAAAGGAAAAACAAAACCACGAAGGAATAGAAAACCCAGGCACCTTTGTGTGTGCACTGCTGCCTGGCAAGCCTGAGTGTTCAGAGCTCGTGTCCGGTGTGAAATACCCCCGAGGCCAGTGGTTCTAAACTAAGAACCCTGTTGATACTTAATGGAATCTATGTTTTTTGCCTGCTTTTGTCTCCAAAATTGTCTGTCATCTGCCACTTACTTGCTTCTGAAAAATGAATGAGAAGGGGTGGTGGTGGTGGTGGTGGGGTTATAGAAAGGGAGAGTTTAATAAAGGAAAAATTTGGGATGAACCTTGGAGGGAACATGGAAAATGAGTTCCCTCTGAAATTCCGACCAAGCTATCCCAACAAATATATTCAAGGTAGAACCCACCAAAACCGTTTCAACACCCTCACTGTTTTACAGAAGAGGTACACAATCATTCCCACGGAGGAGGGTGGGAGGAAACCACTTTATTTGGTTTTTAGATGCTTTTTATGAAGTTTCACTAAAGCACTGTTAAATGCCCAAACGAGTGGGCTGACTGCAACCACCCCAAGCCCTGCAAGTCTTCCTGGCAGGGAAGCTGCCGCTGCCCCTTACCTTTCTTGGCAGGCGCCGGTTTTTGCCGGACTTTGCCGTTCTGCTGTCCGGAGACGTGGGCGAGGGAGAGGAGGCAGAGGAGGAGGCAGGCTGCCCGGAGCGCCATGCCGCTGCCGTGTGGTCCGAGCGGAGCTGCAGCGGCTCCGCTCTGCCCTCACACAGCCGCCTGGACACCGGCTGGAGCCAGGAATGACTGTCCCAGCAAGCCTCCCGCTGAGCCCGGGCCAGCGGCAGCCTCCCGGCCCCGGGGGGGCTCAGGCGGCTCCGGCCAAGGCTGCAAACTTCCCAGAGGGATTGCAGCTCTTAGCACGCTGCTTGTTTTTGTTAAAAAGAGAAAAAAAAAAGAAAGAAAGAAAGAAAAAAGGAATGAATGTACCGACAGTCTGCTAAACTAAACAGAAGGAAAGGCTAGGAGAATGGCTGGAACGATTTCCGATGGCTTTTAGCGAAACGCCACGAGTTTGATCTCGTGTGTCAGCGATGGCAACGGCAAGGTGAGGTGTGACACGGCGCTTGGGTGGCCGAGGGGACAGAGAGGGGCCACCGGGCCCCCGCCCCTCAGCAGGGATGCCCGTAAGGAATGTGCCGGCACCAAGAGGGGCGGAGGGAGCACGTGGAGCGACTGAGCACCCCGGTTCCTTGCTCACAGTGTAGGGTGGCCCTTACCCCTCTAAAAACCAGTTCCGCTGTGGCTTTGGTAGGGTCGTCCTGCTGTCATTGCCTCTCCATGGGATGAGCGGGACTTGAGATCAGGGGCACAGGTTCCACAGAAAGCCATTCTCACAGAGACCCCTTTGCAGGTTCCCAGCCTGACTTCTCGGAGCAGCTGGGCTGTGCTGAGCAGCTCTGCAGCCTACACCAAGACCACTGCCTGTTTTTTTGGGTGGTATGGTCGTTCAGCAGCTGCAGCACAAGCAGGTAAGCCCTTCCCGCAGGAGGAAAAGCAGCAGTTTGAACAAATGGAGGAAATTCATGTAGAGGGAGGAGAGGAGGGATGGACATTTTGGAGAACTAAGTGCTCCAGACATCAGCCATTAACCTTATATATTTTCTGATAATTTAAGGCAAGATGCCACCCAGCACAATGTGAACTTCTGGAGTTGTAGGAGTATAAAAGGTCCAAGATAAACTGGGATGTGACTGGAAAAAGAGCTGCCATTAAGTTAGTTCGGCAACCACTGTGTTACCCTGCCTCACACTTCTGCCTCACAAGAGAAATCCTGCCTTGATGTCCTCGCTGAACGGAGAGCTCCTCGCAGTCCCAGCTTCTGAGGCATAGGAGGAACAGTTTGATTTCCACTGCGCTTTACAACATGCACCAACCCTCACTCAAATTTAAACTGGAAAATACATATTTTGGGGATTTACTGTTCTCCTGCTTGGACTATCCCAAAATGAAATGGATGGAGCCCAAGAGATGCCGGACACTTACATACATATACATGTTCCCTTTCCTTGACACTCAAAAGTACTTTTGGTAACTCAGTACCTCCCAGTTTTCCTTGGCTACAGATATGCTTGCCTGCCTTTGCTTTGATTCATGTGCTGCCAAGCTGGGGAAAAAACCAAAACGCTCCCTTTGCTGCTGCCCACGAAATGGCTGTGGTGTGGAGTCTGACAGCAATCCCTAACCTCAGATATCCGTGTGGCTGGGACTCACTGGAGTTTTGCCCAGCTGAAACAAGAAGGGCAGGGTGGCTTTCCATTAGTCCCTGAAGAACAGGTCTGCACCAAGGAGCCCTCTCCCGGCACCAGCCAGCAGGTCCTGTGCTGGATGCCACCATATTTTTTCTTGAAAAATGAGAAAAATGAAAATAAGTAGACTCAAAACACTTGTGTCCAGCTGTAACACCTATCCACTGGGGGCTTTGCCACAATTCTGTCCAATGTAGACTGAAAATAAAAATCCCTGACATGACAAAAGCTCATAAACTCCCACCAACCCAGAT
The DNA here is from genome assembly GCA_013398015.1 of Oreocharis arfaki. Taxonomy (NCBI): domain Eukaryota; kingdom Metazoa; phylum Chordata; class Aves; order Passeriformes; family Paramythiidae; genus Oreocharis; species Oreocharis arfaki. The sequence continues at coordinate 442,917 of VZRR01004293.1, forward strand.
GATGGGAGCAAGCTGAAGTGTTGCTGCATTGGATCCAGAATGAGGATGCTTTAGGGAACAGCCATCCCCTGCCCAAGCTCCTGCTGAAGCCAGAGGTTCCAGTTAAATAATGGGGCTCTCAATGGTCCTTTGCTCTCGAGATCCCAATGATTCATGCTTCTTATGTAAGAGAGGTGCGGGAGGTGAGTAGAGGTAATCCTTTTTATTAGATGAACTAATAGAGCTGGAAGTCAGCAGCAAAATACTAAAATTATGCCAAGAAACTAAGGTTTTGTCCATGATTTTTAACATCTGTGCAATTATGGATCTTACTTCCCACTAAAGGCACTTTACTCCCTGGTTTCACGCCCGGTCTCCTGGTTAGAGAGCAGCTCCTGTTAATTGCAAGGTAACTGGTTTGAGATGAAAAAAAGAGGGTAGAAGAACCTGTACTTATGGAACCCATTCAAGCACTGCAGGGAAGCAGACAGAAAAGTTTACGTGGCTTTGTGAAACCCAGTAAGAAGGCTGTGATGCGGAATTTGGAAGGCTTTCAGTTAGCAAAACAGTATTTGGAATAAGCCCACGAAAGGAAGCTGGATGCTCCTGGCAGCAATGCAGACCTGTGATTTTGTGCCCAGCTAGGCAAGGAAATGGGCAGCGAGATCAGAGGCTGTTTTGCTTTGGCTCCTAGGAAAAGAGCAGGTATGGCCAAGCCAAGAAATGAGGCAGCGCTGCCGCACAATGGCTGGAAAGCGCAAGGGTGGACTGGATAACAGTTTTCACACGGTCATTATCAAGATCAGCAGTTACCAGACCTGGCCTTTCAGGGCTAAGCCCAGTTCAAAGGCAGGCCACCCCAAGGCTCTTTGCCTGAAGCCCCCCATCCTCTGGGAAGGCTCCTGCCTTCTTCCCCAGCACTGACAGCAGGAGAGCAAAGGGGAGACCCAAAGCATCTTTACATGCGGGGCCCTGCAGCTCAGGGGCCTGATCCACAGCTAGGGCAGCACACTGGGTTTCACACCTCTGCTCCCTTGAGACCAGCTCAGTCCATTAGAGCCTGGTGCTAAAACTGCCAGGCTTGTGAGTTCAGTCCCTGCATAGGCCATTCACTTAAGAGTTGGACTTGATGATCCTTGTGGGTCAGAGGATACTCTGTGATTCTGTGACATCCACTCTGCAGGGGTGTGATCCGTGCGTCAGTGGCACCACAGTGACCTCGAAGAGGAACAGGAGACAAACAGCAGTGGACAGTAAAAAAAACTCTGCGAGGAAGTGGGGCTAGCAGAAGAAAATCTCTGATATTCATTAGCCGCTGCCTGAACTCGTGCTGGCATCATTCCTGACTTCCACCAGCATAAACATCGGAACAGGTTAAAATGGAGAGAGCCAAATCTATGGATCATTGTTTTGGAGACCAATTGAGAAGAAATGCAATAATAGTTCAATAAAGGGCGGTTTTCATAAGGACAATGATGGGGAAAACCAAGGATTTTGCCAAAATAATCGCCAGCAGCAACTTTAGGAAACTGGCTCTGAGCCTAAGGAGGGAACCTTCTCATTCTATCCCATGGCAAACACAGCTCAAATCCCTGTAGCCCACGTTCATCAAGGGCTCCAGGACAGAAGCATCCATTCTACAGCAGATCCTTGGGCTTTAAACTGGACGCAAATGTGGGGCACTTGAGTTCAAGTAGTATCATCTGTTTAAAAACACTTCAGTTTGGAAAGGAGCTGCACGAAAGGACTCACACTCCATTTGTTTGGAGACTGCAGCTCCTGTAGGCTAGAAGTTATCTGTCTGTCTTCACTGCTTTGTGTTTGCCCACCACCCAGACTCCAAAGAGCCAAAGGAAAACCATAGTGAAGTGTCTCAATTTAACAGGACAACTCTGGAGGAATTCCTAACTGTCTAGGTCCACCGCCTGTCACAGCATCAGTTCAAGTGAGGTCACCACTGAACTTGATGTCAGTATTTTTGGACAGGCAAGTAGACAGCAGTTCTGTCAACTTAGGCTCTTATTTCATGTCGTTCTCACCTTTTGAGCATTGGTTGGCTTTCATTTCGCTCTGGATGCTGAATTATGGATTAGAAGAGAATTTCAATGTCAGCCTCAGGAATTCCTTAACTTTTTTAATTTAGAGAAAAGTTTGCATGATCAGACAGCTGGAAGAAAGCAATCCATGGCCTTGAAAAGCCTCATTAGGTTAAAGCTGGTCTTCCACTGGAGGGAAGGAAGGACTTGAAGGCAGGACTTAAATCACGACTTTTCAACCCATAGGTTTCCAACTGTGGGAATAGCCAAACTAGCCATTTGCAAGACACAGAGAGAAGGGGCAGTGAGAGACCTCCTCTGAAGGGAAGGTCTGCAGGCTGGTGGTTCCAAGTACCTCCAATGCCTGAGCACACTGGCTTGGCTGTGGTCCCTTCCACAACCACTTGGATGGAGGAAATCAGAAAGGGCTGAGACTTCCTCTTAGCCCTCTGAAGGTACAAGCTAAGGGGCTGCAGCAACTATGATGATCTCTGTCTAAATAAAGGAAATCAAATCTCATCAACAAATGGTGTGACATGAAAACTCAGCCATGCCTGTGCTGCAGATCTCACAAATCCTGAGATCAGGATAGCAACAGAGATGTTCACAGAGCTCAGAGATAACCACAGCTTCATTAGAAAGTGTTCCAGTCAATGAAATGGAGGTTTAAACCATCACCAGGGAGTCATTAGCAGCATGTTTGAGATTCTAATGATGTTTTGCAGCAACAGCAAAAACATTTTTGTTCCTGGATAGCTAGAAACGCAGCTCCAAGAAAACAGCTAAAATGCAGATCCAAGGAAGACCCAAGGCACTGCAGTTTCTCCGTGGGAAGACTCATACCAAAGTGCCCTGCTGTGGCTGCGCACTACCACTGCGAGTCTGGGACTTTGACAAAAGGAAAGAAGCCTCCGTGAGTGAGGCACAGCTAACAAGAGCAGCCACATTTTGCCTTAGAAGGAAAAGCTGCCTTGCGTGGGCAGGGAGTGCAATCAGGCAGGAGTGCACTAGGAGACAAGAAGTTGGGGAGCAGTGAGAAATCACACAGAGGCTGATGGCTGAAGAGATTCAGTTCCAGTTGCAGACCTGCTCTTGCATTTTGCTCCAGAGTGTTAAAGGAAAGGAGAGAACAAGGCTCTGGGGTAAGGACTGGGGTGCTCAGGTCTCACCAGTCACGGCTTTGCTTCCTCCACTCTCTGGGTGCCAGTGGCTGCTTACCACAGGCAAAGTAAACCAGCGCCACAGCAGGGCTGGAGAACGCCCTGCGGCTGAGGAGGGCAGTGGCATCTGCTGCAGTTCAAAAGAAAAGCTGGAGGCAGGCCTAGCAGAAGGGGATAAACCTCACATAACTGCTGTTTACAAAGCAAATGCACAAACACCCTACTGACTATGTCAAATCAATGTGCCAAATCCTTTGAAGGGAGACTTGCACACGCCAGTGTCACGAGACTTGTGAGCTGGCTCTGGCTCACACTAGTTTGTCTTTACAGCAGGCTGTGCTGAAGGAAGGCTTCCTTTAAAGCCTGACTGCAGGTGGCACAGCCACACTCCTCCCACCACTACCCACAGGGCAGAATGAGCTCCCCTATTGTCCCCAAATTCCACAATTATAATGTTGAACTGTAGCTGCAAGATGTGGGCTGACAGGATTCCCGGGCTTGTAAATCTGCCAGGTCCACTGACCTACAGCCTAGCCCTCTTCTGCTTTGAGGGGAATGCTGTCCCTGTGAAACAGGTAAATTGCAGGTGTGTACTTTTTAGGCAACATGAGCAGAAGCCTAGCAGGAGTTGCTAGACTCCTCATCGCTGGTACACAGCTTCCAGCCTCTCGACACTCCCAGCAGAAGCAATTAATTTCTGGGACAAACAGAGAGCTATCCCACTCCACAGATGTTTCCTCTTAGTTCTACTGGACTTGAGTCAACGAAAACGTGGCAGTATCTGCACAGCAACACATGGAACTTTCCACCAGCCCAGATGGGAACAGGAGCATTCTCAGTTGAAGTCTCTATTAAAATTCTGCTATTTTTGTTTCGAAGAGAAGGGAGGGGTTAAAGGGAGCTAAGAAAATAGAAATTAGCCCTTAGCATGCCTGAGAACCACAGTCTCACAGATTTCTTGGCAGATACTGCATCAGCTGGGAGAGCTGTAGGACCTTTTACCCCTGTCAGAGCTTTGTTTACCCATTTGGGACATGAGCTGGTAGCAGCAAACCTCCAGGGGCAGCTGAGACCAACTAGCAGCTCTATAGTACTTTTGGCTGGGCTCATTATTTGTATCTCAGGGGTTGAAGCAGACCCCATCTGAACAGGGGTCACACTCCATCCCACTGCTTTTCCATGCCAACAGATGGGAAGCAGTGACATAGAAGGCACAGGACCCCTTGAGACCCCCAAATCACTCTGTGCCTGCATACCCAGCTACAGGAGACCTGCAGGAGGACACACAAACTTAGGGGAGGCACTGCAGACACTGGCACCACGTTAATTTACAGTGTTGCTCTGAGGAAGTGCTTGGCACCAAGTCTCCCTCTTGAGCACACAGCCTGGATTTCAGAGGGATAAATATTTGCTATCCCTATTGAGAAATGGGGAGGGAGCGCACATGTACTCCCCTCTGTAGAGGTGTCAGTTCACATGCTTGAAACACGGTGATGTTTCTTTTCCCACCACCACCTCCAGCTCTCATAAAAATATATTTAAAATTAAAAGGATCTGGAGAGGGGACAGGAAGCATCTTAACTGATGTAACTTGCAAAACGCTTGGAGATCCTTCAGCTGGAAGGCTGTGTAGAAATACACTATTCATGTTACAAAATTCACCCCGAGTGTAACTCAGGGCAGCCTTTTGCTCTCCAACCACAAATCTGCAATAAAACAGGCAACAGCAATTCAGGGAATGGCTGAGGTTCAAAACTTGCAGTCTCATTGACATTAACCATTTTCTGAAACATTAAACAATACATGATCAAACAAAAACTGCCTGTGATAAGTCTAAGGTGCTTTCAATGTTTTTTCCCCCTTCAGGTTTCTTTCTTTCTATGTTTTTACAAGCAGCTTTGCATGGCAAGGGGTGGATCACAGCTCCTATAATGGTGATGTCAGGTTAGTGCTTACCTCACACAGAATAACTCTGCTGAAGTGACAAAAGACAATATGTACTTCATTGTCACTTCTTGGCTCTACTACTGTGTAGCACCATTAGAACCTACCTAACCCTTACTTAAGGTACTGAAAAAATCCCAGCTCTTCAAAATACAAACCTTGGGCAAATTTTGGGGACAACTTTTTTTTTTTAACAACCTGCCTGCTTGTTACACTGCTTGTTATAGCAGTGGCTACACATACCTGAAATACACAATACTGTTGCAGTCACCTTGAATAACTACGTGTATGAGCTCTAGCAAAAGGACTGAAGAGATTTGGGGACCTTAAGTACTCCATAAATTTTAATGTGATCATGATTATTAGTTTGAGCTGTAATATGTTCTGTCCTGTATCTACAGCTCTCCTTCAGCAAAAGCCTTCCTTCCCTTTTCCCCACCAAACATGTTACAGTCAAGAGAATATTCTTAATCTGATATTAAAAAATTGAAACAAAATTCAGAAAATGTTGCTTGAGTAAGAGCTAAATGACTCCTGAATTATTGTAGTAACTTCTGCCCTAAAGTTTGTTCAAAATAATCCTTAACACTTGCAGATGAAATATCAACTTCTTAAAAATCAACTTCTTCCTTTGACTTTTTCCATCTGTTGGCTCTTCCTATCATGCCAAATAAACACCTCTTACCCTTTGCTGGGCCCACCAACTGATGTAGGGAGGGAATCCACTGCTTTCAACATCTGCTGATGCAACTTGTTTTCATGCCTTATCTGTCATCCTCTGCTTTTCCCTGTGAAGGATCATTACTGACAGCCACTATGCTTTTCCACCTGAATTATCAATCTCTTAAAGATCAATTTAGTTTCCCATTTACCCTGGCCATGTCCCTTCTCCTTAGCCACCGTGAGAAGTTTTGGCTAGGTTACTATTGCACCTGCTGGCAAAAGGGACAGGTAGAGCTTTAGGGAGCAAGGAAACCATGGAATATCCTGAGTTGGAAGGAACTCACTGAGATCATCAAAGCCCAACTTCTGGTGCTGTACAGGACACCAAGAGTCACACCATGTGCCTGAGAGTATTGTCCAAACACTTCTTGAACTCTGTCAGGCTTGGTGCTGTGACTACTTCCTGGGAGAGCCTGTTCCACTGCCCAACCACCCTCTGGGTGAGGAACCTTTTCCTGATATTCAACCTAAACATCCCTACACACAGCTTCAGGCTCTTTCCTTGAGTCCAGTCACTGGACACCAAAGAGAACAGTTCAGTGCCTGCCCCACTGCTTCCCCTTGTGAGGTAGGTGTAGACAAATCATAGTTTAAAATATGAACTGGGAACATGTTGTATTTATAGTAAAATCTAACCATATTTTATTCAAAGAATAGTAAGGTAATTTGAAGGAAGATTTCCACCTAGTGCTGCTCTCATTTGTGCTGCACTGAAGACAACCCCATATGCATTCTAGGACACAGCAGCTGGTTTACAGAAATGAAACACATGCAAAGAGAATTATGTGGAAAGTACACCAGTCACTCTGGAAAACAGACTCAAGCACTCCCCAGGCAACAGCATCAACTGCTGCTGGCGCACTTCCTAGGTGCCAGCAGTTACCTGTATGGAAATTTTGCTTATTTGTATTTAACTGTAGCTTTCTTTACATTTAGTAACATTTTGAAAGCCTCTTAGCCAGAAGCATGACTTTACTGGAACAAAAAAATAACCTGTTCTTTATATACAAACTGACAAGATTGCACAATCAATTAAAAACAATTTTGAACATTTAATGAAAACTCATCCTAGAAATCCAACTTTTGATCGTGACGTCCCCAGACTCTCTTCTTCATCCAGAATCTTCTGAAGGGCTATGTGAAGTGACTTGCCTACTCTCTGTCCTGTCTGCAAAGCAAAGAAAGCAAAACAAACCTGAGACATATGCTTATTAACAGGAAGACAACTCTTACGGAACACTTCCTTTTGACAAATATTTTCTCTTTGATGATTCACATACACCAGCTGGTATCCTAAAAATATGCTTTTAATTTAGAAAAATAATGGTGGTGAAAGTTTCATTTTAACTTGATTAAGTTTTGGAAAAATGTACACGCAAAGGCAGTGCTCTCATTCATCAGAGAAGCATTCCATGATCATTAATACCAGATCTGTGCATCACTGGATCACCCAGGAATACAAATTAAATTCACATCAGGCACAAGCGCACATTCAAATTAGCCAGCACACAGACCATGAAGCAATAGTCTAGATGCCAGAGGACAAGAAGCACCTGACCAGCAAAGCAGCCTACTAATAGAAAGTTCAGTACACTCTCCTGAATGTGCTCAGAATCAGCAGAGTGAATTTAGACCAGCTGAACACCCTGTCCTGTGGCCAGAGAAGCCCAAAATGCACACTGGCTGCACCACCAAATCACTCCGTGGGCACATCCTCCACAGGATGTGCAATTCTGTCCTGTCCAAGGACCTTAAAGGAGTTAACAGAATGTTTTCTTTACAGAAATGAACTCCAGCAGTGAAAACCCACCAGGATTAGCTCCAGCACTGACCTCTACTCTTCCCACATGCCCAACTATGCTGTGGAAGCTACAGGGCAGGGAAACATTGGGCAATGGTGTAATAAAGATCTTAAGGCAGTGGTGCCCATTGGAGCTTTCCCAGGGTCTCTCTAAATGACCAGAAATACTGACTACAGAGATGAAGAGCCTACCCATCCCTAAAGAGGCAAAGGCAGATTATTAAAATTAGATAATTAAAATTAGTTTATTGGCTCCTGATCTATGCAGCAAAGCCCAGGCCTGACATACAGCTGACACAAAACTCTCTTTCACCTCCTGGTGACGATTACTGAAACCATGCACAAACCTGGATGCACAAACCTGAAAATAAGCTACATTTTTAACAGAAGAGCCAGATGACAGAATATGGCCCATGGTACCAAAGGAAATTTGGGAAGAGCTTTGATGCAGCAGGGTAGCTGTCAATCCTAGACACCAAGAGTTGTGCTACATAAAGGTGGGCTCAAGAACTGTTGCAGCTCTGCACTGGGACAAAGATCACTGCAGCAGTCCGAAGTCACAAGAGGTGATACACGTTCTTCTCCTCAAATGTAGGACAACATCACTCACCCCAGGTCAAAGTCAGTGGGAACTGTGCAGAACTTTGGTATTGACCCAACACTGTTGCCATCTTATTCCTGCTTGCCTCTCTACTGGATCAGATAGATCATAAACTCAGCAAAAAAAAAAGCCTAATGCTGGCAGCTTCCCAAAACTTTCCCATGAAACTCTCTTCCTAAGAGATAACGCCCTGGAATGTCTGTTTTCTACCAGTCAGGAAAAACTGAACATCCTCTGATCTGCAGCCAAATCATTTGGGAATAGAGGTGTCAAACATAGGTTATGCAGCTCCTCTACTGGGCATTCCCAGGCCTTTTTGTTTTTCTTGATATCCTAATCAGGATGTTGCGTTTAAGGCAGGACCAAACAGATAATCTCTGACCTTACAGAAAACATCTTGTTTTTTTGTGATCAACTTTATCTCTCACTCCTGCAGAGGAATTAGAGATAACACCTCTCTACCCAGGTAAGGAGGATAAGGCATGTCTGAACGCAAATAAAAAGCCCACTGGTACCACTGGGATCAGCACTCTGGATTGACCCCATGACGCAGTCAGGTGCCATATACTCAGCTGTAATTCCCACTTGAGACCGACTGTTGTCAAACTTGGTTCCAATTTCAGCATTCCTCACTAGAGGCATGCAGAAATTAGCCTTGTGTCTCTAGGAAACAGAGCCAGCTTAAAGTATCTAATTTTTATTCTGACTTTCAAGTTCAAAACCCATATCTGTCTCATGCTCAAAGCCAAACTCAGGCCTGAGAATTTACACCGGAGAACAGATTTAAGAAGAGCCTGAAGAAGGGTTAAAAATTGATCTCATATAGATGTGGACAATATCCAGATACTAGTATTTTTACCAAGTAGGGACAGATTGTAAACTCAATAAAGAAGCAAAGAAAAACAACAGTAAAATGAGAACAGTAAGCTTATCATAAAACAAGCTGTACTAAAACACCATGCACCAGCAATTCAAAACACCATCTCTACTCTTACAGGGACTTTACCATGCTAGAAATTTTGCTCTTTCAGTCTTTAAAAGAAACAATAGGAGGGAATATGTCCTTTAAAAATACTCTCAAAGTTTATCAGCTCAAGCTTTACTGTCTTACAGCTGTGAAGTACTTGCCTGAAAAAAATGTGACTACCATACATTTCATGCATCTACATGTTTTAGACACTGTCCATTCACATTAGAATCTGTTTCAAAGAAACTGCCTGTGACCTTCACAAAGTCCCTTGTGCACCAAATCAAAGCACCAAGATCTCTCCTCTAAAAGCCCTTACTGCAGCTTTCCATACACCCAAGTTCCAGTTCATCCAGTATCATCCAAGACAGTCAACTGCTCAACACTCCTTACCTCCATCATTTCAAAAATACTCTCAGGATCCAGGCTACCTTTCCCCACTTTCTTCATAGAAGTGATGGCACCTTTACTGGTCACAGAAATAAGCAGGCTTGCCAAAGAACAGGCTTCTTCCTGAAGGGTAGCATCCACCACATGCCTATATCCAATCTGCAAGTTAGTGACAAAACAATGGTTTGCAGTTCTCAAAGCTCCCCCATTAAGAAATTAAACTGAGAGTGGTGGCTTTGTTACTTATCTACAGCCTCCCATCCTAAAATCATGTGGCCTTTGGAAAAAGTCAGAGACTAATTTGATATCCCAGGATTTAAACCTCTGACCCCCAATTATGTGTACATTAACAACAGAGGTGAGATAAACATGTCACTATTTCATACTGTTTTCCTCTCTACCATCCTTTCATCTCTATGAAACTCCATATTCACCTTTCCCTAGAACTCCAAGTATAAACTTTGCTCCCCTCTACCCAAAAATTACACATCCCAAGACTCAGGTGAGCCCTCATTTCAGCAATGGTCCCTCTACCATTTATGCAATTTGCTTAAAAGAAATGCCAAGCAAACTTTCAGGTACCTAAGCAAATCACTAACACTTGCAATGGAAAATGCAGCACCTATAAAATCAACTGTGTTAGCTGTGTGCTATATATGTAAGACAAAAACCTGTTTGAAAGGAAAGGGATGGTACTGCACCCATGAAAACGGAGTTCTGTCCTTGGCAACAAATACTCAGCATGTAACTCCAGGCAGATCACACAACCTCTATGCCTGAACAAAATGCCCTCTTGTTTTAACATATTGATGTATCTGCTACTCTGGATGTTAAGCAAGGAACAGATGAAAAATAATAAACAAACAACTCCACTGCAGGCAAGAAGATGCATTTTAAGAATGCATCAAATAGAAACCTATAAGACAGAAGTACAAAAAAACCCCTTATTCAGTAAAAGTTCTTTTTAATTAGAAGGCTAAAGACAAACAAATATATACACAGTGGACACTGACCACTGTGTAACACTAATTTTATCTCTAGGGAAAAAAATAAATGGCAGGTGAAATGAACAGAAACTGGAATCTCTAGGCAGAAAGTCAGAAATTTGTCAGGCTTACTTTGCTTAGTGTGACAATACAGGGCACCTCATCTACACTGAGCCGAATACAATCATAAGGGTCATCAGACAGCTCAATCTCTTTTGTGCCTTCTTCATCCTCCAGAACACGCACTTTGGGTATCCTGTGGAAAGAAAAGCTGCAGAGTCATTGCCAGAACACATAATAAATACAGCTGTTATACAATCGCAACTCCAGAAGTCCTCGTTCTTCTAAATGAGGCAAAATGTTTAGAAGGACAGTACAGAATGTGATCAAAGTATCAACAACTCACTCCCTGAGATTACAAAGAAAACATTGTAAGTGGGAAGATATTTAGGATAAGATCATCGTATTTACATCATTCAAACACTTAGTGTTTGAGTTGCTTTTTACACTATTTCACGGGGAGAAATTATTTTGGAACTTGCACATTTCTTTGTATACCTGCCTGGATGCACAGGAGACAAATTACCAAGACTGAATCCTTTTGTTCTGTGGTTCCCAACCTTGCAGACAACAGTGAAGCTGTCAGCATTACATCAGTTGCATTGCTTGGCAAAGGTGTGACATCAATAGCAAGTACAAGTAGTAAAGCTGTTCAGGAAAGAATAACACCAACTAAGGAGACTTGGGGTAAAGAGAAAAGATGACATTCGTAAAATCCTTTCTCTAACAAGATGAGAAGATTGGCAAGACACTCTACTGTTCTAAGGAGAGATATACAAGGGATATATAAAATATCAGAACAAAGCAGTGATGAAAACCCAGGCAGAAATCCAAGAAATGCTTTCTTCTCAGTTGTGAATGATGGGCTCTCTCACAGATCACCTAGACAGGCTCCTTATCAGTCGTACATACATTGTATTTGTGATAGCCACCTAAGGGAAGTTTTACGGGATGATTTAAGGCAGTTTTCTTAGCATAATGAATAAAGTAATTTAAAACAATTTAGCAGAAGATGGTATCTCAAACTGCCAGGAATGTCAGCATCTTATACACCCTCATTTATCCAGGTGTCTGCTAGGATGGAGTACTGACTGAGAGACTTGGCATTACTGGCCAGTAAAATACACACAGAACTCAGCCACACTACTCTCTCTTTCACACATTTGTACTTGAAAACAAAATATTCCAAGATGTCCCAAGACAGCTAACTTCAGTAACCACAATCTGGTTTTATGTTAGTGCTTTTACAGTAGCACTGTGTTTTATAACTAGACTCTGGAGGTTACATTCTTTTATGCTGCCTGTAAAAAATCCCTTCCTTTAAAAGAAGAGATAGAGACTGATTTAATGAACTTTCCCCCCCACCAACACAAAGTGATTATTATTGATCCTTGGAAGAGTATTTTTTTAATTTGTGGCTAAAAGTCCTAGTGGCAAGTACTTCAAAATAGCTAACCCTGCTCCAGTGACGACAAATTCCCTGCAAGCACAGTGGCCCGAGCCAACCCAAAACTAAGACTTTGAGTAAACAAAACAATTGTGATGTGCACTTTTTCCTGAAATGAAACTCCAAACGTTTTCCAACTCATTAGAAATGCATCAAAGCCTATTTTCAAGTTCAAAATATTCCATTAGAAGTTGATGGAATAAAAGTCACAAGGTGACTAACCCTCAAGCTACACAGGACAATGGACAACACTGGACAACAGCCTAGTCAAGCAAGAAGTGTACGTGCCAGAGCAGTGTTTAAAAAACAAAGCAAGACTTTAGGAAAATCTGTGAGATTAAGCAATTTTTAACTCCAACCTAAAATAGCTTTGAAACCAGAGCAGTGGTTGGTCTGCAAGAAAAAGTTGCCAGAATTAATATCTGAAAAATGACTGCAAGGAGCTTTTTTGGCCAAGAACAGATGAGAGAGGTGTAAATTAGCACTACTGCAAAGGCAAAAAGACCGGACACAAGCATCACAGTTGCATAAAAAGGAGGTATATGGACACAAAAACAATGCAAAGCGAATGTAGCACGAAGCTTTTCCAGAACACTGTAGATTTCCTCTCCCAGCTTGCGAAGATTTATCTTAAGAAATAGCTGTGCATGTTTACTTCGCAACTTTTGTTTTTCTATTTTGATTCCTGCAACTAATCAGGGCCGAGATCTGCACAGCCAGACTCAGTCACATAACAAACAGTGCTCTTTTCTGTGTGTGCAGGTCCAGGTTTCACAAATGCAAAACCAGCCCCACCCTTGCAAGCAGGCATCAGTTCTGCTTCTACCATGCTGTGCAGCAAAACCCTTGGTATCTGCAAGGCTGTTGTGCTATACACTTTGTAGTTTTTGTAACTTGCCTATTTTCTCAGCCTCGGTTGCAAGTAGGCACATTCCACAGGACCAAACTTAATGTCCTTACACAGCAGCTAACTGCACATTTCACAACATCTACTTCATCATTAATAAATCCATCCTCAAACATCTGGGAGACATAGGTAAGAAGAAAGTCTGATATCTGCTATCATGTGCACACGATCTTGACTGTAGTTTTTAGAACTCGATAAATACAAAACTGCGAGGAGTGAATGTTCCCCCTAAACCAGTCCTATTGTCATTGTTCCATGCCTGAAGGGGAGAGAAAAAGTCAGGTCAGGCATTCAAAGGATTTAAATCCCATAAGTCTTGTGCAAAATTTCTTAAATTGTGATGTTGGATTTACTTAGCTCTAACACAAAATGCATCCACAGATATTACAAAAATGCTTAGAGCAAGATTTTGAATTGAAGTTTTCAAATGCCTATCTGAATACCTAAAATTTTGTAGCTTCAAAGAAACAACAGCAGCTTGAGCTCCCTGCTCTTTGTTCCAAGGCTGCAGTCAAGGCTGGCAAAGATCTGAAAACACTTAGAACAAAAACCTGGTTGTAAACAAAATATGAAAAGCAAGTAAGAGTCAAAGAGGGACACGTGTCGAGCACAGTTCAGAACACTTAATCTGAAGCAATCTTCAAACTGACATCTTGTCTTGTTTGGAGAGTAGTATTTTATGGAGAACAGGCAGCTACTCTTCAAACAACCTCGAGTCAATCCAAAGAAAACCCATTAGCTACCAAGGGCAAGGGAGAGGAACAGTGAATGAGGACAACAGATTTTCACTTTGAATTTCACCTCCTGACTCTCTGAGCTTGTATGAGATGAGCTGTACTAGTATTCCCTGCTCAAATCAATAAGATAGGGTTTTCACAAGGTAAAAAATCAAGAGGCTCTGCATCATGTCACACTGTACCACATTTCAATATGACACCCAACTTCAACAAGACTTGTGGAGTTTGCCCGCAGTTTAAAGATCATATAAAGGACACAGTTGTCAGAAGAATAAAAATAAATAGGAAACATTAAAGTAATTACACCCTCCATCATGTTGTCCATGTTCCCAGAGCAACAGATTTTCTTTGATTCACTTATTTAATTCATTACTTTTTATATGATCTTCTCTCTTTATTCTGGTTAAAATAAGAAAAAAGACTTAGTTATAAATAAAGTATGAGCCTTGGATCTGCAGAACAACTCACATGGTAGTAACTGTTTTAACTACATGACTTTTGCATCCTGGCAACTCACACACAGAAACACAGGCATTTCTTCTTTTTAGTGTACTGCCAACTCCTTTGTGAGCCATTACATTTCTGCAAGTATTTCTTAATGTTATAAAAACAATCTACTGTTAAAAGTTACTGCTGAGAACTTGATTAACATGAGAAATTTCTCAGCAACATATTCAACTTTTAGTCTCAGATGGATTTTCCCCTTATCCCTTTTAAAGTGTTTACAACCTGATATACTGCCTGTCTTCAAAAGCATATTTTCCTCTTCTTTTTGCACGTACTTTTCCAGATCTAGTACTTGACTCCCTTTCCTTGATTCCTTGATAAATAAGCCAGAACTACACTAGTGATTTTAGCAGATCTCAATTTGAGATCCACTTTTAAAACATTTATGCTTGTAGGAATCTACGTTTTGCACCTCTACCAGCTATCTTTGCCACATAAGTTTTTTAGCAAAGCTATTCACTGGGTTGTTTTTCTCAAGGGTGCTACAAAACTCTGTACTCCCTTTCACCCACGGATAAAGAAGATAAAACAATAGAAAAAAAAGTAGTGAATCTTACTAAAAACACACAGAGAAGACTTGCATCATTCATTCTACTAGATTTTATTTTTCCATTTTTTGAATTAAAATGCATGGGGCAAAGTTCTTTTAAAGACACATCATTTCCCCCTCCCCACAATCTCTCAGCACCACTTTTTTCCTCTTGGTTTTAAAAAGAACTCTAGGCTGACAGTTAATGGGAATGAAATCAAAAGTGGAAAATCAGGGCTAGTTACAAATCAGTAGTCACAATGACAGAGGGCTTCTTATTCAGGAGCATCACGTATCAGCAAATACTTCTTCTTTCAAACCTACAAGGCATCAACACCAAGGCCTCCAACTACATGCAACAAAACCATCTGGTCAAGACTATTTTTTCTGGATCTGGCTACAACAAAAGTTATATTGTGAGCATGATTGTGCATAACATGCAATACAGCACTTGATTATTAGAAACTGATTTAAAATAACATTAGTTCATGTTACTTGCATGCAAATGACGGCCTTGTATCTGAATGCAAGCTGTCTTGGGTACTTCTCATTTGAATAATTAAGCATTAAAAACGCTTTGCTCACAGAGAGTACTTCTCTTCCACTTCCCATGCCACTTCCACCCACATGAAATGAGATCTGTGCTTTACCTTGTGTTAAAGAGAGCTGCCTTCACTGCGATAGAGATTGCATCAAAGATGTTCCCACCACATTCCAATAACTGGGGAGGAAAAGAAGAATATCTTTAAAAGAAAATCAGGCTAGTGCCTTGAAATGAAGCCTTTATTTTATTTAAATCTACTTGAAAAAGAAAGAAAATTAATTACCAGAACAGGTTTTTAAAAAACAAAGTTGTCTTTAAAGCCTCTCTATGAAAAGAAACAGATAGGAAATTAAGATTTCAGCTAACTGTATTATGCATGCAAAATAGAAGTTAATGCACTTCATAATAAAATTAATGATAAAATTTAATAATAGAAGCTGAAATGAAACCACCACTGTTCTTAATCTTCTTGTGCTAAGGTTCTGAACTAGACTATGACCAGAATACTCTTTATAAACTCATCACATCAATTCTTTAGTGTTAAATCAAGCCAATTTTTCATATTTTATTTCAAAGAGGAGCCTTTTTAAAAATATCAGCTGGACAAAACCAACTGGGAGAATTGCTTTTACAGAAGAAACACACACTGTCACCGAGAACATGGTATGGAAAGCTAGTTATATAAGTTATAGGTATGAAGGCACATCATGATTTATTCTCTTTATGGGAAAGAGTCATCGTCACGTTTGTCTCGTAGCCGAAAGTGATCTAAGGAAATCCTGATGTCAAAGTCTATTTCAAATGAGTGTTATCAACAAGTGAAGTGTGTGGAGGGAGCCTAGCTCAGCTTCTTCTCACAAAGATCGGGAGAACAACAGCCAAAGGGAAAAGCAGCACTGCATACAAGGCAAAAAGGGAGGGCTCCCATAACCATTAATACCTCCTGCAGGCTGCCAGACAATCAGAGATGTGTCTGTCCATGGCCTACTGTCACTTCTCTGACAAGCTCAGCTCTCAGCTGTCAGTACTATTTCCTGAGAATGAACACACACACACACACAGTGCAGGTATTTGGAACTACTTCAGCAAGAACATATGGATGCTTCTCCGTGACATCAATCCATGTTGCTATGATGAGAGCAAAACAAGTTTTGCAGACCTGACTGCATTGACTGTTCTTCAAAACCTATTTAAAAATGAGATAAACTCCTGCACGGGGAGCAAATCATAAATGAGATATTCTGTAAAGACAGTTTATTTTTATGAAGACAGACTGAATAGTGTAAAAAGAATGACAAAAAGTTGGGATAGAAAGCTAAACACAAAGGTGATCAGATTATCTCTTTGCAAACAGCTGCTGGATACAGAGAGGTTAACCTGCCCCTCGCAGTCATTATTGGATTTTACTCGATAACACAATAAGCCCCACAATATCTTTGTTATTAAAACACAGTAATGGGATGTGCCTGCACTGTTGCTAGGCTTGTGCTCAGGCTGATGTTCTAAAGCCTTATCTGTACTACAGTGGCTCCTAGAGGCAAGGAACACAGCCTGCACAGAGCACGGTGCAACAACTCCTCTGCAAATAAATGAACACTTTTCTCAGCTGAAGCACCTTGTACTGACACCCACTCCAGGTATTTATTTATTTTCAGGACTAAGAAAGTCTGAACAACTGTGAGTTATGGGAAGCAGAGGAATCTTCACTGCTCTTAATTTACTGATATGCAAGTGAAAAAGTTATTGGAAAGGAAAGATAACATATTGTAGACCTCACCTTATTCAGAGAAGCTTTTCCTCCAAAAGTAGAGATTCCTAACTTCCTTTTTTATCAGACTGGGGCAGGGGAGAATAGAAAACATGAGGCAATCCTGCAAGGTGCTCAGCAGTGAACTGCAAAACTTTCAAGAGGACCTAATGCACCCTGTCCTCCTGTGACTGGGTAGGGAACGATAAGAGATTGCACACTTTGACTCTCCTTGCTTAGCACAGCAGGCTGCTGGGGCAAATTATGTGGAGAAGGCTATACATATATATAAAAACCCACTCAAAAATGTTTAAAAGCTTATTTCTGACATCAATGGCTTGCTTAGAAAAGAACAGAAATTGAGGGAAACACAGAGAGGGTGAGAACAGGCTTTTGTGGTACTCCACATCCATAAGCTACTGTTTGTAAGTGGAATGCCTTCCATTATTAAGAAAGAATGCATATACTTTGAAGGGTCAAGGTATATATTCTTGACCTTTGACAACATCTATCTCAACTTGTCCACATGTCTGCATCTTTGCGGTGAGCATGGTGGAAGTTACTTTTTTTCCAGTCTGACTGTAGAGAATTATAGCATGTCCCCAGTACACTGACCACTAGAAAATACCAGAGAGATGTTTTTAGTCCATAAAGCTCCACGACACCACAAAACACACTGTTTTCTCTTTTGAGGCTGCATGTGTCAATATTCGTTTACACATAGGAGCTGAATATAGATGTTTCAATCAAAGTGCACACGGCTAAATTGCGTAGCAATGGAGTACTTCCAGCCTCATAACATTCTTTCTGGATCTTTGTCTTTTGGAATGAGAGATTTCCAGACAAGTACCTTCACACCTGACCGCAAGGTACGAGTCTTTTCACACTCACAACAGATTTAAGGCTTATTTTCCCTCCAACTTAACTATGCAACACAAATATCAATGTAAACAATTTCCAGGAATTCTAAAGTAAAATATCATCCACCCAAAGGACTCTCTATGAGTGTTGTTTTTATACTCAGAATCTGTCTCCCTCGAACGACAAATAATATGGGTTGCTCCTTATATTAGCCCAAGTGTCATTCTTCCACCACACCCTATTAAAAGTAGAATTCTATAGGAATGATTCAGCAACAACAAAATTCAGGAAAATCTGTAGGTGTTAAGCACCTACATTAGGTATACACTATCACATGTAATATACATGTCTACTATTTAGAAAAGGAAATATTACAAATACGTCAAAAATGTGAAAATACAGAGGCCTGAGGTGGAAAAAAAAGTCGGGGGTGGAACAGAGTAAGAGAGAAATGTTAACAGTATCTTGTTCTAACTGTACCAACAGCTCTTCAATGGCTCACACACAAAATCCCTGCAGAATATAACATTAAAAAGACTCATCAAGTTTAGAGTTGTAATTATGAACCCGCAACAGATTCTTTATTGCCACTGTAAAAAGAGCTAAATGTAAAATTCCTCACGTAACACAGGCTCTGATGTTCATAATTCTGATACAACTACTAGCATGAAAACACCGAGGCTGCTTTTCTCTGTAGCTGTGGACAACCAACAAATCTGTCCAGGAAGAACCAGCTGTATCTCAAACAAAAGCTATAAAAAAGCACTGTATATATATGAATATATATATATATGTATATATATATATATACACACAGAAGCAGACAGCTTTATGAAAGTCTTTGTTTATGCAGTGCCTATGCAATGCTAAGCAGCATGTTGCTTAAATAAGCACAGCATTTAATATTCTGTACCTCTGCCTGTAATTACCTAGTAACTAAAGGCCCCAGTGTGATTTCTCAGAACTAACACTTCATTCTGCATTAAACCACGCCAAGCTGCAATAAGCCAGTGACTCGGGCTCTTAAAGCACTCAGCAGCGGTACATATTCCATCATTCTGTAGGTGGACTGTTGTGGCATGTACCGTATCTACCATAATCAGGCTAATGCTACTGCTTTTTAAACACTTAGTGAACTAATTTTCACATTTATTTAGTCTAAATGTTCCTGTTTTGTACAACAAAATCCTGTATTTAATTTTCTGGCCACACAGCTTAACATTTTGCACGTTATTTCACAGACACTAATGGATTCCTGCAAGATCCCTTAACATATTTTCACTTCCAAATTTGACAAACAGAAACTCAACTTTGGACCAATAAGAATCGGAAATTACATTCAGTAGAGTCTGACTTGCAGACTTCTATTAAAAGTCCCATGACAGAGTGCTTTAAATGCAGTGTAATTTGAAAATTGAGCTGCTGCATGCATCAGATTTGTATGCACAAAATTCAGTTTCCATTACTGTCATGGGAAAAAATATTCAGTTTATCTTCTACATTCAATACACGTATACAACTTTCATCAAAAAGCACCTAGGCTAAACCTAGCTCTTGCCAGAGAAGTTTCTATTTTACTTTACTGAATTAGTAGTGATAAGAGTGCAAAGAAGCAGACAGGAGGGACAGGTCTGATAGGGCTAACATTCAGCCATGATAACTTACATTCATTAGAACAATATATTTGCTGTTACATCTAGCTTGGAAGAGAAGTTTACCCTTCTTCAGTGGCAATTTCCTTGTCAGTATAAGATCACTGACTTTTAGCTGAGAGAGATTTGGAGTATTCAATGTTTTATTAGTTCTGCAGTGGAACAGCAGCATCAAGAAGAGTAGAAAAAGAGCAAGCTGAAATTAGTGATTAACTGCTATAAGTAGATTCACAAGAAAACAGCCATCCATGCTGTGACACAGTATGAGAAGCCTTTTTTTACATAAGAAAATA
The DNA here is from genome assembly GCA_013398015.1 of Oreocharis arfaki. Lineage (NCBI taxonomy): Eukaryota > Metazoa > Chordata > Aves > Passeriformes > Paramythiidae > Oreocharis > Oreocharis arfaki. The sequence continues at coordinate 462,788 of VZRR01004293.1, forward strand.
CACAAGGTTATGCTAAGTCAGTCTTTGCCTTAGAAAAATTTTGTTGAATCTTAGTTTTCATTTCTGTACTTACCAATACATCCACATAGAGAACCCAGCAGTGCTCTTTGGGATTAATACAAAGGGATTTCAAGTCTATACAGTTCTCGCAGCTGAAAACTCTGTACAGCGTGTTTGCTATATCTGTGCCGAGTTCTTCTCCTCCCCGGCCCTCCAGCTCAGGAGAATTTGAAGAACTAGATAAAGAAAGGAAAAAATACTTTCACTTCTGAAGCAGCAAGTAGCTAAAGAACAATTCTCAAATATAAAGCATTGAAAGAATCTAAGGATTTATTTGTACAAGAATCAGCATCCTATCTGAAAAGAAATTATTTCCATTTCGCGTAAGAGAAGGTTTTGATGCAGATAATATACTAACATTTCGTTACAAATACCCATACTAACTAAATCCCACTACTATCTTCAGTTCCCAAGTTATAATTAAAGTAAGATTTCGTGGATTCTCTCAGAGATTGTTTCTTAAGCACCATCACCTTCTATCACCTCAACCCTTTAAAAAAAAGTTAGATATCTGTACAAAGTTCACAACATTTAACAAGACAGCCTAGCAAGAGTTGAATGTTAAATTATTAAAAGTGTGGCTAAGAAGAGAAAGATATGATGATGGGACAAGCAGAATACTAATTTCTTACAAGTAACATGACTGCCTGACCTTTATTGGTAATTTCTTTACTGAGTGTATTGTTTACTATCAAGCCCCTTAAAGAAAGCAGGTCATTACTCTCAGCAGCTTATGGAGAACAGCAACTAAACAACGTATTTTCCTGAAGGTATCTGACAAAGTGAGTGGTCTTCAATCATTCCAACATAACAAACTTTATTTATGAGCAGTCAGGCAAGAAAGTTCTTGGGTGCTGGAGCCTGGTACACAGCTAAGAACAATCTAACAATAAAAGAAAACAGGCCTACAAAAAAATCCCCAAACAAACAAAAGCCAAACCAAACTAACCAAACAACAACAACAAAAAACCCCAAACCAAACAAACAAAAAAACCAAAACCCAAACAAAAAATGTCTTGCCTCCAAAGAACAATAAAATATAGAGCAGAAACCTCCAGAGATGCATATATGGCAAAATAATGAGCAAAGATTCCAAACCCAACCTCTGGGCAAGAATATTCTCAAGCAGTGGACCTGCAGCAGCATTGAAAATCTTGTTTTAAAAGAAACCAGTCAGGCCTCCACCAAATTAATTTCTCATTGCAGAACATATCAAAGGAAGTGGTTCCACAGAAGCAGTTTCGGTCTGGTTGAAATCTGTAAGCCAAGCCTCACATTCTCCTTGCGGGGCACCTCACAGGGACAATTTCTCATGTATGTTCTGTATCTATACGATGATACAAAACCTTAGCACACCAGGAATACAAAAATACAGCAGAAAACTAACTCTTGGAATATAATCCCTTCACCTTAAAAAAAAAGCAAACCAAATAACTAAAGATTCACATTATCAAGGCGTGACTTAAACCATCAAGTGAGTTGTACCAACAATACTGCAGAACCTCTGAGCTTACATACAATTACCTGCTATTATCCTTACCTCCCAGTAATTCTCCCTCCTTGTTGTTTTGCAGAGTTCATGAAAACCCAGATTGCCAGGAAGAACTGCTGGATTTTATAGAAGTTATTTGCTGCTGCTATAAAGAGACAGCACTACACATGCTTAAAAATACAAAGAAACATTACTGCCAATCAAGCACTTATCTACTCTTCCAAACTATATTTGCCACACGAATAAGCACTGCAAGTGTGACACACAATATTATTCAGGGTCATTAGACACCAATTTTGTGAGATAGAATCTTATCTAAGCATAACTCAGTGCTGAGTCAGGTCTTCAGGTTGTATTAAACAAGCACTTACCCATGGAAGCAGCTTTTATGCAAGCTAACAAGATCATTCTGTTTCAGCCATTCTGTTTAAAGCATAGTTACGCAAGCATTATGATCTCAGTGGTGAGCTGAAAGAATCATGCAAACTTCAATCTATGCCTCTCATTATTTCTAAAGACACAGTTTTATCAAATGTTGTATTTTTTGATTACAAGTAGATGCTTTCTTTGACAGTGACAGAAAAAACCTAAGACCCAACTGGAATATCACTGTACATTTCACTGCATCTTAATCCCATTACTACCTTAACACTTCATTTCCTTGCAATCAAAGTGAAATAAAGAAGTAAGGTTAGCAGGATATTATCATAATTACTTTTGGTAAATACTGCCACCTAATGCCTTCAGACTATTGCAGTAACTTACACTGGGCAAAATCTGGAAAGGAGTTGTCTTAATAGACTAGAAAGAGAAAATGCCAAAAATCATGGCTTATGGAGCATAGAAAGGACTTGGTAGTGGTACAGAATTTCTATTCCCAAATAGCATGTAACTTTCAAGATTATCAGAATCATTTCTCTGTCACATTGCCTAACAGACTAAGATTCCTCCTAAAGCATAACAATGCTTCTACCACTGATCTCTACTGAATTTCAAAATTCTTCCTGTTACCAGTCAAAATCTTCCTGTTGCAACAGCTAAGTATTTCCCACCTTTTGCTCAGGCCATTAATATACTGTAATCTACAGAAGCTCAGACCTGGACAAACATATTCCTTGCTTCCCTAATTCCACAAACAAAATCCGATGCATTCAAGGAATTCAGATGTCTGCTTTTCTTGTTGTTTCTATTTCTTACTGTTTAAAAATGGTAAATCAGATCAGCCACAAAACTCAAATGTGAGAAAAGCAGACATAGCAGTCTTTCAGCATCAAGGCCCAGGATGAATACCTTCTCCAGTGATGACAGGCAGTAAGAACACCACACAGGACATAGACTTGTTTTATGATAATTATTTTCTAGGATCACAAATCAGTGCTCCAAAAATCATCCCTTCCAGAGGCTTGCATTAACTTCTGTCTCGAAAAGGGACTAAGCATGCTCCTCGGATTCTAGGTAAAGGACTCAGAGCAGAATGAAGAGAAATGGAAGTCAGGAGCAGATATGATCCAGCAAGTGATCATTTTCATGTGTAAAAGAAACCATGAAAGTTTCGGGAAACAAGCATTTCAAGATAGTAGTGACTGCAGTTTGAGTTTTCATTATTAGCTGCAACAATATAAAAGCCAAGTAGAACACACAGGAACTTCATCAGGAGATGAAGGGTATCAAACTATGCTCAGTTACTACCACCCAGTGGCAGTCTGGAAAAGCATCAGGGTACTGAGAGCAGCTCATTCCCCTTGACAGAAAACAAGCTGCCTCCACTTCACTTTTGTCTTTTGCATCTTTTTGGAGGCTAAAGAACACCTTTCCCCGTGCCACAAGCATGTGAGAAGTAACTACACTTCTCTGAAGTTCAGGCTTTTGGCCCCTGTTGTCACAGAAATTAAAGATTACCTGTCTCCTGAACTGACAAGATCCATCTCCCATAATATTGATGCACATCTCCCTCCCATCTTATGAAGCAGAGATTACCAGAAAATACAACCTAACATGAATCTATTGAGTTGAAGTTTTTCTAACATTTATTTACATATGCAAGAAGTGTCACAGAATTGCCACATGACCACAGACCACTTTTTTTAGTAAGGAAATGTCCCTGCTGTCAGTGGACTTTCTTCATATAAAAAAACCAGAAAAAAAACCAAACCAAATACAATGAGCATGTACCATTTAAGACACTTCATACATGAGTTTTAACAGCAGGACCACATTCAAGATCATCTTCCCATCTGATATTTTTTGAAGAGCAATCATAACCAAACTATTAATTCACAGGTGAGTGCCCTCCCATAAAGCATAAGTTTCCACAGTTAACTAGAACACAGTGATGTACAGACGCAGTCTTAGATAAGGCTGCATAATGTGACATACCAATGTTAAGGCAGATCTAGACAATTAGGTCAGAAAGATTATCAGATATTCACTTAGTAGCTCTCATACCTTAGCTTAAACAATGGTATACTGGTTTAATGTCAGAGTAGCAACATTTTTTGTTTTTAATAAAAATAAAAGGAGTTTTCACATGAAAAACGGACAACTTGACAATGCCAAGGCTTTTATGAGAGGTCTTCAAAGCCCTTTACGTCATAAAGAACAGGTTTGGGAAGTCTGCAAGACATGGATACTGTAGTCTCAGGCTGCAGACAGTCTGACCAACACAGAGATGTCACTGTGCTATCTCAGAGCAACCTGAAAACAAGAGTTCTCAGTTTTCTTCTAGCTTCCTCCATAATTCAAACACTATGAAGACTGTAAGGATAAACAACAGTCCATTTGTAGCAAAATGCAAGAAGTCTGATTAAAAACAAACATCCTTTTAGTTAATGAAAGATGGATTCACCAATAAATTTGTAACTAAAATTTCTAATTATTTTTTTGCATCTGAAGTTTATACTGGGGATTTTTCTTTTTTTTCAATGAAAAAGTTTTGTATAAAACACAGTTCAAACTTTTTCCACTGCTTTCACAGACAAAATAAGCAAACCTTTAAGGACAGTTAAAGCACACTCTATATTGGTCAATTCCTTTCTTCCAACTTACTTTTTTTGAAAGAGATTTTCTCTGTTTTATCATGGAAAAAACAACAGCTGACATTTTAGTCATGAAGTCAGCTTACATGCATGTGTACTCAAACCATTACTCTTTTCCAGCTGCAGTGATGCTACGCAATTTGGAATTGTTTTATTTGACCTGTTTTCATTCTTTCATTTCTACTGATTTGCTTCTTTGGGGTTTGCAGGACCAGCCGAAAATTTCTCAACATTTACTGCTGCTGGAACAGTAAAAAAACTTGTTTCTATTACTCAAACCCCTAGAGGATGTTAGTGGAATGAAGACAAACTTCTGAAAAATGGCAAGACCTGATTAGTCATTTATTCCAAATATTAGATCTATTTCATTCTTTTCTAGTATACTAACCAGTCAACAAAAAATTCCAGGTAACCTTCATCTGGTTTCTCCAACTTCGGTGTCCCCATTTCAGCTTTTATGCCTACCAAGATATCAGTTTCTCCCTATTAAAACAAAAACATACAACACAACTGGAATTATAACTACAGAACTACTTGTTTAATTTAAATGTCTATGGTACGCTGACATTTCTACCTTTCAGTTATTGGATCGCTCTATCAGAGTAAACTTAAAATAACATTCTTTTTTAAAGAATGAAAGGCTTTAGAAGGACAATATTAAGCCTAAGAAGATTCTTCAAATAATTACCATACATATTACCTTTCTCTAGGTTAAAAAGACACTCTTAATATCCAAGACTACTTCTGTCATTTTGGTTCTGTAAACAACTCTTTCTGCAGACCCTTCATAATAGCACACAGTATATTCATCTTCTTCACACTCAACACGTCAGAAGAAGTTTTGCTTCATTCTAAAGGAATAGAAATTTTCGCCCCTACCCCCAGGAATTAGGCAAAACAGCAACTTCAGTTTTCAAGATTAAATGTTAGATCAGTTCAGCCTGAAGGCTGTCCAGGCACTTCATATTAAATCCAGCTCAAGCCAGCCCGAATTAATTATATATCCTGTCATTAGTTCCATATCCCATAGTTTCAGTTACTGCTATACACATACATTATTACACACACAAACCTGCCTACAGATAGCATCAGCTTAACTAGTCACATGAACAAGAAATTTTATCAGCAAGGTACCAAATCCCCACGAAATTTACCTACCAGCTTTACTCTTGCAGATCCACTTGTGTTTGATACAACATCTGTTTCTACTTCTGCACATCTGTAGTCTTCACAGCCCCGACCATCTACACGAAGGTCTTCCTAAATGTGACAATCAAGGTATTGCACTTAAGGGAATCAATAATGAAAAGTAAAAAACAAAATAAAACAAAACGACAAACCAAAAACCCTGTGACTTTAAACTTTCCTTCTCCTATACCAAACACAGCAGTAAAGAAGATATAAAAGCAACAGCTTGTAGTTTCATCATGGAGTATACAGGAACGAACTATATCTTTTCTTATATATCTCATTTATGTAGAGCTTGCAACCAGCAATCTGCAGGCAGACATGAATTGCACAAAGTCCCTCCAATTCCCAAAAGAAAGCCTCCGATTCCAAAACTGTAAAGGTTGTGGCTTTAAATGGTACTTTACCCAACACAACCCAGCTCTTTGCTGGGACAGGCAAGTTCTCTACTTTTACATCAGTAATTAGGACCCCAGCAGGCAAAAACAATACACCAGCCTTCCAAATGCTTTCATCCACTTGTATTCCAAAAATGGGTGTTAGGCATCCTCTGATACTATACAGCTTGTTCCCATAAAACCAGGTTGTTTTTCAACAAAATTCATTAAAAATACAGCTCTGTTATCTCTGGGGCTTCTCCCCAGATTCTCTTCACTCTTCCTCCTTGGTCCACTCACGTTCCTTCGCTAAGTGATAGGCTAAAACTCTATCCAACGGCAATAACTTGAGAAAGAGCCGGGGAAGAGGTGGAAAGAGCAAGGAAAGAGGAGCAAATAAGGACAGAAGAAGGATATTAAGCTATTAGAGAGCATCCAAAGGAGGGCAAGGAGGCTAGTGAAGGGCCTTGAGGGGAATTCGCTTGAGGAGCTGCTCAGGTCGCTTTGCTCAGCCTGGAGGAGACTGAGAGGAGACCTCGTTGTAGCTACAACTTCCTCCTGAGGGGAAGAGGAGGAAACGGATCTCTTCTCTGTGGTGACCAATGACATTCCAGTGACCGAGGGAATGGCCTGAAGTTGTGTCAGGGGAGGTTTAGGTTGGGTATCAGGAAAAGGTTTTAGACTTAGAGGGTGGTTGGGCACTGGAACAGGCTCCCCAAGGAAGTGGTCACAGCACCAAGCCTGACAGAGTCCAAGACGCGTTTGGACAACGCTCTCAGGCACATGGTGTGACTCTTGGGGTGTCCTGTGTAGGGCTAGGAATTGGACTTTGAAGATCCTCGTGGGTCCTTTCCAACTCAGCATATTCTGTGAAAACAAATGCACGTCATGCTCACAGCCTGCTTCCCGTTCCCGTGCTCAATGTGCTCAGATGATTACTACTCCAGAGGTTCGCCCTCAGACACAGCGGTGGAGGGCTCCCTCTTTCTTTCCTTCCTCCCTCCCCCCCCGCTCCTCCCCAGCCTAACTCGCTCCCCGCCGCCTGCCCCCGGTACCTGCACGCCGTGCACGATGTACAGCTTCTCCGCCTCGCTCAGCACCACGGACGCCATGCCCGCCGCCTCCCGCCCGCACCTGCGCAGTGTCGCGCTTCCTCCCTGCCTTCCTGCCTTCCATCCGCCCGCCCGCCCGCGGCGGGAAAGCTGCCGGGTGTCCTTAGCTGGTGTCCCGCCCGCCCATCCGGCACCGGCACCGGCACCGGCACCGGCACCTCACAGCCGGGGCTCCCTCTTCCTGCGGGCAAAGCGGGGCGTGCAGCCGGGAAGCCACAGAAGCCTTTCACACAGAGTAGGCGCAGCGCTCTCGACACGGTACCCACTGGGCACCTCGCATCCCGGAAAACGTCCCGCCCAAGAAGCTGGCCTTCGTGGTAATCCAGAGCACCCGCTCTCTGCCTGCCCTCTGCCAAGAGCTCCTGAAGGAGGCTGTGGAAGTATCCCAGTGCTCAGAAAGGGAGCGCGTAGTCCTCTGCGTTTCTTCATTTTCCTTGCGGAGTTTTTACCTCAGAAAGGTCCAAGCGAGGTGCGGTGCGCGGGGAAGGCTGGTGCGGGAGCAGGGAAGAAACCAAATGCTTTCCTTAGGAGATTATGTTCGTCCTGTGCCAGATATCGCTGGGAAAGTGGCGTGGGAAATGTAATTAAAAGCTCGCACTATTATATTAAAACAGTAATTAAAGGTTGGGGTTTTTTTTGACAGCCTTAATTAAAAATTGCATAACAGTCATTAATGTAGGTTTGCACGCCTTTTTGCACAACTCTTGTGTATACTTTTCAGAGTATTTTAAAAGATGCTATCTGACTTCACGCTGGTGCTTGCTTGGATAAAAATGATCCATGGCTCCAAAGGGTTACAAAGCACACTGTCAGAGTTCATCCAGCTTTCCAGAACTCCTTGTTGGAATCGAATGTACAGAGCATTCCTGGCTGTGCCTACTTGAGCAGGTGGTGTGATGCAGTGAGAGCAGACCTCAAGAGCGATGGATGGTTTTGGAGGTTTTAGCTTGGTCTGGTCCCATTGGCAGACTGCTTATCCGTTAGCAGTCAGGGCAGAGCCGATGCGTTTCTGGGACTCTTCCATGGCTTACCTGCATCCAAAAGGAGTCAAGTTCCTGCACTCTAGTGTTGTTGCATGGGCACTGCTTACTGCTTCTTGGTAGGGAGAGCCAGCAGTAAAGCCTGACAGAGCTGAGAGCCAAGGCTTGGGTAGCTTGTCCTCCCTGCTCACCCTAGGGAGGTGAGCAGGGCCAGGTCTTCTTCCTGGGCCAGGGGAGTGCCAGGCAAAGGCAGTGCCCATGCATGAAAGGGCCCTGGTTTGTATAGTCTCTCTTAAATAGCATCTGCCAGTGCTGCTGTCCAGCACAGATTGACCCTTCATTTGACTTGCCGTGTGATACTTGTGTCCTCACATTCCACAGTGTGAACCAAACAAGCAGTGAGAAGAAATCAAAAACTTCCTGAAAAAGTAAGTGAATTCGATCTGAAACACAGTGTTAATGCAGATGCACCCTATGATTTCCACTGAGAGCACAGGGAGGTGACATTCTGACTCTCATCTCAGTTCCTGCCTCCCATGGCTTAGCCCACAGAAGCTTAAGAGTTCCAACTGCCAGGAAGGAGTGATCTGTTAATTTTTTTCCCCACCTCTGCCATCCCAGCTTGGAGTCTACCTAATGTTAGTCAAATTCTTGCATAGTCCAGAGACTCAGCTCGCAAATCTTGTTCATGTGCAAACAGCAGTTTTTCAAAGATGGGAGGAGCCCAGGTCTGGCTCATTTCTCCTCAGGCAGGGCAGAAGGCATCCTCTTGCCCTAAAGAGTGCTTCTGAGGACATTCAAATTCCAGCAAAAGGCAGTAGTGAAGTTTATCTTACAAAAAAGGATGCCACTTGTTTCTTGGGTTTGTTGGCGTTTTTATGTTGGGGGTTTTTTTAACAAAGCCAAAGCAATATCTTGTCCTCTAACTTCATTGTGGTAAATGAGTGACATGTGTTGGCCCAAATAAAGCCAGCCTGAGGGAACCCCCTGAAACGTGAACATTTGCAGTGCATGATTAATACCTGGAAAGGCTGCAAAGGCTGGAAGCAGTGGCTTGTCATGGAGAGTGTCAAGCAAACTCAACCCTTGCTTTGGCTCCGAACATGACACCTGCAGTGGCGCGCTGTGTCACAGAATCAGAGAGTCACAGAACAGGTAGAGTTGGAAGGGACTACAGTGGGTCATCTGGTCCAACCTCCCTGCTGAAGCAGGGCCATCCTAGAGCACATGGCACAGGATTGCATCCAGACAATTCTTGAATATCTCCAGCAAGGGAGACTCCACAACCTCTCTGGACAACCTGTTTGTTACAGTGCGTGGTCACCCACACAGTAAAGAAGTTCTTCCTCGTGTTCAGGAACTTTCTGTGCATGAATTTCTGCCCACTGCCTTGCATCCTAGTGCTTGGTACCACCGAGAGGAGCCGGGCTCCATCTCTTTGGTACCCCCCTCCCCCACTTTAGACATTCATAGACATTAATGACGTCCCCTCTCAGAAGTCTCTTCTCGAGGCTGAACAGGCCCAACTCCCTCAGCCTTTCCTCCTCAGAGTGATACTCCAACCCCCCCAAACATCCTCACTGCTCTGCGCTGTACGGCTCCTCCTGGAGTGCCAAAAGGTTTTGGAACCTGCAAACCAAAAACACCCTGAACCTGGCTGAGGCTCAGAGATGCCCGGTGAGGCAGAACCATCCGTTCCCATGTCAAAACAAGAAAGTCTGAGGTATTTTTCCTCACAAACCCCGCATCTCTCCCCCAGGCACCCGCATGCCCGGGCCGTTAACGCGCCGTCGGCACAGGCGGTCCGCAGCCACACGGGGCCCGGGGCCGCTGCCCGTCCGTGGGCCGGGGAGCCCCCGGCGGGGCGGGGGAGGGCAGGGCCGGGGACGCGCTGCCTCCCGCCGCCGCCGTTCACTTCCTGGTTCCTCCCGGCGGCCGCTCCACCTCCGCGCAAGGGGCGGGCGNCGGCGGCCACTGGGGTAGGTGGGTGCGACTGACAGCGCGGGGCGGGGGGGGCTGGGGGGCGGGCAGGTGTGTGCGCTGGCGGAGCGGGGCGGGAGCGCGAACTGGGAGCAGAGAGCTGGGAACCGGGAGCGCGGGCCGCCAGTGGATGCCATCCCGCTGCCGCCTGCGCCGCCCCACCAGCTGCTTCCCGGCCCCGCCGGTGTCCCCGGCCCGCGCGGTCCCTCGGCCGTGCGGGAGCCCGGAGATGGCGCGGCCGCCCAAGGGCCGCGCGGAGCCCCGCATCCCTCGGCGGGG
>VZRR01004293.1:473302-496989 GCA_013398015.1 Oreocharis arfaki
CGGCGGGGCCCCCGGGCCGGGGCTGGGCGGCGGGTCGTGTCCCGGAGAGGCGTCCCCGGGAGCCGTGGGCATCGGTCGAGAAGCGGGAGGAGGGCTCCCGCTCTCCTCTCTCCGCCTTCCGCCGCTGGGCTTTAAATACTGGGAGGCTGAACACGTTAAATGATACCGGGCTGAATACGCGGTTTAGGTCTGCTCCGCGGCCTTTCGGAGCAGCGTTGAGTCCCCTCGGCAGGAAATCTAAAGTCGGAGCCTGCGGCGATTTCGTCGGGGTCCTGTGACCTGTCAGTGGATTGCAGTGGTCCTGTAATCTGCTAATGCGTTGCAGCGATGGGACGTGCCCGCCAGCGAGCAGCTGGACAGCGAGTGGAGCTGACCTTGTCGCTTCCGAGGTGCCCCTGGTCACCCGGCGTGTGGCTGCAGCTGTCCGATGGCACCGTGGGCCAGGTGCGACCTCGGCGTCGGGAGTAAGCCGTGTCGAAACCATGGCGCTGTTCCGTGGCGGGTTTAGTTGAAATGGATGGTGAGTTTTAGATGGCAGTAGCAAGCGATCCGGACTGGTTTAGAACGGCTGCTTCTAAGTGTTACTGGGGTAGTTCTGTAAGGGAAATTTTTAAGAAGAAGCAAGACTTCACGATGGCTCATTAGAAAATAATCTTCAAGAAAACAATGAAGAAAACTGGCCTTGGGGAGAAGGAGGCAGCAGAGTGTGCCATTGAGGGGTGCGGGATGGACAGCAAAGTTCGTTTAGATCTCTTTCCTTTGATCCTGGTTCAGAAAAGATAAACGCTGTTTTTCAGCATGAGAGAGAGCAACTGTGTGCCAGACTCCTGACACAGCAAAGGTGTGTGTGCGATGTCAGATCTGTAGGAAAGGAGCCCAAATTTGAGTGGTTGTTCTGATATGCTAGAATCATGGAGAAGTAAGGGACTGGTGAGCTACAGTGAGGGACTGCATTGGATGTCTGGTGGTTTACCTAGCAAGGGATTAGTGAGGACCGTGTCTTTCTTTGCTCAATGAAAGCAACAAGTAAGTCTTTTGTGTAGTGTTACAGGAATTTCAGTGATAAGAGTCATCATAAGGGGAGCCACGCCATTCTTACGTCTTTTAAAAATGCAGCCCCATGTGCAGATAAATAAAGATCTGCTCGTTCAAAGGCTTTGACTCTGTCAGCGTAGCTCTTGATGCTGCCTCACTGATGCAATAGTGTTTGTTGTACCAGTGGGACCTGCTGCTGGTAAAAAGCTGTGTCTGACTGAATGTTCATTGAGATTTAGAAGGTGTGACACAGAAACTCTTTGTGGTTATAGGTTTATAAAAGGGCAAATATAAGGTCTGCCTAAAATGCAGAATATTTGTGACATTTAGGACCTATAGCAATAACATCTATTGGGTGTTTTCATGTATGTTTCTGCTTCCTTTTCACTCTCATTTTAAGTGATATAGTTACAGGCAAGGGTGTGTATTTCAGTTTTAAATTGCTTGTTTGGTAGTAGACAAAAGTATATGAGTGTAATTTAATCCAAATAATGGGAGCAGGTTGCAAGAAGATGGATGCTTAATTCCTCAGCTGCTGCAGGTCTGCTGTGCCCAAGTAGTTATGTTTCTTCTGGGCAGTTTCCTTTGCGTCAGCAAAGTGGAAGAGCTGACAGTCTTCAGCAGGATGTGTGTATCCTGGGCAGTGGTAGCTCAGCTTTGGTGAATCTCTTTTTCTTACCTAATATGAATTTACTTTTCTCAGTGAGTGGATTGCTGTGCACCTCCAATGGAACAGGAGCTGGCAGTGTTGCATAGTCCATGCAGTTTAAACCTGTGTGTTGCATTATTTCAGGAAGACTTGCTCGTGGAGCCAGTTTTACTGTGCAGACATTTCCCATGAGCTGTAACAGGGCATCTCTCCTGTAGAGGAAACTAGATGGGCACCCACAGTGGTGTCGATCTGAAAATGGACTGGCTGTAGCTCAGCCAGTCTCTCTGCAGATGTTAGTTGGCTGAGCTTATGCTTTTCTCTGATCCCTCTGCAGTGTAGACATGACCTTTTTCTTAGGGCGATATTCTGGAATACAGTTTTTGTGCCTTCCTGACAGAAGACAGCAGGTAATGTAAAATATGACACAGCAGAATAGCTTGTTGTCAGTTTTTATTTTCCCCGTCCTGTGCTTGGCTGGTTGAAGCAAACTAAATGTGACCGATTGTACCTGGAACGTCATGTTTGACCTGTGCGTGTAACTAATCTGAAGCTTCAGGTTGTGTTCAAGAAAATAAGAAGTTAAAGCTTTCCTAATTGAAGCTGCATGTTTCCTGGGTTGTGCAGGCAGTAAGGAAAGAAGATAGCCCTTGCCTGGAGCTGCAGTGCAGCAAGTCTGCCAGTAACACTTCACACATTATCCTTTTGAGAGGGAGTCCAGAAGAGTGAGCCAGCTTGTCTGCAGGGTGTGGGTGCCAAAGGCCTCCCCATATGGCAGCAGTTCCCCGCTAGTGAGGTGCAAGGTGTTAGAGGCAAGGTGCTGCTAGGTGCTGGCTCACTGCACAGGAGCACTGGTGTGTTAGCTCCTGTCGTCTGCTTGTGGCTGTGCCACCAGCTTGGAGGGTGCTTGGGAGTGCTTCTGGAGACTGGAGTGAGAGATTTATCTAGGCTTATAGCCCCGTATCTCTTTGCACCACCAGGTTACACAGTGGCCCTACAGAACCGGTGCTATTACAGTAGAAGAGGTAGGAGTGCGAGAAGAGGGGGAAAAAAAAGAGAGGGTAGGCATGGGAAGGTATGGAAATGAGAGGGAAGGGTACAACAGCAGAGTTCAGCTAGGAAAATGTTGGGAAACACTATTCCAGGAGCAAGTAAAACAGCAAGTAAAACAAGGACACAGAAGACTCACTGTTAATATCCTTGGACAACAGAGGAATGTTGAATGAGAGGAATTGCAAGGCCCTTGTTGATGTTTCAGCTGCTGGGCCAGTGGTAGATGGTGTGTTTGTGATGTTCAGCTGTGAGTTTTGCAATAATGCAGAACTGACAGGGGTGGCCAATCTTAAATGTGGTGCAGCATGCTAAAGTTAAAAGAAGTGGGCTGAAGCTGAAACAGTGTGAGTGAGTAAAGGTAGTATAAAGCACTATGCTATTGAAAAAACAAAGTTAAAAAAAAGACATATACAGGCCTAGTGGCAAGGCAGTAGTACTCCCCCATAGGTAGAGAGAGGGCTGTGGCAGGTGATAAAGATGGAAATGTGATATGCATCTTTGTTCTTTGCAGTGACTGCTTGAATTACTGATGTCCAATACAGCACAGAATAGATAAGGAAGATACTATATATTGTATCTGGTCTTGTCTTGAACTCTCTGTATTTCAAAGGGTAGCAAAAGTAAGGTTTATGCACAGAAACTGTATTCTTTATAGCAGCAAGGATCCCTTCTGCTTGCCAGTGCAAAAGTGAGCAAAACAAGAAATGCTTAGTTTGCCAACCCAGATGTTCTTTACTATGTTTCAAAAGCTTTAACATACAGCAACTTTGAACCTGCAGGTTTTTCCAGTTCTCTGAAGTAGCAGCATACGTTTCTTCTAGTTGTGATTTTAACTTTGCTGGAGAGAGGTGATGATTTTTTTGGTCCTTGTGTTACTAATGTGCTGTTTTAATGTATGCCCTGTGTAGTTTTTGTAGTTGGCTTAAGGATCTGCTTAGGTGTAGTATGTAGATTTAAAATCTAAATACCTTACTGCCTTCATAACTATATCTTTACCTGCCCCTATGTGGTAAGGCAGAAGAATATACTACAGGCAGGAGAATAAAATCAGAGAGTGAATGACTTGTTCATGCTTGTGAAGAGGGGGCTGTAGCAGAAGCAGATGAGAGCCAAATCCTGTGTTAGACCATCTTGAGTGAAAACGTATGTCTCATGGTTAAATTGCTCTTTCTGCCTTGAAAGATAGTATTTAGAATATTTTTGTAGACTAGAGGGATTCTGCCAGCTTCTTATTATGATTAAAACTTTAAAGCTGCAGCTCTTTCCTGCTCTATAAAACATATTCCTTATGCCACGAAGTTCTGTGGTTTTTTAAATAGATGCTAAAAATAATACCAGTTTTATAGGTAAACCTTCCCCTGTAATTTTTGTCCTTTCTTTTTTTAAAATAAAATTGATAATGGACGAATTGAGAATTTACATTCCCTTAGTCCAGTGACTTGCTGGTTTAAGTCCTGAGTCAGCATGTAAATTGCAAAGCTGTCTAGAAGACCAGGAGAGCTTCTCCTGTTTTGTCTCTCATAAGGCTGTGTATTCAGGATAACTGCAATGCTGTGGGAAAGCATGACATCCCCATCTGTTGTTTTCTGTTTCCTGGTGCAGTCTCTCCTGCAGGATTGCTCTTTCTTCCGATGCTTAGCTTCAGATAGATGGCAATGCAACAAAGATGGTATGTTCAGACCTTTAACATAGGTCAGGTTGCTTGTGTGCATTTGGCCTGTTGGGAGACTGTAAGATTGAAGTGACAGAATTTCTCTGTTCCCCTTGCAGCTCTGATAGTTAAAAATGTAACAGTTTTTTTGTAATGGTTCATTACTTAATGACAGTTTTATAAAGTACCTACTATCTCTGACGAAAGACTTACTAAGATCACTAGCTTTGTGATCAGACCAAGTCAGATCCAAGTCTGACCTCAGTCTCTGGTGCCCTTGTGACTTGTGCCCTGTTCCTACATGTTGCCCCAATTTTGTCACTCATCCATAGTGGTCCAGTGTTTTTGTACCTTGGACAGTAACTACATTGTCTTTGCTCTCCTTTGCTCAGGCCAGCAGCTGACAGGCCTTTTGGTGGGGGTGCAGTCACCAGATAACTCAGACTCTTAGGTCAGTCTTTATTGCATTATATTTTATTTATACAGTACATGTCCATTACTTAAGCAGAAATGATACAGACATTAACCAGGAAGCTGTTACCATCTGCCCTGAGAGACTGCATACCACAAGCATCAGGATAGGGAAAACCCTGTATTTGTAATTCAGAAAACATGGCCTTATTTTCCTTTCAGTTCTACTAATGGAATTCCTCTGGCGCTGTTGAAGTTGCTTCTTGTCTACACTGATGTAAATTAGAGGAGGACTGAGGGGTTTGTGCCTTATGTGTCTGCATCTCTTTTGAGTCTGTCATTCTCAGCCTGATCCAGGCCCTCAGGATGGAGTTTCTAGGTCTGACAGACGTCTTTGAGGTAATTTCCCCCTCTGCTTGCTCTCCTTAGGGAGAAGTTCCCTCTGTGTATTTGTACTCCTATTCAAATGTGTTCTTCAGAAAGGCATGACTTCAATTAAATCTTCCCCTCTAACAAGGTGCTT
This sequence comes from Oreocharis arfaki, assembly GCA_013398015.1. NCBI lineage: Eukaryota > Metazoa > Chordata > Aves > Passeriformes > Paramythiidae > Oreocharis > Oreocharis arfaki. The sequence continues at coordinate 478,625 of VZRR01004293.1, forward strand.
CTAATAAAAATAATAAAAGTATGATTTTAGTGTGAGCCATTTTTACTAAGGTCTTGTTCACGTCTGACCTCTTTGAAGTAAGAAGTAAATTAAAAATAGAAAGTAACATCGAAATAGTTGGTTATATAAATAGTTTTGTAAACAATTACTATAAAGCATTGTAATACAGCCACTTACTCCTTTTGTGTACAGAAAAAAGTTATAACTTGGTTACCATCTGTTTTTACATGCTCTCTATTCCCCTTTTTATGGGAGATAATTCAAGCCTGTGCATTTACCCTCAGGAAACCTGAATTTATTTTAAGCCTCGTAATTTCTTTAAGATTTCTTTATGCCATTTTTCTTCCGTATGGGAACCTAAAGTGTTGAAATTGCCTGTCTTCAGGAGCGAGAGGACTCAGGAGAATCTTGAGATGTTTGTGATCCTTTTGCTGAAAGCAGATGCATAGCTGGTAATGTATTTAGGCTGTAACTATACTCCTTAATGTAGCCTGAATTTCCAGGAGAAAAATGAGAGAGTATCTGTGGTAGGCACAATCCTGTTCCCTTCTCCTGGGGTGGCTGGAGGAGGGCTGGAGGAGGGCTGACTTTGCCCTGTGATAATTTGATCTGAGTCATCGGGTGTCCTGTAAGCCCAGCGTTAACTTCCGTGCCCGGTTCTTCCCTGTTGCCTTTGTCATTGTAACCCAAGATTAGGTTTTTACCCATATGGATTTTTAGCCCAAATTGGGGTGGGGTTTGTTTTGTTTGTTGTTTGTTTGGTTTTTTCACCATTTTTTTGAGTCCTGAAAGTATTCCAATGGAAGTGCAGCTCTCTATAGCAAATTTGAGCCTGCTAATAATAGGCTTGCTTTTTTTAGCTGCCTTTCACAGACCTGTTAGAAATGTCCCATTGACCCTACAGGGTTTTGTAAACTAGGGCTTGGAAACTGCCATGCTGATGGATATCTGGATGAATCTGCAGGAGTCTGCCAAAAATTCTCAGCATAGCTGGCCTGTTTTGTTCCACTCCTGCTGATCAGAATAAGCTTTTTAGGCCTTGCAGGAGCCATTAGGAAAACACATATAAATACTGATATTTTCTTATTTTCTCTGTTTTGGCAAGTTTTGACAAGCTTGTTAGATTTTAACTGTGTGGAAGTGTGGCAGGAGAATCATAGGTAAAACCCCTTTTAGTTAGGAAACTCACCTTCTCATATGTCTTTTGCAAAGGAAGGTTAAATATGCAGTGCTTTAGTCTATGCAGTTTTATGTACCGAAAAATGAAATAAAAATGAATTCTCCTGCAGCTTCTGTCTATCTGTCTGGAGCTGGTTGATTTTCTTTAGAAGGACATCTGTCCTGTGGATCTAGATTGCCTACTTTAGCTGTCATGGATATAGTATGACTGGTTACGTATGTTTGCTTCCTTTTGATGATAAAAATTTAACTTCAGTGTTGTTTGTCAGCTCTCAAGGTACTCTGTGTGTCATAAAAACTGTTTGGAAGTATTGCTTTAAAGTAAATAAAAAACCAAACTGAAAACCTAAAAAAAGGTCCACGATCTGCCCTGATCTCTCTTCTTTTTATTCTTTTTTTCCCCCAGTATTGTTTTCATGTAATTAGCGGAATTTGAAATTCACTTAGTTCGTGTGACAGAGTGAAAATGTAACCTCTTCCCAAAGTTCAGTGTTAATGGACTTGTAATAGAGGAAATGGTTGCAATGTACATGGTAATGCTGTAGTTCTGCAAGTCATGCCCATGTGCTTGACTTCACTAGCATGAGTAATTACATGAAAATCAAAAAGTTCACAGTAATGGTGGTTTTATGCTTGCTGTGAGTTTTACATCAGGTAGCTTTCAGGTACTTACTGGGTGAAGGCCCACATAATTTGTTTGTACATGCTTAGCACATTCTTTGGCTGTCACAGGTCATTAAAAACCAGATTTTTTTGACATGGCTTATGGCAGGTAAAAAGACAGTTTATATAGGCTGTAATAGCATAGGTTAAGTGTTCATTGTAGCAGGAAGTGGATTTTCATTTATTTTGTTTACATTTCTAACTTATGTATTACATGTTTCCTGATTGTACCCGTAATGCCAGATGCCTTCCAGATAAAAAGAAAAAAGAAAAGGTCTTTGCTCTGTCATGTCATTAAGCTGAATTGATGTGTGTGTTGTCATTGTATCTCACACTTACCTAGTGGCCTCTCTTGTAGCCTGACACCAAGATTAAGTCCTTAAGCCCTTTGCCTACATTGTTTACACATTGTTTGCTCCAGAGCAGGCGGAGCTGACATATTCTATCTGTGTTGTAAATGAAGTTCATATGCAGCATGATTGAAGGGCAAACCGGTTAGGGCAAGTTACTGCTTCCACCCCGCTACAACCTTTTCTTTTGGTTGTTGTAATACTTGTATGAAAATACCAAATAGGACAACATAAACCAAAACAGATGTTTATGTATGTAAGATCAAGGAATTAAAAAAACTCCACTAACTGCGTCATGTAGGAGAGAAGCTGAGACTCTAAGCTCCTATAGCTTGACTCTTTAAGATAATGAACTCTAAAACACATACGTGTTTCTCAAATAATGTGTGGTGTTTATGTACTGATTACTGATATTTTAATTTTGTTGCCTAATGAGGCCTCTAAAGCAAGCATTAAATGGCAGAGTACATTAAATAACAAAATTGTCCTCCAGCCATAATCAGGGGCCTGTGCTCTGTCCTTTTAACTCACTGCAGAAATCAGTCTCCAGACTTTCAGACTGAGGGGGCCTCAGGGCTCCTTCCAGTTTCTCCTTAGACAGTTACACAGCAATAGATTTTCCTCATTTTTTTCCCCAGTTAAGCTCAATAATGTTTCTGAGAGAGAGCTGTAGAATTTTTATTGGAGTGAAACCACTTCCTGCACTTGCAAGAGAGATTAATTTTTATTTCACTGCTGAAGGGTGCTGTTTGGGACTAAACCCACAGCTTTAATCACTGTGTATTTGTTCAGCTTTCAGTCTGTCTTTGCTAATACTGATCTTACAGTGACTTGTCAAACTAATTCCTTTGTTAAATAGGAGTTTGCTTTTCCTGTGACTGTTTGATTCCTTTGCTTTGGGATACAAAACCTTAGGGGAAAAAAAAGGCTCAGAGTCTGCTCAAAAAATCCTGAGAGTCTGTGTTCAGGACTGTCCCAGCTTGTTACTGCACCTGATGTGTCAAGTCTAAACTATCAATTGAAAATTGAACACCTAAATTACAGTTTTCTTTCTTACCTTTTTATGTAATGTGATGTTCTTGTCAACTAAACACTGTTGTCAGGTGTGAGTCTTTAATTATGTCAGTTTTATTTTGAGCTGGCAAACAAGCGTAACAATTTTAATAAGATTATTAAACAATGCAGTGAAGATTAACCTGTTACCTTGAGGGAGTGGAAGAACTGAGTGTGAGAAATACTTGTTAAGTCTGTGTGAATGTATGAATACATAATTGTCCTTACAGAAACTCTGAAAAGTGGGAGAAAAGGTACAGGTTTACTAGTAGGTATAGATTTATCTGAACTTAGACCACCAGATCATTTGGGGAATCACTGTTTATGAAAATTATATCGCTTGTCTCCCTAAATATCAGAAATCATGAGGCTAAACTGTAGCTGTGATTAAAGTACAGAGTAATTACAATGTGTTATGTGAATTTTCTGAATGAGAAGAGGGTTTTTTGTTGTGGGCTTTTCAGTTGCCAAAGTAAATGACATCCTCACAAGGACATTTTCAGCTTGGTTTTTCTGTTCCATGTGATGTGTGTTTAAATACAAGACTGATATGCTTTAACGTTAATCCACGTGACTTTCTTCAGATTCATAAACCATCTTAAACTTGTTTGGCAGCATACTAAATGTTCAAAGTGAAAAGATAAGAAAATACCTAATTCTCCTAGTTTATTTATACTAGTTGTGTTAAGAAACAAATATTGTAAGTGGTCTAGTTCATCTGGTTCTGTGCACCTTAGGACTTTGTGCTCCGGGCTTTTGCTTCTCACTGTGGCCACAGCAGTTCCAGCACCTCTCTCTGGTGACACTCACACTCAGGCACACAAAGCTCATTGCTTCTGTGCTTGGATGTAATTAATCATCTTGCTCATTAATAACCTTATTCTTTGGCCGTGAAAGAATAATTGTCCTGTTACGAATTTGGTCTTCTTAAAATAACTGAAAAGTAAACTATCATCTCCTTCCCTGTTGAGATAGGGGCAGCAACATCTCCATTTATGTTGATGTTAGGCAGAGTAGAGCTTTCTTCTTGTACTTGGCAGAACTTAGCCATAAAATTTGGAGAAAAGTTTGAAATCCTAGGGGTTTCTGCAATTCTCTCAGTATGTTTTCTGTAAAGTATATCCATTTTTAAACAATGAAGGACAAAAATAGCTTCAGTGTGAACTGTTCTGGGGCAGAAAATATAATTAATGGTGTACATTTTCTCTGAATTAAAATGGCATAACGAACACTTTTTTGCAAAGCCATGAGAAGAAGCCTTACATTTTGAAATAGCAGGGAGCTGATCCCTTCCATTCAGGGATATGCAATTCAGTGTATTCGGTGGTAGAATTATTGTAGCCTTTTTTGTAGAAGGTGGGTCTTTAGAGGGTGTAGTGTTATGAAGAGTTTGGAGCACTGAGCAAATACTCTGTGTAGAAGTGTCTTTCTAAGAGGTTGCTGGGTGTGTAAAGAGCTGCTTTCATTCCAGGTGTAGCATTCCAGGTGTGCTCCAACACTGAGTGGTGGATGAATTGAGTGCAGATGGATTGATCCCTTGCCAAGGACTTTGGAGCACCTTGTCTGTTTTCTCAAATGCCTACATTTGGTGGGAGTTACATTGAAACTACAGCAAGCACAGCACATACCTGGAGCATTACTGTTCCTGGTTCCAAGATGGATCTTACCCTCTGGATAGACAAGGTGTCTGCAGAGCTAGAGAGGAAAGGCCAATGTCAGTGTTGGTGCTCTTGCTACAGTAGAGTGGAGCTTGCTGGAAAAGGGGAAGCAAAACAAATGCCATTGAGGGATGGAGCAAAGGTGGTGGGAGAGGCATGGCAAAGCAGAAGACTTGCAAAGTATGTAAGGCCAGAGGAGGAGGTGAGAGTGGGAGGCAGCTGTTGTTGGGAAATTACATCCTCCAGCCAAGACTAGAAGTTCCTGTCAAGATCTTTTCTGGGTTGCTTCTTAATCAGTTCCTGCAAATCTAACTGTACAGCTGTTTGTTTTTGCACTTTTACCCCAAAGCTATGAGTCAGCAGGTAAGGAGAAAGGAAACCTTTTCCACCTGCTAAGTTTCGCAGTATATGTAGGAAAGACTCCTTCCTTCCCCAAATCTGAAGCAGCAAAAAGGGACCCTACCAGCTGTGCCAGGACTTTCTCTTCTTCCCTCACATGACAGTGCCGAGTTCTTGCATCAGCTCCTGTTGTGGCAGCTCCTGTTGGCTCCTACCTGATGACTTTTTCTTCATTAAAACCCTTGTTGCCTTTCCACTTAGGGAGGTGGAGGTGGCACACAGGTAGACCTAGTGTGTAATTAAGCACTTCTTAAAAGCACTTAGAGTCTTCTGAGTAAGGAGTGTTCCGATAAGCGCAAGAGCGTGGTTTCCCAATCCATTATTTTGTGTTTGATTTATTTAGCTTTTTTGCTTTTTCATTTCACTTTCTGCAATTTTCCCACATGATGACCATGCCATTACGCGAGCAGAGGTCTGGATGTCTGGCAGAGCAGTGAGCATTGTTTCTGACTCTCTTTCAGATGCAAGTATGGACATAATAGCCTATGATGATTACTCCAGTCCACCGCTTCAGAGATATTGAAAGGACACCTGAATACCTCCAGCCGGAAAAGTGTGTTCCACCTCCTAGCCACGCTTCCCTGGGAACAATGTGGTTTATTCGAGATGGCTGTGGTATTGCATGTGCTGTCGTTACCTGGATGCTGGTGTTCTATGCCGACTTTGTAGTCCTTCTTGTCATGCTAGTTCCATCGAGAGATTATGTTTATAGTGTCATCAATGGCACACTGTTCAACACCTTGGCTTTCCTCGCTTTGGCTTCACATTTTCGTGCTATGCTGACAGATCCAGTAAGTATACACCTCTCTCTGTGTGTCTCGGGAAGAAACAGGCGGTGTTTTTCTTGTCTGCTAGATGTTGGGTAACTCAGTTGCCGAGTGAGTGGCAGATTTAAATAACTTTTGTGTGTCAGCCTGCTGAGTGAGGCTGCTGATGTGGTATGCTAATTTTTCATCCCACTCAAGTCAGATGCAAAGTCAGGGACCCAGTGTCAGATTCCCGGTGTGTGAGCAGCTCCTCTTTTTGCACTGGGAAGGAGAGTGTTTCTCTCTGACTGTTTTCTCCCCAGTGGCGGACGGATCTCGTGTTTGTGGCTTGTTGTGTCTTGACAAACAGGAAAGCTGGAAAAGCTGGTTTTGGTTGTCTGCCTTGGCAAGTATTGCTTCAGCAGAATGGAGCAGAACATGTGTTGTTTTGAAAAGCTGTGTTGCCATCTCTCATTCTACTGATTTTGTTGAGTGTATTGGACAATGCTGAAATAAATATGGTCTGAGCATGCTAAGAACTGGCAGTTCATAGGCAAGTTGGGAAGCATCAGAGTTTTAAGATGCCCTTGTATGTATCCTTAGGACATTGCTTTGCGAGATCAGATCTGCTGCTTTTTTGTCTTTCAGTTTGTGATGAGATAAAGTTTAGCACCATGATGCTAAATCTGAATGGCCTGTGGTGGTTTATTTTGCTTAATAGCCTCTGGACAGTAGACTCAATCCAAAACCCCATCTCCACTAGTCAGTTGGAGGAAAGACAGACTTCTCCTGTCCACTTCCTCACAAATGTTCTTGTTGCTGTTGGGAGTGGTGGTGTGCCTCTGATGCTCTCTGTTCCTTCCAAATGTTATTTTGCCCTGGAAACCTTGTTAGGTGCTGTTAGGACTTCAGTATAACCTTTGTTTCTTACATTCCTGCTCTTCCAGAAGCCACAGCACTGCAGAAATGGCTCGATTTGGGGTAATCTCACAATTTATGGTAAAGACTGTTGAATTACATGCTACTGCTGAGCAGCAGAAGTGTAAGCAGTAGTTTAGCCTCTGAAAGTTTTGATCATTGGACTCAGAAATAGAGGGCTGCAGCAGTTTGTATCCTAAGGGTGGTTGTTAATTATTATGTGTTGTGTGATTTTTATGCTTAGGGACCTTCAGGTCGCTGGAATTATTTTGCAGAGTTAGCAGCAGCTCTTCTGAAACAAAAGCTGTGTTTTGAAATGGGCTGGGCAAGCAGTGTTGGAGAAGCAGATACAATCTCTGTTGAGAGTAATTGGGAAAAGATATGTTAATTCCTTGTGTGAGGTGGGATTTATGTATGGGTTTGGAGAGCCAGTGGGATTTTGTTTCAGTTTTTTAATGAGGAATTCAGCTAAATAAAATGCAAGAGGGAAGATACAGAGAAGGGATGCACTAACATCTGGCAGTGAGCATCTGGGATTAAGGAAGCTTCCAGGACATGGAGAACCAGGAGCTCATGTAGGATCAGAATGAAACAGAAAGCATTGCTGAGGCAAACAAGCAGAACTCAGTTCTTCACAACTGATACCGTGCATTTCAGGAACTGCTTCCAATGGGTCCTTGCTAAAAACATTCCTAAAGTTTTGAGCTTTGCTGCATACTGAAGAGAGAGAACATGAGTTGTAGCATTTTGTGGAAATTGGTTTTGGTAATTTTTAAATTAGTCAGGCCTGTTGGGAGTTTTTGTGAGAAAAAAAACCCCAAAGGCTCTTTAAAAAAGCCTTATGGTACTGGTTTAATGTGCAGTTCTGTCACTCGTGTCTTATTCCTGTTTATTGCTGTTAGGAGGCTGTATAGATGTATTAAATGGAAACTATTCCATCAGAAATCTATTGAAATACTGCATCTTTGTTTTTATTTCAATAAAAAAAGCCTTAAATTCACAGAAGTAAATTGTGCCAATGTACCAGCAGTGATTTCATACACCATGTTTCACGGCTTTTTTTTTTTTTCTTTTTTTTTTTTTTGAGCAGAGGGACTTTCTTTGGTTTGTTTTTTTTTGAGCAAATTAATGTCCCTATAAAGACTGGAAACTCATGAACTTGGGCTTCTGTAGCAGCAATATGTTACCTATTTAAAGATATACTTTAAAGTGGAAATTGCACAGCTAAGAGTGTTTTACCGAGTCTTATTCAGGTGTGATGATTCTTAGTGTTCACTGTCTGAATGTTAAACCATAATCTAAGTAACAAATACACAATGGAAGCATAACTATAAGTACACGAGTTGTTTACCAGCAACTCCTAGTGTACATAGTGATCCTTCAGAAGAAGCTGCTTCTACTGGCATAAAACATCTGGGGTTTTCAGTTTGTGGTATGAAACACTGGCATGATGAATTTGTTGATGTGAAAAGAAGGATGAGGATTCTTACATATTTTAAGGTTACTGCAGGGTTACAAAAGACTAATTGCTTAAGTGATGCTAGTATTACAAAAGACTCATTGCTTTATTGATGTTTTAAAAAAACCAATGAAAGCCCTACCAAAATTATGTTTAAGTGTGTGGTTCCATATTTTAAGACCACATTTAAATTTCTTTTCTGAATCCTCTTGCTCTTCTTGAAACTCTGTTGATCTTAGGGAAGTTTTTATTTCTTTTTCTTCCTTCCCCTCCCGTAGTTTGAAGTCATCCTGTTGTTCTTGTCAGCTGTAATGTCCACAAGTTAATCTCCTGGTTTGTTTTTTTTTCCTGCAGGGTGCTGTACCCAAAGGTAATGCCACAAAAGAGTTCATCGAGAGTTTACAGCTAAAGCCAGGACAGGTGGTTTACAAGTGCCCAAAGTGTTGTAGCATCAAACCTGACAGAGCACATCACTGCAGGTAAAGTCTTTTCTGAGGATGCTGTTTCATGAAGACATCAAGAACTATTCACCAGTGTGCCTTGGTGTTGGAGTCTGAGACTGGAGTGGGTCAGTTGAGGGATTGGCATACAAATTCTGTTGCCAATAGTACCAGACACGTTTAAGCTTCTTGGAAGAAATCTGATACCTTTTCTGACAAATTTTCAGATGTAGGAGGCCGAGGCTACTTCGTGCAAAGTGAGAAACACTTAAAATTTTTGAGTGCTGCCTTGGCTCCAGACTTGTAACTGACATTCCGTAAATTTTCATGTAAATGTGACTTGGAAAGAGACATAAGGCATAGAAAAGAGACAAAATGCATAGAAATCCATAAAACACCTCCCAAAGAGTCAGTGTCTTTTCCATTTTTGTTTTTATTCACAAACCCGTTTGTCTAACTGTGTATTTTATTTAGAAGTGGTATTTAAATTAAAACTGAAGTGCAGGTAACTCTGTATATTTTTTAAGAGTTCAGATTTCCACATTTTCACTGGGTACTGTGACTTTGTTTTGTGCTGTGTGATAGATCAGTATTCCTACTGATCTGTCATGTCCTTTCTTTTTCTGGTAGGATAAACTTCCTGGAAGAGAGTAACTGGTAGTGAGTTTTTTAGTACTAAAGGCAGTGAGCAAAAAAATAACTACTTCCTAAAATTCCCTTCTGCTTTTAAAGCAAGTGAACCTGCTTTCCAGTAAGTAGTAAATGAGTTTGCACTGATGTTGCTTCCTTATCTACTCAAGAAACAATATGTACAGAGAGAGCTTGTACCTGGGCTACTGCTGATTCATGCAGTGGTCTTGTGGGGAGGGAAATACATGGTAGTGAGCTGAGCAAACTTGTCCTGCTGTTTGCTTTTTTCATATTTGTTTTCGGAGCTTCAGTTTGCAAATGTTTTTCTTTTTTGTTGTTGTTATTTTTTTGGGAGTTTTTTTATGAAAATCAGGAGTTGATTATTCAGCAGGAGCAATGTGATCATGCCTATCACTTATTAATGCTGCTGTAAAATCCCCTCTGACAGCTTTTCAATTATGAATGGAGCTTCACATCTAAAATGCTGTCTTGATGATGACTCACAGTGTAGGTAAATGAAAAAGACTCTGGCTAAACGCAAAACCTCGTCACCATGGTCCTTTTTCCTATGCTTTAAGATAAATTTGTAGACATTAAGATTTGGGAAGGTAATCCACTGACCATTGATGTTGTTGAGAATCTTCAGTCAAACTTTTTTTTTGTGGCCTAGGGAGATTTGTTAGACTTTAACACATCAAAGTTGAGCGCATGCATCAGCCAGAGATAGTGCTAGCTGTATGCCAGAGGGACCAGGGTGTTTTTGATGAATGTGCTATTTAGTGAGTCCCCTGTGCCCAGTAAACTAGTCCTGCCAGCATTTGGAAGCTGGGTGGTTGAGTGGGGGAAAGTGTCTGAGTATTCATGCTGCCTGTAGTGTTTAGTTGTGGTTTCTGTGTTTCCTTTTCCACCAGCTAGCTTCCTGTTCTGCCTGTCATCCAACTGTTTTTGGTGTGTGCACATGGAATAAAACCTCCCCTCCCAGCCTCCTCTCTTATCCCTTTCACATTTGTGGCTTGGCATCTTCAGGTTGTCCCTCTGGGCAAGTAGGAGCAGCTGGAGGGTTGCTTGGGTACTCACCTCTCTCAGAGCCCAAGGGAAGTGTGTGCACACCTGCACACAGGGAGGCATCCTCCTCCTTTACCATCTGCCTCACCTTACCCCCTCCTTTTTGTTTAATCACAATGATAGGTACTTGTCATACAAAGTACGTTATCTGGCAGATAAATTGCTTTTACTGTACCTACTGATTTTAGGCCCCATGTAGCTCAAAATAATTTTAAGCTGCTTGTTGTGGCAGAATGAGGCTTTTCTTGTTTCCCACTGCACCTGGGGCTGACAGGTAGTAGGGCACCCAGGTTTGCCTGAGGAGAAGCAGCTCCTGATCTGGCCCTGTGCTGGGAGGCTGGGGCCTGCCTGCCTGGACTTTCATTTAGGATCAAGCCTATAGCAACTCATTTGTTTCTCAGGCATAGCACATATCCTTGGGGATTATCCCCTCCCACCATGTAAAGTGAGTGAAAGGCTGTTCTGACAGAGCTGTTTTCTATTATTTATTCGTGCATGCTGATAAGAACATGTTTATGTTTTCATTTGAGTTTCCCTTAAGTGTTTGGGTGTTGAAGTTTATTATTTATATTAAGGTCAAAATGCTTTTTGTTATAAGAAGAAAAATAAAATTAGCAGAGCTCTCAGTCCTTTCTACTTCATTGCTGCCAGAATTGTTCTGGAATGGCTGTTTCCTTTCATGGGTCTATTGTTTGTTTGCTTTGGGGTTTTGTGTTTTTTCATATTTGATTTCTGTGCTTGTTTGTGAAACGTGGTATCAGGAGGCTGCCTTTCGTCTCCTATTATATGAGAAAGCTGCAAAGAAAAAGACTTCCTTTATTATGTGAGTTGAAGCAGTTACTGACTAAGCAAGAGAATGATGTTCAGACAAAGTAATAATGTTTTAATTATTTGACTTCCAGCCACAATTTGCACGCTGGCAAGAATTTGAATTTTGATTTTATTAGTCTGGTTTTGTGAAGTGCTTTAACATCTAATTTCACCTTGAATGTATATTGTGGTACCATCTTCCTGACTGACTGCCACAGCTATTTTCTCCTAGCATGTGGCTTACCTTGATGTCAAGAATCTTTTCTAATGCCTTATTTAATTTTCTTTTTTTGTAAGTTCCTGCTACCAGCAAATGTTGGCAAATAAACCTTAGTCTGTTATTAGCAACTTTGAAAAGTATCTCTATTCATTACTGCCTTTTATATGTTTGTGGTTTCTGTTTGGTTTTAATCTGTGGACTTTTTTACAGGCCAGATAGATTAAAACTAAACAAAGTCACAGATTTTTTCCCTCTGCCCCAATGTATGATTCAAACCATATTTTGGAACCACTGATGTGTGGCATTAATTTTTGTAGTGGTGGTTTGGTTTTGTATGGTTCATTTTGAACAGGCTTAGTCAAGTAAGCAAACCACAAATATAAATATGGTGGCAAGTAAATTCTTTTAGATTCTGATTTCACCTCTGATTCTTTTCCTTAATTTCTTTGTCCTCCAACCCCCTGTGAAATCTTGTGTTCCTGGAATGAAAAGTGCTGTTAATAAAGACCTATGTTCTTTCAGTGTTTGCAAGAGGTGCATTCGGAAAATGGACCATCACTGCCCGTGGGTCAATAACTGTGTAGGAGAGAATAACCAGAAGTACTTTGTACTGTTTACAGTAAGTATTTTGCAGGAGATGCTTGAGGTTGTCCAGTGGGAAGTGCTGAAATGCAGTGTGTAGTCTGTGAAGCAGCTCCCGGTGCTGGCATTGTCTTCCTTCATGTTTTGGAAGAACTTTGTGGGGACCTGCCACAGGCTTCTGTTTCACTAATTAGGGAACACACACCCCCACCCATCCATCCACAGCAATGGGAAAAGGCATCACGGGAAGCCTTTGTCAGGGGTTTTTGAGGTTTGTGTTGATGGTTGTTCAGCACCTGTTTTGTAATGTGAGTAGTGTATTGTGGTGCTGAGCTCTTTGAGGCAGGGGCCATCATCCCTTTACATTAAACAGTGGCTGGTAGGGTCCCAGGCCATATGTAGGGTTCCTAAATATTATAGTTGTGTGAGTACCTGTGTGGGATCATGTAATAAGAGCTGTTGCCACATCTCAAAGAAGGAGTGGGAAGTCTGCATCCCCTTGGATAAGAATTACCCACCTTTTAATTGCAAGTGGTTTTATTTCTGTACTTGAAAACCAAGGAGGTGCTTGACTTTTTGTACTATATCTGTAGCATCGTGAGTAAGAAAACAGGAGTACAAGCTTGAATACTGGATATTTCTGGAAGGCTTGAAATGTGTTTCATCAAAGTGAACTGCAAATATCCCGTGGGAGTAGTGTGAACATTACAAGGCTGAGTTTCAGTGATGCTCTGTTTTATTAATAAATCTTCTGAGACATCTGTAGGTTTGAGGAAGTATGTTCTCAAATTACCAGGCAGAAAGGAGGAGATTTTCATTTAAATGAAAGGCTTAGTGTTCTATGGTGTGGTTTGCAAGGATGTGGATTACAGAACAAAATTAATCCCATTTCTTTCCTACGAGCAAGCGGGTTTTTATACCTTGAGAAGTGAGCTGGGTGTTTTAGTCCTGTCAAAAGGATTTCAGTTTCTATTAAAACTTGATATCCGCTTTCAAGCAGACTGTATTTAACACTTAATTTGGTTGAGAGAAACAAAATAAGGGTTGCTGGTTTTTTTCTTGGATATTCTTTTTGACATGTGAGGACGTGAAAGAACAGCAGCATGCTCAACTTGCAAGGAAAACCAGAATACTTCCCTATTGCCTTTTACTGCTTCCAGAGGTGTTTCTTGTTACAAGGTCTCTCTCACTTCTACTATCTGCCTATCTTTGTGAGAGTTTGCAGATTCAGGAGAGTAAATTTTTTAGCCCTGTCTTAGTAAATTGTAATCTATGTGTAGCATTGCACATAGCTTTTGTTCTAACTTTTTGTTACATACACTTTTTATTACAAAGCTAAGACCTAGTTTAAACAAAAAATGATTAAGTATGAAGTATTAAAGCCTGAGAGAAACTTTCCATGCCAGTGTCTGCCTCAGGAGAAAGTACTTGTTAAAAAAATACATCATTTTTCTGAACCTCATACTGGCAAACAGATAAAGTGCATTTTCTGGTTAAAACAAATTACCTGTTGTTTCTCTGGGAAACTGTAGTGCTGTCAGGAGCAGGGATGTGAGCTTTGACAACAGGATTCCTTGATCAGTGTTGCTGCTCTCTGACAGCCATGCAGTACTCGGCTGAGGTAAGGACAGTGAGCTGTGTGGAAGGCCACTCTGGGACACAGGAGGCTGCATTTGGATCCAGCTGGCGTTGAATTCAGCAGTCTGCCTTGTGTTCGCTCAGAGCTGTTAGTGAGGAGAGAATGAGTCTGTGTAGTCTTGGCATTTGCCAGCTTCGTGGTGCTTTTTCAGGGGAGATGGGAGAGCTTGATGGTTTTGGGAGTTTTTTGTGGTTTGGTTTTATTTTGAAATCTTAGCGCTGTGCTTTTGAATAAAGTGTTGGGAAGATTTAGCGTTTTGGTCTTTGAACTCACTTGGTACCTGTATTACATCCTTTATTTTTCAGATGTATATAGCACTGATTTCCCTGCATGCTCTAATCATGGTGGGATTTCACTTCTTGTACTGCTTTGAAGAAGACTGGACAAGTGAGTGTAAACAAAATACCTTATTAAAATAATGGATTACCCTTTGAATAAGCGCTTACAATGCAGTTTGCTTGTTTCAGAAGAATGCTGTCAAGGTTCTGCTATGCTATCTCTATTTTTAAAATTATTTTTAATGATCAGTCCTGGAACTTCATACTACTTTTTTACCTGCTGGAATCTCTTTCCTGAAAAGTCCTGTTTTAACTTACACCTGATAGTGCCTTGGAAAAAGCTGATCTGTAAAGACACCTAAGGAGTCTGTATGCAATAACCTACTATTGACATGAACACAGCACTAATTTCCTGAATGCCAACAAAAGATAAGAAGAATGTGTATGCTTTTTTTAAAAGAGTAATGTGAATCATTCTTGCAAGACTGCCAGGAAAATATGCTAGCTCACATCCAAAAATCCACCCTCACAAGAACAAACAATTCCTTTTCTCAAAAAAATAAAAACCCCAACAGACCAGAAACAGAGCCCAAGCAGCTCAAAAAAGCCAAACCAAAAACCTCGGCATCACTCTGAAGTAGTCAGTGAGTAAATTTTCACAAAGTCAGTCTATTTATATTCTTAAAATCACATATGGGTGTAGGAAATCCTCAAGGTAACGCTGAGTTGAACAGCAAGGTGTCAGAGAATGTGTGTGCACATGTATGTACTGCTTATGGCTTTTTTTGGAAAAGGATCAGGGTATTTTTCCGTGGAATTTCAGTAGTGTTATTCAGTATAATGACTGGTTTTAGTTTCTAGTACTGCAGAGGATACACATATGAATTGAATTTGCAAGGTTATTCTGCACTTCAAGACTGTAAAACAGCTGCCAGCTGTCGCTGAGAACATCTGCATTTGACTGCAGTGGCCAGGGCCATAAGGGAAGGATACATCAAAAGGTAGTTTCCCTTATCTCCTTTCTCAGAGCCTGTTCCTATGGGGAAAGCACTTTCCTACCTGTCCCAGGTTTAGGTGGCAGAACAGAGCTCTTAGGAGAGATGGATATGTTGTTCCAGCTGCCTTGTGCTTGTGCAAATTGTGTTAGTCCCTGATTATGGTGAATCTGTTTAAGCTTAAGATCTCATGAGAAAAATACAGGCTTTTGATGAGAATCTTAGGTTTCGGAAAAATCTGGAGACGTTCTGACATTTACAGCACTCAACACTGTGACTTTGGCCCTATAACATTCCCTTCTTCTGCTCCTCCTTTCTAATTACCTTCTTGTTTTTTTTTTTTCCAGCTCTTGCTTGAGTTTGCACTATTGAGTATGAGGAAAAATAGGAATTTGGCTTAATCTGACCTTCTTTAAGTTACAGCTTAGAGCAGTTATGAAAGGAAGCATAACCTGGTTTTATGTTGGTGCTACATATGCTCATGTCCCGACTGCCAGCTTGAGATTTCTGATGGACTTACCACTGTGGAAAATCTGTTGAGGCTAAGGTTTAAGAGGGAAGCTCCAGGTGAAACTGAGTAGAATGAAGTCCTAGCCAGTGTGCTGAGGGTAATCCGATGTGGAAAAGAAAATTACAATCTTGAAGCGTTGCAGGGTCTTTGGTGGGTTTTGGGATTTTTTTTAAACTTGAGGGAGTGGTCATTTTATGCTTGAATGTCAGAGCTTCCCTGTGTGTGTTTCTGGGAACGTTGTTCATATAATTTATTTGATAGTTTGAGTACGGAAAACTCGTGGCTTGGCAGGTGTTTTGCAGCTGGTGCATTACTTGATGTCTACCCTTCCAACTCCTTTGTTTTGTCTTCACAGAATGCAGTTCCTTCTCTCCACCAACTACAGTGATTCTCCTCATCCTCTTGTGTTTTGAGGCTCTCCTATTTCTCATCTTCACCTCAGTTATGTTTGGGACCCAAGTACACTCCATCTGCACTGACGAAACGGTGGGTGTCTCACACTCTCTCCTTTACCCTGTCTCTCACTATTTGTAGGAACAGTGATGGGCTTCAGGGTTTTACCTCACGGCACAGGGAGTCCATGTACCCTCTGAGGAGAGATCCAGTGTAATAAAGCTGAGCTAGCACGGTGCTGGATGGTGCTCTCTGAAGGTCACTGTGGGAAGCAGGGTACTCCCATGTATTGGCTGGAGTGCTGTGTTGACAGTACCCCCCATAGTAGGCACAGGTAGCTGGGATTACTCTGTAGAGAGTATTTGTCCCTATGCACTGGACTTTTTCCTTTAATTACGTGCTTTTACCTTGGGATTGTCTGAAATTCAGCTGTGTGTCCCAGCTGTCACTGTGCACAGGTTTATGTGCTGGTAAGCCAAGATGAGTAGGTGGGGGAGGAATACACACACACCCAGACAGACAGAGACTTTTTTTTAGCCTAGAAGATTTTCCCGTCTTAGCTACCTGTTCAATAGTTGGAAAACTCTTGTCGGAGGGAAAAAGAAAAGGGAGCAGAGCAGGCTCACGGGAGCCTGCTGGGTACAGTCTGCTGCAAATCCCCCAAGTCATCCCCAATTCAAAGGTGGCAAAGGGGAGATTATTACAGTCCTGAATCTGTGTATTTGCCCACTTCTGTAACGATGGAGCTGGTGACTCCTGGGGGTGTTCCCACACTTGTGAATACTTCCACCCTTCACCAAGCACGCTCAGGTAATTGAGTTAACTGGAGTGGCTGGAGAGAAGTGATGGTCTTGAAAGAGTGACAACTCTTCTTTCCTCCCCTGCCTTCTTTAGGTTTCTTTCCCCTTGTTTGCCCATGGCCAGCTGAAGCTAGAGTAGGTGTTTTTGCTGCTGTCAGAGAGCTGTGACTGGCATTACATGCTGTACGAGCCCATTGCTCTGAGCCTTTTTTTACAGTGCTTTTTTTAATGCCTGGCTTCTGCAAGAGGCTGATGTTCCACCTGTGTTCAGAGGAAGACTTCACTGTTCTTTCTGATGGGGAGAGCCCCAGGGAGAAGTACAGTGTGGTACAGATCCTGCTGAGCTTGTGTTCATCAGTAAGTGTGTAAATTGGCAATGCTGCCTGTGAAATCATCATTTGCATTTCTCTGTCTTTGAAATCTGTCAAGAATTTTTAGAAACTGCTTGCTACAGCTGGGCACCCAAATAAGTCCCCAGATTTTCTCTTCCACTCTAATTCTGGGGACTTGTAGATGTTAAAGGAACAATGCCATACTGTGAAATTAAAAGATGAAATATGGTCTCCCTCTGTTGGGTTGTGGCGTTTTTCTTTAAGGTGGTTTTTCTAATATATATCAGTAAGGATTTTGCTCCATGGAATGTCTCATTGTTGGTTTGCCAGCATTGAGCTAGCTGTCTGGCAAGCAATCTGTTTTGAGGAGAGGAATACTTCCAGGTGAAGTCCTTCTTGGTGTGCTCTCTTGCAGTGCTGTAATTCACGTTTTAGAGACAGGGCTGTGTGTTGCGTTTTTTCCACCTTTCTATTCCAGTCACTGGGAGACTTCATTCCTCATCCTGAGTACACTGTCCCACCAAGATGGTTCCTTCCTGCCTGGAGGGACCCAGAGCCCTGGTATTTTGCTGTTGTCTCTGGAGGTGGCATTTACCAGGGATGAGCGCAACTCCTGCAGCTGGCAGCTGCCGTTGTCTGTCAGAGCTCCCAGCATCAGTAATTCGAGGCACACAGATGTATTGCAGCACGTTACTGCCTAGTGTGGGAGACACATGTAGGTCAGGAGAAACCTTACCTTGCAGAAGATGCAGAGTCAAGGAACTGGGTGATCTGCCAGCTGCTGCTGCTGCCCGTGGGAGAGTGATGCTCTCCAGTGACTGCTCTTACTCATTGTGCTTCTGTGGCAGCCAAATGTATATGGTTTCCCTGAAAGACCAAATTCACTTCCTGGGCTTTAGACACAATATGGATTTTTTTTTTTTTTATGTGTAACTAGTGAATGTTTCAGCTGATTGCTTGATGGCTTATTTTTGTTCTGCCTCTAACCTTTACTAAGCAATGCCAGTGATTTCTTCAAATCAGTATCTTATTTAACCCTCTCTCCCTGCTGTCAGCCCGTGCATGTTTTAGCAGTGATTCTAATGACACATGATGAGGCACCAGGTAGACTCAGCTACACTGAGCCATGGGCACTTCCTGAACTTGCTTGGTGAATCTGGGAGCATTATAGAGATTATCTTTGGGTTTGTGGGTTTTTTGGTTCTTTTTTTTTTTTTTTTTTTTTTGCAAGCTTTGTTTGGTTTT
>VZRR01004293.1:496996-539676 GCA_013398015.1 Oreocharis arfaki
AAGCTTGTTATGGTTTCTTCTAAAACTTTTCCATCTGGTTAGCACATAATGCATTCAGCCATTAAAGCACATACTTTTTGTTTGGTTTTAAGTGGGGAGGGGTTTATTGACATCAGAGGCAATTGGATGGCAGGTCTTAAAATGTTTCTGGAGTGCGTAGGTCTGAAGAAAACGAAAGCAATTTTATTTCCAAGGAACATTATTTCTAGCTTTAGTATTTTTTAACATAAAAGAGTGAGAAGGAAAGGAAAGGCACTACAGATGCATTTGTGTTTTCTTACTCCGTCCTGTGGATAAGGGGTAACTGAGTAGACCTTTCCCCGAATCCACAACTACAGAATCTGAGCATTTGACTGAAAATGTCATATTTCTGTTTTCAGGGAATAGAACAGTTGAAAAAGGAAGAGAGAAGATGGGCTAAAAAAACAAAATGGATGAACATGAAAGCAGTATTTGGCCATCCGTTCTCTATAGCATGGCTTAGCCCATTCGCAACACCAGACCAAGGAAAAGCAGACCCGTACCAGTATGTGGTCTGAGGAATTCCTGACCAGCATTTCCACTAAAATAGAAACATATTACAGCACTACTGTTACAAATTTTCCATGAACGTTTAAAACAAAAAGCAAAACAAACTTTTTTTAATGTCTATTAAATGGCTGATAATTGCAGAGGAAAAACAAGCCCTGTATTCCACCATTTTAGATAATTCTATATCTCTGGCTGAAACTGCTGCTGCTTTTTTTTTCTTTTTTCTTTTTTTTTTTTTCCTCCTTTTTATCACATTAACTTTACTGGCATTTGTTTCTCTCTGCTTTCTGTATGGCATAACTAATGTGAAGGGGATCCTCTCTTCTCTGTTATGACCCACCTCTTCTGAGTAAATTCTCATGCTGTCTCCTGACTGTGATGAGCTCTGTGGATGACATGAGAGTGCCAACAGCCCTACACAGACACCTTTGGACTTCCTGAAGGAGCACATTGCTCTTTCATAAGTGAACTTGAGCGGGGAAGCCTATACTTCACCTACCAAAAGGTGCAAGACCAGAAGGCAACACAGCAAGAGAGCCAGTTGACCTGGTGATCACAAACAGTTAAAGTACTTAAATGTTGCCAACACCAATTCCCACTCCACCCTCCTTTTTCCTTCCAGCCACAGAACTGATTCCATCTTTCTGGCATTGTTTTATCTGTTCCCTCCCTTGTGTGCAGGAAATTGTTGTCCCGTTAGGATAACTGTGGCAGATTTAGAAGACTGTTTGGATTATTACATGCCTTACACTTCCAGGAAAGAAAGCAAGCTAATTTTCAAGTGTTTAGAATAGCAGAATCATGTTTTTTTGTGTGTGTTTGTCTTGGTAAATGACTTGTTAGAGCAATGCCTGCTAAACGGTGTTAACGTGAAAAACTGACATGAATGCCCAGAATCCTGTAAAGACTAATACTGATGGGATGTGTAAGTGTTCCAGGGTGATTGATTCTATATTGTTAGCATTGCCCTGGTGTAGAGCTTTGTAAATCTTTTCTCCTCTCTATGCATACATGTGTATGTGTGTAAGCGCACGCACATATACGTGTAAGGGTTTGAAACTGGGAAATATTTATGGTAAGGAGCATGCATGCTGTTATGAACTGTGTGGTGATGAAAGTGGGAGGGACAGAAGGCATTCCAAGAACGGGTAGAGCTAAACCATTCATAATTACAACTGACATCTTGTGTTCAGGCAGGAATTTTATTATATTTTTGATTCACAGCTCCCATGGGCTCATCAAGTGAGTTGCAAACAAAGGAAATACACAGATCAGCTGCGTCTGTGACTTCCAAGGAATCTTTTCTTTCCTTGGTTTAAAATATTTTTTTGGAAACTGACCTGTTTAGACTGCTTCAAAGCCACGGGGGAAGGGAGGGAAATCAGGGAAGGAGAAATTTAATGGATGTCTCATTTTGGAAGTAATGTGAATGCTGCATCTTTTCAATCTGTCAATGCTTCCATATGGAAAACAAATGCAATAAAACTTTTCCAAAAACTTGTTTGCTGTTCTTTCTTTCTTCGCTCCAAATCTTGGGAAAAATCTGTAATGGATTTCTGAACTTTGACTTCTGTATGCAAGCAGGCAGAAGCATATAAAGGTTAATTAACTCGAGTGTTCAACTTCTAAGTTGAAAAGTGAATTAATTAGTAATATACTGATCTGCTAATCAGTGGTTTATTTCACCACTTGAGAGAGGCTGTAACTCTGGTTTTAGTGTGTGATGGTGTTTCTCAGAGAACACTCCCAGCTTAATAATTAAGCTGGATCTTGGGCCATGGTCAATCCAGCCAGTGAGACACGAGCAGGTGATAATTGGAACTGGTGGAGAATCTGGCCCTTAAGCTGCCTTGATGCAAAATCAGATATATTGAGGGGAGAGGCTTTTTATATTGAGTCACCTAGGCAATTAACTAATTACTGCATCTCTCTGTAGTTCACTACTTCAAAAATTGTTTTGATTACAAATTCTACGTTCCAGTTTGGGTTTATTTTAATTACCCTTGTTAGCTGTGTGTTCTGGAGGAAGATTGGTTACCTTGTTCTGGCATTTTGACCATTGTGGAAAAATGTGTAACTACTGAGTTATTCTTGTTTCAAACCAAATGCAAATTGTTAAACAGCATTACATAGTACTGGTATTTTCAGTCACACTGTGTGTTTTGTTTTTTAAACAAGGCACCATCACAGAAATGCCACCAGAACCTGTCATGTGTGTGTGGCAATAACCATGGCCTTCAGATTTCCTTGTGCTGTGCAACTTGGTTTGATGCAATTTAATGGTACTAAAAGTAGGTCCGTAGTAATATGAGAAAGGCAGACTTACTGGTTTGCTGATGGAAAGTATTTTCTTGGTCAGGACTACCTGATTTCAGGTGCTGGCTCTGTTCTCCTGTGGCCAAGAGAAATTGAAGGACAAGCTCAAACAGAGCACTTCTGTTCTGGAAAACTAAGTGGTGCTCCAAGTAAAAATGAGTGCAAGGATCTGCTCTAAAAGTTCTGCCTTAATCATGATTTCCAGTGGCAGTGCTTCCGGTGTCTTCTCCTTAAACCATCAATTTGTCTCAATGCTTGTCTTTTTGGTTCACTCTTTCATTTCATATCTTAAAAGTGCATTGAAAGAAATTAATGCATTTCTTCTAACATGCACGAGCTGTCCTGCATATCACTTCTGGGTCAGACCATGCAGCCCACCATCCTCCTCTGGCTCTGGGCAGGAGCAGAAACCGAGGGCAGTAGTTGGAGAAACAGGGTATATCCTACAGCATCGCAGTGGTCACAGGTCCACCTTGTCTTGCTGTCCCCATGTTTGCAATGTTATGCCTCTTACTTAAAGAGGAGTGTCCAGTATTTTATATTTCTCAGTGTATATCTTCTCTTTCTGGTATTGGTTCAAAATTATGTAATTTGAAATAGGGAAAGATGATGCTTTCTAAGAACTTTTTTTTTTATTAAGTTGAATAGCTGCATGATGGGAAGGAGAAAGAGGTGTTGGTTTAATTCAATACAGAAAATTCTCACTTTCTAAAATAATGATGAGAGATTTATGAGAGTATATATTTTTTAAAAATGTTTCATTAAACAGTAATGAAATGTCTTCAACAGCTGTGCATTCCTTCCATCTCCCTTAGATTCTTTTTAAGGCATAACCTCATGCCCTACTGACCATGTGGCCAGCAGCCAAAAATAGATCAAGATACAATTATAAAACTTCTGTTTATTTTGAATACATGCTGTGAAGGGATTAGTGAGGTCAGGTTGGGAGAGAGAAAGTATGGCCCTGGCTGCTCTGCTGAGCTGCTCTCTAATTGGCTTTAGCACAACCTCAGCCTGACCTTTCTTATTGCCTTGGTTAGCAGATGCTGATAGGAGCAGGTGAGCAATGTTTTTTTGGGGAGGAAAGGATGGGTTGCTGCCCAGAAGCGTTCCAAATCTGTGTTCCCAATCTAGATGGCAGCAGGGATTGAAACGGATTACACAAATGAGTGAGGGCAGGGTTGAAGCTTGTGCTCGCAGGGAGGGGTTTAAATGCCTGCTGTCTGTCTCTCCTCCTGCTCTGTGCTACTTGTTCTCCTTCTCTCTAGATACTCACACAGTAAGTGCTCCAGCCGTGTCCAGCCAGTTTGTTACTAACACATGGGAAACCTCTGCACTTCGCTAAGGAGCAGCGCACAGCCAAAGGTGGTCTCCTGCTTTAAGCTGCCAAAACCTCTGCCTCCTGCTTGCACAGCCACCGGGTGCTGAAAATGCAGTGTCGTGGAGGAAAAGCTCATGGTGGTGCTAGAATGCTTTGCCAAGAGTCTGCTGTGCACAAACTCTGCTCCTCTCCAGCTTGCCCAGCAGGGAGGTAAGGTCGGCCCTGGCTGTGGCGTACCAAGTGTGGCATCCCAAGGGACCAGGGGCTGCGAGGGATTTTCCCTGGAGCATTTGAAATGGTACATTTGCAAGCTTGGGAGCAGGGTGAGGTGCTGCAGGCGAGTGCTTTGCATTCGAAGTCCTTCAGGGCTTGAATTTTTCCCAAATTACAACCCTGAGGAATTCCGATTTGGTGTCACGTCATTCCTTTCTGCACGTTCACTGCTGGGTTTCTCCTAAGTCAGCACGAGAAGCGGGGCATGAGTGATGGAATGAAGTTCACAAAGGCTTTGCACGCAGTGCTTCAGTTTATGGTGTGTTTTCTCCTGGGTCTGCTCGTGCTGGCTCGATGTTGCTGCGAACTGAGCTGCTGCTGTTGTGTTCTTTGTGAGGCTGACAGTGAGTGCAGCTGTGGTGCCGCTGAGCTGCTGCATGTGTTCCTTTCCTCTCACTGCAGAGCTTTGAATGTTCTGTGTGTCATCAAGCATAATCTGTGGAATTAGGACGTGGCAAGCGTGCTGTTCATCCAGGTCTTCTAAAACTGTTCTTTCTTACAGTTTTAACCGAATTTGCGCATTTTTTCCTTTGCTTGAGTTTCTCAAAACTTGGATCCAGTATTCTTGCTTCTCTGAGAACAGACTTTCTGTGTGGTAACTTGTTCATCATCACAAGTGGGTCATACACAGCTGCAGATCTGACTCCTCTCTTACATGATACAGAAGATGAGCATTAAAAATTGTGCCCTATTTCACACAGTGGTAGCCTTAAAAAAAAATCATTAAGAAAGTAAGTTTTAGTTCCTTATTTCTATGTGGAGAAGACTACCAGGAAAAAAATGTCACTGCCTGAATTTGATAGATCTGTTCTTTAAGTGCAATCAAAATGTTTGCTTTACTAAAAGTGACGTTCTTGGAGGGAGAATGAATCAGAATATTGACTGGCCAAGGCTCCAGTCCCATTTTGAAGCCTCCACTTTCACCCGTACGGATTTTCTCACCTCCCAGCAGGTTTTCTGGCTTGCATTGTGATTTGTCTTTGACAATTTGGTAAATGGAAGTTGTGTTCTTAAATATTTGCTCTTAACTGGCACAGAGTGAGCTTCTATTGACAAGCCTAGGTGTGGCAGTGGTAAATTCCTGATCGCTGGAAAAAGGTGTGGTATTTTGGCTGTGTCTGAACTATTGCAAAAAATGCCCAAATGAGGTGAAACTCTTAAGTTGTAACTGTATTTTGTCACTCATTGGAAGGATTCAAAAAGCCATGTGAGAAGAGGTCCATGTTTCCAAAAAGGCTGGCTTTTCAGAAGCCATCTCCATACCCTAAAAATCAATAGCAACTGGTGCAAAAATACATCAGCAAGGTTCAGATCGTCCATGAATTTGATCTTGTGTGAGGGTTTTGCTGTTGAATTTGGAGATGAAACTCTCAGTAATGCGGGGTGTCTGTCTTTGTTAACTCAAACTGGAATAGCATCAACCTGGCTATAGGTAGGCAGTTCTGCACGTGCTACAGTGCTCAGTGCCCAAATACCTGCTACAAGCATGAGATGACCATAAACTCTTCTCTTCTTGCAGGGTATTGAGCGACTTAAAAACCAGAAGCCAACCTGGGAGAAGACCAGTGGCTGGGAAGGAATGAAGCTGGCGTTTGGCGGTGCCTTCTCCCTGGGTTGGTTCAACCCTTTCTCAAACCTGAACTGCGAGAGCCCAGCGCCGGCTGAAGCAGTGGCAGCAGCTCCTGCGTCTGAAATTATGACCCAAGAAGAAATCGAGCAGTTTCTGGCTCGAGATGTTGCCATCCAAATGTTGCGTGAATAAGCAAAGCTTCCTCCACAGCGCCAGGAGAAGCTTTCAGGTGTTCCTTTTAATAATTACTTGTGCTGGAGATTCAGGGGTTGTTTTTTAACATGTTTTCTGGTGCATTAAAAAATTCAGGAGTATTTGTCTGGAACAGACCCTACAGCACTAGCAGAAGCAATGCAAATCTCCAGAGAGAAGGTGGGGTTCATAAGCTCCTTTTCAGACCTGTGTCAACTGCTTTACTGAGCTTTTCTTACATGGCCTTTAAGGACAGTTTATAATTGTCAGATGGATTGGTTCCAGTTCCCAGAAATGTGCCATCCCAGGGAGTCTGGTTAATCTTTGTTCTCACAGCCCTTTGGAGGACTAAATGTGTGATGGCAAGATTAGGGCCAGCTCTGAAGGTTTTCTGGAAAAACGCATCCTCTTTTGCCCCATCCCATCCCATGGGTGCTGCCTCTGGGTTATGAAAGTCACAGGTCTTAGCAGAGGTGGAACACAGGGCTATGGATGCAGCACTTGGATGAGCTCACCCTGGGTGTAATTCCTTTGGGCTCTGAAATATCTCCAGGGGTAAATTTTTACCCTCTGTACTTGTGGGACTGCCCAGGACTGGTGGTGCATGTTGGAGGTGGTGGGCCTGTGATGGTGGCAGGCTGGCAGGAGCGTTCACCCATGGCCAGTGCAGCCAAGAATGGGCAAGTGTTGGCCGGGTTGTCGAGCTGCTGGTGCTGGTGGGGGGAAGCTTTTGCCCCGGGGCTGTGGTTCATTTGCATGTAAGATGTGTGAAGCAGGAGCTGCCTGGCTGAGCTCTGCAGCCCAGGGAGCAGGGAAGTGGCCTAGGCCAGGTACCAGGGCTGCTTCTGCCGTCAAAGAGAGGGCAGGTACCCTGCAATGGAGGTACTGCCTCTCTCTGTTCGACTTGTCTGGTTTGGATGTCTCTCTTTTCTTCTTTTCTTGGTAGCTAGAGTTGGTAGAGAACAAACAGTGCCTCCTAATCTTACTGGGGTTTAACACTGTCCTGCTAGTACGTGCCATTATGCAGGGTTTCCTTACACTAATTTTGCAGCCAGCTCCTGGGGAATGCTGGTGAACCTGTAGAAGGGACACTCGTCACTTGAAGAGGGCATCACTGCAGGTGGCAGTAGTTGCAGCAAAGTCATGCAGAGGTGTTGCCAGCCTCTGAATTCAGATGCGCTGCAAACCCTTGGCATCCTCCAGATGTCAGGGTACTTTTAATTTAGACTGTTTTTCAATTGTTTTTTTGTTTTTTTCTTCTGTCACATCCCTTAGATTAATTGTCATTAAATTTGCAGGAGACTGGAGATGTGCTCCTGGTTTCCCCCCACATGGATGCTTGCTTTTATCTCCCCCTCCCCTGTAACATGGACCAAAGATAACTGCTTCCTCTCAAAAGTAAGAGAAAGGAGTTTTGGGGTTGAAAGCATGGTATTGTGAAAGACATTTATGAAGTTTTTATTATTTATAGGAGTAATATCAAATGGAATTTGTTTAAGATTTTTTTTTTGTTTTTTTTTAACCCCTCAGAAAGCATCTTAGTGTGCATTAATGGTGTGACATTCAGGGCTACTGTGGAGGGATGAGATTCTCTCCCGGACTTGCCCTTTGCCACAGCAGTCCCTTTTTCTGGTAAAGGTACTGGGAACAAACAGAGTGCCTTGACTTTTGGGAGCATGGCTTGACTAAAATCCAGGGGGTATTTCTGAATAGTTGTCCCATCCCCTGTTCCCTCTGGATATCTCTTCTCTTTGTCAGCACAAAATAGGTCTATAAAACATCATTAGGAGCTGTGTATTTATAACCTTTAGGATAAAGGGAAACACCCCACATTGGAGGGGAAGCAAGGTATCCTCTCATGCCATTTAGACACGAGGTCTTGAATGTCTTTGCCTTGTGCAGCAGCATGGTGTTGAGGGAAGAAGCTCCCCTCCTTCTGCACTAGCCCACGTTCATCTCTGTCAGCATCCCACAGGAAAGGGACATCAGGGACATACGCAGGTGTATAAGGGATTTCCTGTAGGGAGCCATGGGGATGTTGAAGGAGGAAGAATAAGAGTGCCCTTTTTAGCTCACATTTTCTAATTTTGGCTTGCTACTCCGCCTCTGCATCCAGTTAACATCCCTGCCTCTGGTGCTGTGTCTGCAGTGGGAATGGTGCTGCAGGGAGAAACTAGTTCATGGCTGAAAATCACCTTCAGGCAGGTGTATAGGGATGTCAGCCTGGGAGAGACCCCCGTGTGCTGCGTTCAGGGACCCCACTCTGGGACATGGCTTTGGGTAGGCCTGGATGGAGGCAGCCTAATGTCTCCTTCACTCTCAAATCTGGCTCACTTCATCATGAGAACAGTTGCCATTTGCTTCTGTTTCTCACCTCTCCTATTGTTCCTCAGGTGCTGGCATTTCTGGGTTTGGGTTTTTTTTTAATCGGGGAAACAGAAAAGTAGTGTGGAGAGGAGGGTGAGAGCCAGAACAGTCATCTCCCCTCTTCCAGTGACTGTCTGAGTGAGAGACAGGGACATGTTGCTGTGCCTTACACAGAGCATGGACAGCCAGCTCCAGCTGTGGTGCCCCCAAGACGTGGCAGGGTGACTTCCTATACCCAGGAAATCAGTTCTGGTATTTCTTGTCTGTCAGTCTCCCTTGTCCCCTTCCAAAGTCCCAGCACCCCTTGGTGTGTCTCCTTTCTGTCTCACTGTAGTGTGACAACTGTCAGAAATCACAGAAGTCTTCGCAAGTTGGAAAAATCTGTTTTATCCACAGCTTTTGTATAAACCTCCTTCTTTAATGATTGACTGGTAGCTTGACACTAAATGTGACTTTCATGGAATTGAAACTAAGCTCACTGTTTACCTTCCCTTCCCCCTACACAGTTCATGCCCTTTGTTAGAACATGCCTGCATGTTCAGACCATGCTGCTATGGTCCTGGCTGGCTCACCAGGTCCCAGGAAAGACATCCTGGAGAGCCTGCTTGTGGTACCCTAAATGTGTGGGGCTGGGGAGGATGCTCTCCCTGCACTGCACAGTGGGACAGGGTTCGCTGGAGATCCCATCACTGCTCTGACACGAGGTGTTAATATGTGATGGATAGAGTCATGGCAAATGTGGAAAGTGTTCTACTTCTTACCTGGTGTCTTCTACAGCAAGTTTTCTATGCAAAGAGAGAATTTAAATCTCTTGAAAAAATACATTTTTTGCTGTTTGTAACTCTTTTTTGTGCCTTTGGCCACTCTTGTACTTACTAAAGAAATAATACTTCATCTGCCAAGGACCACCTGCTCCTTCCTATGCTGCGGACTGGATGCACATGGACCCTGCACCTGCTCTGCCTGTGGAAAGGAGCTCCCACTCGCTGCTGTGCCACCACAGGAGGGGGCCTCTCGGGGACCCTGTGCTGCTGTGGAGCAACAGAACACCATGGGCAGAGGGGCAGCAGGGGTCAGGGCAGCCTTGACCCCTGTCTGTGGCCTGGCAGCCACCTGCGTGCTCCTGTGGGAGTTCCCCAAATCTTTGAAACACGAGAATGGTTAAAACCTTTTTGCCTTTTTATGTCCTTCCTGGTTTTTTTCCTCTTCCCTTTTTATGGGCTGGCACATAACCAGATGTAGTCACCATTTCTTTTTTCCACTCTGCTGCATTAATGCTTGAGCATTTGCCTTTTAAATAAACAAATAAATTACCCCCTATACCACTGTGTGACCTAATTTCATCTTTACTTGTGGCAACGCTGGAAACCCCAGTGCAACTCTGCTTCTGGCCATGCTGTGGGACAGAGCAATCCCTTGCTAAAGGTGGGCTCAGGAGTTTCTGGGGTGTGCAGTGCAGTGGTGGGCTCCAGCTGTGCACAGCTGTTGTCTTCTCCAGTGTGACTATGGCTGGAAGAGCTCCTGATGTACACTGTCATCAAGGTTCTTCCTGTAGTCCAGCAGTGTTCAGGGGGGAAGGAGAATAATAGAGGTTGTACATTTCTAGGGAAGCACAGGTAATGAATGCTGCTAAAGGTGGCATCTCTTCCAAAAATGCCTGAAAATCCCCAAAAGAAGTGGGATAGGAAGATGTATGAAAAATGGTGTTTGGGGAGACTGTGCTGGGTTTGCTTTTTCTATGCTCTAAAGACAAGGAAAGGCACATGCTGGTACATTCCCCAGATGGTGAGCTGGGAGGAAGAGAGAATTGCCCAGGAGGGATTTGCTTGAAATGTTCCCTGAGCTGCACAGCAGCCCTTGGTGCAGGGAGGTCCCTGTGTGACCTTCCATGTAGGACCATGGCACTGCTGGCCCCTCCCAGGCTCACATCCATCACTGGCTGAAGCTGGCACCAACACGAGCTCCGATCCCTGGGCTGAGACAGGAACATCCCCTTGTGGATTCAGAGCCATCCCAGTGTGACGATATCATCAAACCAAATCACACAGTCAATTTTAACAATCTTTATTGAATCACAATTAACTGCAATCAATGCAACTGTGCCCTTAAGCCAGTTTAATTCCCTTAGCTTTGTGGCATTTTTGCTCTTTACTTTAGAAGTACTGTGCAGCAATCAAGGAGAAAAGAAGTGCCCAGGGATGCAACACGTTTAGCAAGGCCAGCACTTGCACGCCGACAAGGCACCGATCCTACTCGGTGATGAGGATGGCCTTCTCTGTAGAGATCCCTTTGATCTGGTTGGAGATCAGCTTGGCTACGATTTTCTTCTCTCCTAGTCTTGTCGGAGTGCATATTACTTCAGACTTCATGATCCTGCCAGGCATTATATCCCTAAGGACAAAGGAAAAGACAAAATAGTCCCAGCATGAATTAGGGTTATTCGCCACTTTTTGAGTAATTTCACTTAAAGAAATAGTCGCTGCGTGTGTTCAGGGTGGGTGTTTCCCTTCCCCCATGACCAATGTGCAGCAAGTGGGGCCTGGCACGGTGGTACTGCCTGCTGGTCCTGTTGATCCTGAGGACCTTCCCCAGAGTTCCCTGTAGTGCTGAAACACCAAATTGAGCTCTGAAGGAAGCAGCTGTGTTCACACTTGATGGACAGCACAGCAGGAGCACGGGGGGAGCCCTGTCATGCCTGTCTGCCCTGAGCACGTCAACTGCTGCGTGGGTCCCTCTGGCTGAATGTGGTGCAGTTTCAAACACAGCTGGCAAAGGTCCCTCTTACTCCAAATCCCCTAACTACTTCTTGAAGGATATTAAAAAAAAAACAGAGCAGAGTCCTGCTATGGTCATTTCATTGGCTCATCTCCTTACCCCTGATCAAATGTTGTCATCTTAAATAGGCCCAAGCCCTCCACCACCAGCTTGCAGTTTTCCAGGGTCACATTCAGCTTGTTCTTGAAGATGAATGCACAGGTGAAGTCATTGTAGAGTCTGGCTGTTTCTGGCATCTGGCAGAGGAGAAAGAGAGAAACAAACCCAAAGACTGGGGATCAGAGGGGTAATAAAGATGGCAGAGCTGCTGCAGGTTTGCCCCCTACCACCAGCATGGTGGGCAATAACCCCTTCATATCCTTTCCACCCTCCCTCCTGAAGCACTGTGTTTTCCCAGCTGGTTTCTCAACTCGTTTTTCCTTCAGGAGGGAGAGCTGTGCGATTGGAGATGGGCCCTGTACAAACTGTCCTCTCCCATCCCCTTCCCTCCAGCAGCCCCTGCCTTCCCCTTTTGGATGGGGCAATAACAAGACCTTCATTTCAAGGCTGCTTTCAAACTTCAAGTGAAGGTTGAACAGCCAAATAAGATGCCAAGCATCCCAGGTGGCAGCTGTTTGGGAGATCCTGCTGGGAATGCTAACACCACCATGGTGCCGCAGTGAGCAGGCTTTAACCCTTGTCCCCCTGTGACCCTTGTCCCCCAGGAGCCTGGCTGGCGGCTGCCTCACCTGGACAGTGATGGGGGGGTACTCGAATCTCATTGAGGTCTCCTTGGTGAGTTTGTCGTTCGTTTCCTTGACCTCAGCAATGGCAGTGACAAGGATGAGCACTTCATCGTCCACGGAGGACAGCGTCTTCATGTACGCATCAGGTGCTATTTTCAGGGGGATCTGCATCTCTGCAGGAAAGAAAACACAACTTGATGCTTCATCACACGCCCAGGCATTGAGTGGCAAAGTGAGCACTGGAAGCTGGTGTCCCAGGGTGTGCATGAGCTGTATTTGCTGAGACCATCCTGCTTTCCCTGCGGGGGTGGGTGGTACCCGGCCCATGCAGCCCATGGGAAGGGTGACTGAGTCCCACCATCTCTCTGCTCAGACAAGCACTGCCTTGGGCTCACATCCAGCACCTCAGCAGCCCTCATCCCTGGCTGCCCCAGCACTCAGGAGGAGGCAGAGGAACAGGAGGTTGGATACATCTAGGAATGCACCCCCTAGGGTTTCTCTGCCTGCTATAAAATTTCTGGCTTTCCTTTCCCTTCAGATTTTATCTTTAATTGCCTGGATTTAATTGCCACAACCTTCCAGTGGCTTAGAAAAGCCCTGAAGTCAGCAGGGCTGGTGCTTGAGCATTGCTTTAGCTGCAAAGCTTCCTGGCTTCTGGGAATAAAAACAAAGATGCCTTTTCCCTAAGTGTATGTGTGTATGTATATATGTATGCATGTGTATCTGAGGCTACCTTTGTGTCCTGCCCTGCTGCATTTTGACAGCAACAGTATACTAGTGAAAACACTCAGCATGCATCAACAGCAAAGATTTTTTTTTTTTTTTTTTTAAGTGTGTGACTCCTGCTTGGAAGCAGCAAGGGTTGTTAATTACTCATCACTCATTAGTCGCTTGTTTAGCAAATTTCAGTTACGTTGCTGGGGATCCAAAATGCAACCCAGGTTACTCAAAGACATGCAAAGCACAGCAGCAAACAGCTCTGGGGATCAGCCAGGCAGGCAGTCGTGAAGTGGGAATTTGCTTGGGTGAAGAATTCAGAAAATAACTCACCAGCATCACCACCAATCAAATTAGAGTGGCAAACACAAGAACAAAAAAAGGCTGAAATTTCCAGCCATCTAAATCCTGTGAGGGATCTGACCCACATGGATGCACACAAAGCCTGTGGTGATATCTTTGATGTTTACACAGTGAGGACAGGAGGGAGATGCTCCAGCATACCTCGCTCACGTCGTGAAAACCTCTGTCTGCCCACACTGATGTATTTCTAACCACCTCCTTGAAGCTGCAGCAGGGCCTTCATGTTTTGGTCCCTGGTTTCAGTCTGTAACTGAAACCCTCTAAACGCAGCAATGAGGGAGGTAGGTTCTAGGCAGGCAGTTTCTGCTCTTCACAAAGTACAGAGCCATACACTGTTCTATAGCAGAGCCACTACAAACCCCAGACTGACACAGTAAATTAGTCTACAGAACACAGCAAGCTTTCTGTGCTTACCAGATGTGCCTTCAAGATTGATGGTCTCCTTGATACTTCCAAGATTGGCCTGAACTTGTCCAGTATAGTACTGCAGCTGGCAGGAGCCAGTAAGGTCAACGGTCCAGTTCCCAGGAACAGAGGTCTTCACTGTGATGGCCATTTCAAGGGGATTGCCAGGATGCAAAGCTTCTGTGTTGGTTATCTCGAGGTGGAGCCCAGTCTTGGTGACTGGCTCCTTCGGGATCAAAGACTGGGTGCCCCCACTTAGTGTCTGCACAGTCGAAGCGTAGCCTGAACGAGGCACCATTCCCGAAGGGCGTATGAAGCTGTAAGCTCTTTGCATAGACATCCTTTCCTCTTTGGAGCCTGGATGAAGAAAAATATGGGTGACAGCTGTATCTCAGTCTCCTGACCCAGAGCTATCTTCCCCTTATTTATGCTTTTGCTGATAACTAGAGAGGATGTCAGGGCACCTCCAGCCTCTGCTCAGGACAACTTGGTTTATGCTACCACCAAATCTAACTGTAGCATTCTGGACTGGAAGAATTTCCTGGGAGAGAAAATTTAGAGGATGGATGCTCTTAAATTTTTCAGCCTGATATTTTTGCCCTCCTCACTGAAAAGGGTTTAACAGCCTAGGACAACACGGCTGGGTCTTGGGAACTGTGGGAAGGAAATGTGAGATTTTTTTTTTTTTCCAATATGCTTTGGGGAATGAAAAGACAAAATGAAGAAGAATGAAGAAATAAAGCAGAGGTCAGTGTAACGACTAGGTTCATCACTCAGCCCATTTCTTTCACTGCCTGCAAGCTTGCTCGTGTCCCTGAAGAGCAGCCTATAGGTGTCACTGCGGGCATGAGGATGAACTGGGGGCATGAGGATGTCACTGCACTGCATGAGCAGTGCTGCCCCCCGAGGGTCTCCAGGCCTTACACCGGGTTTGCCACGGGAGCTACTCCTGCAGTTTTCTCCTGGAGACAACACGTGCTGCGGGGTGACCTGCACGGCCAGGGGTCTCCTCTTTGGCACCGTGTTAGAGGGTGGGAGCAGTTACCTTCGGGGTACTTGTACTCCCGGGTGATGTCTTCCCGCCTGTTCTGCCCCACGGCTTTTGTGCTGATGTTCTTGCCGATGGCCTGGGTCTCTGTGCCAACCTTGAAGTACTTGTCCTTGCCATTCACCTTCTTGACGAGCCAGTAGACTCTGTCAGCGTTCACTTCCGCGTACACGAACTTGCTGTCGTAGGGCAGATACACGTCTCCTTCCCGGACAGCCTTCACCGGGCACGGGCCACACTGGAAAAGACCTAGAGAGGGCATGCAATACCAGCTGATTTTCCAAACGTGAGCAGTGACTCCAACTTTTGTTCCCCTCTCAGACACACTCAAGCAGAAATCTGTGGCCATGGCAGTTGACACTTAGCAGTAAATAGTCCTCCAATTCAGTAATGAACTCCAAGACCTCTCATTTATCCCACAGATGCTTGGGAATTTTTTATAGATGACCAAGGTCTGGTAGGAGCTTTTGCATATTTGCCCTCACTTAGATAATTTTAAGGTTAGAAAGCCACAGCTTGGTTTGATAAAAGGAACAGAACATAACGATGCCTTGTCCAAACAAGGAAACAATGTGCTTTTAAGAAGTAGATAAAACAACGTAAAAGTAGCCACACAGGATGCTAAACATAGCTGGGACCAGTGGATAAACAGATAATGAGAAATATAGTGGCTTTTGTGGCAAAGTTATGTGACAAGAAGCAACAGCACGTGCTGTAAGAGAAGTTCAAGGCAAGGTCATCCTTAACGTTGGGGGCACTTGGTGAGTACGACCACCAGAGACCCCTTCAGATGACCCTCCAGGACCAGAAAAGGCCTTCTAGTGAGAGGCAGATGCATGCAAATTAGTTCTAGGAGAAGTGGTGTTTATGTATTAGCCAGGAAGTACACTCTAATGAATATGATCATGATGGAATAAATACCTTGTTGTAAAGTTTCATGATACATCCAATTAGAGGAGATATCCTCCGGGTGTCCAGCGTGCTGCAATAATGAATACCTGCTTTCTAATGCTTCAAAATTGTGTTAGAAAGTTTCTTCCTCAGCCCATTTCAGTATCAGGTTATGAAGTCAACTGCATCCAGACACCTGTGTTGGATCTCTAGGCAAATTCCACTTTCTGCACTTCCCTAAGGATTAACATTTTGGATTTTTTTCCACCTTCAAATTACCTGAAGCTGTGCAGAGAGTGTAGTCACCAATTTTGGTGGTCACTCCTCTGATCATCCTCCAATGATCAGCCTCATGACCCCAGTGACTTGGATGTGCTCTAACCTCTGAAACAACAATCATGTCCCCACAATGCTGTTTTCCTGCCTGCCAAGAAATGCTGTTCCTTCCATCCTGGGCTGAGGTGGCAGCAGTGAGACCTCCTGCTTTAGAGTGTCACTGCCCCAGCATGTGAAAGTGTGTGTGGGGAGTACCTGCTTTGCTGACTGGGAAGGATGTTTTTCACACAAAATGTCCCTGCCTCCCTCAGGAGTTGCAGAAGAGCCTTACTAGGCAAATCCTACCTTGACTCTGCTCCTGAGGGGTTGAATCAATTGCCTGCCAGCCATTAAACCCTTCTGGGAGGTCTGTTCTCTTCATCCAGACATCATTCCACACGTGGAAGTTCCTGCATGCATTTGGGTTGGAAAGAAAAGGAGTCAGCTGTCAGAGCCTGAAGAGTCACAATCTCCTCCTTTAATCCTTTAGTAAGGGCAGATTTAATGGGTATTTGCATGTAACCCTGTGAAACCCCAGGCTTTCTCTCTCCCTCTCTCTCTCTCTCTCTCACTCTCTCTCTCCTGGGCAACAAACCCCAAGCAGTAGGGAAATTCTCAAAGGAATTGCTGGGGCTGGGAAATGGGGCACTGCAAGGCAGCACAGAGGGTAGGAAGCGTTAGCCCCATTTGGCAGTACCAGACAGAGTCGAAGGTCAATGAGTTCAGTTTTTCTCCTCTTTCGTTCAGGTAGATGTCAACTCTCAGGTTCTCCTCCGTATCGTGGGCTGCATCGAAGGTACTCACACAGCGGGATGGCACTCCCAGGCAACGCATGACTGCAGCACAGACAGACAAAGCACAGGGTCACAAAATCCCGCAGACTGGTGGGCATCTCTGGGGATCCTGTCATCCGACCCCTCTGCCCATCCAGGCTCCTCTAGAGCAGGTGCTCAGGACTGTGTCCAGATGGCTTTTGAACATCTCCAAGTATGTAGATTCCACAACCTCTCTGGGCACCCTGTGCCAGTGCTTGGTCACCATCACAGTGAAAAAAGCTGTTTTCCCAGGTTCAGACAGAACCTCCCATGTTTCAGCCTGTGTCTGTCCCCTCTGGGCTTGTCAGTGGGCATCGTCAAGAAGAGCCTGTCTGTGCCCCACTCCTTCCCATCAGGTATTTACACACAAGGATCAGACCCCCAGAGCATTCTCGTCTCCTGGCTGAGCAGTCCTGGCTCCCTCAGCCTCTTCATACAGACAGACCCTGCCACCTCTGTTGCTCAGAGGCACACTAATTTGGCTTACTGGCACAGAAATCGAGGTGCCAGAGAAGGGAGGCGGTTCACTGCTCACCTGTATTGAGGACTCCCGCGAACACCCAGCACTGGCCATAACGGACTGGCTTCTTTGTTTTGTAGTACTTCTGCAAAATCGTGACACTCCCAATCCAATCCATAGGGGACGTTCCACTGACGTAATTCCCTGACCAGCTCCCCAGCAGGACACCGTTGTCGTCGTTGGCGTTAACCTGTGGCCACACACGCACACATGCAAAAGAGAAAAATAAAGGGATGAGGCTGAAACCCCAGGGCTTCTGCCTACCCTGTGGCTTTCCAGGTGCTCCACAGCCCTGTGGGACCCGCCAAGGCTGCTGGTGCTGGCTGGGGGCTCCCCTGGTTGGAAAGCCTCCACCTGGATATCTAGAGGGAGGTGGAACCTCTGCTCAGGGCAGTAAAAGTTAACTCTGCATCTTGTACCTTAAACCACAGGGCTCCAAAAGAGCCCTGCCACAGAGAGCAGTTACTGCCCAAAACGCAGCCCCTGTGTTGGCCCCGTCAACACAACTCATGAGGAAAGACAACCACTGGGGCAGGTGCAAGCTTTGGAGATGGGGACATGCTTTATATTGTTCACCTCTTCCCTCCACCCAAAAATGCCTCTCTCTCTTTGCCTGCAATATCCCAAAGGAATCCATTTCATATGCATCCTGAAATGGTGTTCATGGTCCCAGGGAAAGAAGAGCAAGTACGAAGGAGGAGGGAGTGCTGGAGGGGCAAAGCACTTAACCGAGAGAGGCTTACCAAAGCAGACATGGCTCTGGACACATTTGCAGGATCCCTTCTATCAGTCAGACTGAGTTTGCTTTTGTCCAGCAGATACATGCAGGCATCCAAGACAAATTCCTCAAACTGTTTTGGGGAGAAAATGGAGACACTTTAATGTGCCGCTCTAAAACAGAATTTGCTTGTCACTGTAAAGCATGCACTTGGAGGAAAATATCTGACCAGCTCTAACTTCTAAACTTCCTTTATGATACTGAATTTCCAAGGCTATGGGGCTTTCCAAAGCTGTTCTCTCCAAAGAAGGGCTAAAATGAAACCCACCTTTGGAAGACAAAAGCCCGTCTCACATGTCTCGCAAAAACAGTTGGAACCTGACCCAGCAATCTTTACTCCTGTGAGTAGCACAAAGTCACCAACGTCATCTCCCTGCAGCCCTGCAAATTACTCACAAGAGTAATGAAAATTTAAGATATCTACAGGTATTTAGTCTATTGACATAGGTACAAAAAGAACCTTGGAAAAAAGAAAGGTACGTAAATGCTAATTATTACAGCAAAGAATGCTAATTGGCAATTGTTGATAAAGCTCCCTGAGGTCCGGTTCAGAGAGGTGACAAATGTTCGATCCAACGAAGCTTGTCAGAATATCAATATCAATTCTCATTGTTTAACAGCAGAATAAATATTTGGATAGGAACAGCCCTAACAGATGATGCCCTTTGCCCCCTTTTGTGCAAAGACATCAGTGTGAGCACCTTTGTCGGGCTATGTGTGTCTTGCAGGTATATATTCTGCAGATATACTGCAAAAATTGCAGACTTATAAAACAAAACAAAACAGAAAACCCAGAAAAGCCCCCCCAGATTTGAACATTTTTTGGTGGGGAATTCTGTCTGGATAGGGTGCAGGATATTCTGCTTGGGTGCCTGTGTGCTTTCTACAGGGTACAAATCAATCTGCTCTGGCATCCACCTCTTATCTCTAGCCCAAGCCAATTTGACATTCTGCTCCTCTGGAGTTATCTCAGAGGCAGCGTGCAGGAACACCCTTCCCGAGAGAGTGGCTGATTGTGTCCTGCACACAGCTGTCAGTGAAGGCACCACTTGAAAGGTGATAACCTCTGCCAGTAATTTTACCTTTTTTATTCCCGACTATGACGCCACAGATAAATCAGATTTTTTACCCTGCCAGCTCTCTCCATGTCTCGTTATCTGACTACCAACAACTACAGCTGCATGAGAGCAAGTATTCCCTTATGGGAATTTTTTCAATCAGAAATACCCTGTCTCCAGTTTCCACATCCTTTTCCAGGGGGTGACATGATCTGACTATAAACATGCCACTAAATCCTGTTCTCCAGCTGTGGGTGGGGAAAACATGTAGGCACATAGATTACTCTAAGCAGGTGAATGCTCCCAGTGAAGCTGGCAGGGTCATCCCAGCACTTTGAGCTACTCATGGGCTTAATGCTGACGAGATGAAGAAGGGTAATAGGGCTGACAAGACAGCTGTGTTTTACCTGCCCGTAATTCCAGGGCCTGTCGTAGATGCTGTAGGCAGACCCAACATAGATGTAGCCGGTGTCGTTGAGCACATACTCCTTCCTCTGCGCCTCATTGGCCAAGTAGACGACATCATCTGGAGAAAAAATCCCAAACCCTCAGATGTCGGGTGGTTTGCACACACTATATGAAATTTTCCATGGAAAGCTAAACTGGGGTAACCAAGGGTCTGCAACATTCACACCAGTTGATGACCATGACCCACTCCCAGGTTTTTGCTCCTTTCATGAAAGAATTTCCTATAAGACTAATCTTTAGTTTCCCTCTGTAGGCCCATTGCTACATGACCGCCCTTCTATTACAGCAAAAAGCTTATTTCTGAACACTGTGATGTACCAGGTTGACAGCAGAGAGAACTGGGGAACTGGTGGCACCTAACCACACAATTTTTTATTCTGATTGTTTTTTGTCTGGATTTTAAGCCAACCCAGTTCTCTCAGTTAATCATTGGCTGGCTCAGGGAAACAGAGAGGGATGATACAGAGGTACAAACAGATGTGACAGATAGATGTCCCTCTATGTCCTGGCACTGGAGAATATCCAGTGAGGAGCTGGCTCATTGCTATTGCCCAGCTTCCCACTGGCTCCATGAGGATGCTGCTTGCAGTGTTTTATGGGGAAAAAGCAATGTATGTAAGAAGCAGAGGAGGGAAAATATGAGGCAAAGTTCCACGTGGGATGATCCCTGGTAGCAGTAATTATCACTCCCCATAGCAAGACCACTCACCTTCACACCAAGGATTGAACAAAAGGTAGATGACACCATTTTCAGGCTTGTAAGTGTTAGTTCCAGTCTTCACATGCAGGTTGTATTTGCCCACAGGGGCATTGGGCGAGCTGGTGACAGACAGCAGGCACTGAGGAGGCAACAAGGAGACATGGCATGAGGGATACCCCACCGTGGCCACAAGCATAGCACAAACACAGTGCCACAGAACTGGCACGAGTGGCAAAGCTGGGGGCCGTGGAGGTCCCTGCAGGGCAAGAGAGGAAGGCAGCGGGATAGGGCGAAGCCTGCCTGTGCACGGGGGGAGCAATGAACCAAGCAGGACAAGGCTGCTGCCCATCTAAAACCATAGGACCA
Organism: Oreocharis arfaki; assembly: GCA_013398015.1. NCBI lineage: Eukaryota > Metazoa > Chordata > Aves > Passeriformes > Paramythiidae > Oreocharis > Oreocharis arfaki. The sequence goes on from VZRR01004293.1 coordinate 517,511, forward strand.
AGGGAAAGCCCACAGGCTCTACCTCTTTGCCGTTCTTCTTGACAATGGAGATTTTCCACCCATTGAAATCCTCCCGCTCCGGTTTCAGTGACAGCAGGCTCCCCCTGTTCTTCACTGGATTTTCACCTAGAAACAAACCCAAGACAATATGTGTGAGGGTTGCACGGGTCTGCAATGCCTGTGCAGAGCCAGGAAGAAGCAGCTGGATGCTCCTGGGGCTCTCTGGCTTTGCCTGGTGGCCACAGCGGGAATCCTGCTTACCGATGCCAAAGCGCAGGGACAGCTTGTCGGCAGCCTTCAGCTCCCTGTTGAGGCTGACCTGCACCTGGAAGGGCTGCCCACGCCGCACCACCAGGTTCTTGATGTTGTACCCATCTGTGTGGTGCTGCCGGGTGTTCTCGCTCTTCAGAAAGTCAATCCCAGTGACCTTCAGAGCGCTCTCTGGAAAGACATTAGGAGAAAAGGAGAAAGGAAAAAGAAGAGATTGATGGTAAATTTCTCAGTAAGGACAGTTTTTCTCTTGTTAATGCAGCCTTGCGAGTCATCAAAATACCTAGAGTAACAAGTGATCTAGCACAAGACAATATAAAATAATACGATAATAAAATAAAATAAAATAAAATAAAATAAAATAAAATAAAATAAAATAAAATAAAATAAAATAAATCCCCAGAGGTGAACCTCAGACTCCCTGGGCAGAGAAGGAGAGAGGACGAGGCAGAATCATGCTGCAGGGAGGAATAGTCAGAGGGCAAGGCAGGAGCTTGTCCTGCTCTGGGTGGATTGCTGTAGCACACTCACCACAGAGCACTGCCCCCCTTCATGCCAACTTCTACTTTTCCCATTTGGCTTCAGCACAGGTTTACTCCCCAGCAAGGAGCCCTTGCAAGTGCCTTGCTCCCATTCATTCCCAACACAGCAGCTGATCTTTAAGACACAGCATTTAAAATGATTGCCTCCTCAGCTGCCCTTTACTCCTGCAGCTCTGGATGGGAACAGGGGCAGGAGAAGCCTCAGCATCTCTGTGCCCAGTGGCTCGTGGCTCAGGGCTGTGGCAGAGGAGTGGAGCTGCGAGAGGCACAACCCAGTGATGCACTTGAGCAAAAAGAAAGCCCTCAGCTTTGAATGATGATGGAGATTTGGGGGTCACTGCACCAGGCTTTGGCAGGCTGCCCAGTTGTGACAGGAAAAGCCAGAGCATGCAGGAATGTGGCTGAGCTGTATTTCTTTGGAAGCATTTTATATCTTGTACCTGCCCATTAAATATCCTCAAAGGATGAATTCCGTGTGAACGGTAGGGAGTAACAATACCTCATAAGCACTCTTCTCTTGAGTGATTCAGATGAAGACATGGGAGAGGCAAAAACAGGTTACGGTAACTTTGAAATTAGCAAGTCAAAAGCATAATGGTTGAAGAGATTAATTCACCAAATGTCTTGACAGATTTGCATGGTACCAGGCAACCATGTTAATCTACGTATCAACAAGAGACATCCCTAACACCGAAGAGGCTGGAATCTGCTGGTAGCTGCTGTGGCGTGAGAGATACCACATGCAGGGCTGGTCCCAGGGCAGGCTGCAATCAGTGGTGTGCTTCCTGCTCAGACCTGTGCTGGGCAGCGACTGCAGCCTTGAGTAAACTGAACTGACCACCCATGGATCCCCACCAGACTTCTACCTCTGAGTATTTCTTCTAAGTAAATATATAAACCATATTTATCTTAATTACAAAACAGCTATAAGTGGCACAACAAATAGACTTAAAATTGACCAGCACCTTTTGTTAACCAATTTAATCTTCGAGTGCTTTTTGTTTGCTTGCTGCATGCCACTCGCCAACCTCGGGCTGATGTTTTGCGCAACGGGGTGTGTGTGCATTTATGTCAAAAAATTTCAGCTGGAACTAGCTGCTTAACCCTCTTGAGGACAAAGAGGAAGTGCATCTTCCTCAGCATTAAGAAATCTCCAAACACTAAAGCTGCTCAACCTTGTTCTTTATGGAAAACTCTGGTGCTGGGCTGAGAAGATAGCAGAAAAGAGCCTGGCTCCTGGGAGAGGGCTGCAAAGGGACGTGGGAGTTGAACACATAGGATGGCTGTGGGAAAGGGCCCTAGGAAACGCATCCTTCCAGCATTTCTTAACTTAGGGACTGCATAGCAATCCCATTTCTGGACATCACTAGTGTTGCCAACCTCTGTTGAGGATGTACAAGAAAAATTCACTGACAACAGCTGCCCTGGAATATGGCCTGACCGTGCTGAGCATGGTGCCAAGACCCGTCTCCGCTCAGTGCTGCCCATCAATCGTGCTGCATTTATTCCTGTGCAAACACACTTGTGATGCCCTGTGATCTCACTGGCACGGTGTCCTGTGCCAAGGAATGCCTCAGAGCGAGCCAGTGGCGCACCCACCACCACATCCAAGGGAGTTTGGCTGCAGCCTGTCTGCCCTCACCTGCTGCTTTTGTCTTCCTGCGCTGCTTCCTGCCCCGGGCACGGAGCTGGGCCCGCACACACCCCGTGTCCAGCTGCCTGCAGGCACTTTGGTTTGCCAACACGGAAATTAATGATTTGTAGAAGAGCTGAGTGTACCAAGAACGCATCTGCTCACAGGACAGAAGCTAAGACTGCGAGAGGCAGTCCTGTCGGTGCTCGCTCCTGGGCCACGCCACAAGCAAACCCAAACCTCAAATGCTGTCAGATTTCTTTTCCTTTTTTTAATAGAAAAAAATTCAAGGCAGTATTTTATCTCCTAGTTCCATGATTTATGACTTATAGAGCTCCTTCCTACACTAACTCACAAGCCCCATTGCATTGCTACCTGCCTGGAGAGATGTTCAGAGCTTGAAGAGCACAGTGACCACCCAGATCAAAAATGGGGACATGAGGGCTTGGCACTGGTGAGTACCTGGGGCCTTTTTTCCCTGATGATGAGGAGGTGATGGGGTTAAGAAAACCTACTGTTTAGCAGAGTATTTATAGTATTTACAGTATGTCTGACTTCACTGGGAACAAGGGCTGCTCAGAAGGACAGAAGGGAAGTGGGATGAGAACTGTAGTTTTTCAAGAGACAACATAATTTGGATACCTGCATTCACTCCTGATTTTTGCCCAGCCTCCAGGCAAACACTCATGCACATCCCAAAGATGTGAGATCACATCCCAAAGATGCTGCTGTCCAAGACTTCCCGGAAAATTTCAGCTCATCCACACTCAAAAGTACAGAGGGAAAACTGAGGGACTTGGAGTGGTGTCAAAACACCCCTCCCCTCCTGAAGGCCATGGAGACCTGCTTGCAACCCTGCTGCAGGCGCCACCCAGCCTGCATGCACGCCCACCCACAGGAGACTTGCCCCTCAGGGGTTTTGGGCATCCTGGGGCTGGTCTGGATAGTGGTGGTGGTTCAGCAGCTGCTGCAGGAGAGACCCAGGCACCTTTCTAGGTAGGTGCAGGATCTCCTGACAACAGGGCAGACAGGATAGCCACGGGACAGAGCTCAAGCCTAAATAAATCCTCCTTTCAGTAATGTTGAAACTTCCATCAGATGCTATCAGCCATCACTAAAGAGCAATAATCTACATGATTAAGTAGCCTGAAAGAAAGAAATTCTTCTAATATTGATGTGGAGCAAGTTTAAAAGAGCTGCATTTCCTTCCCATTATCACTGACAGAACCAGATGTCTATGGGTTGAAGAACAGTGATGAAAAATGAGTTGCGTCTTGCAGTTAGTTTACCAATCTGTCAAAAGCAGAATTTGCACAGCCAGAGCAAACTGATCTCCTGCGAGCAGCGCTGGCACCAAAACTTCTTTCCCCAAGGTGTCACCCATGGCAATAAGAGGGGTGAGAACCTCTGGAGCTACCATCCTCCCCACAGGAGACTTGCCAAACTTCACACCTAACATATCATATCAAGCATAAAAAACTCACCAGTGTCACTGAACATGGTTCTTGTCAGTTTGTACCCGAGATGCCTGCGATGCCAGCAGCTTCTAAGCTCCTGAGTAGTCTCTGCCACTTGCTTCTGAGTGTGGAGAAGGAAGACAGGCTGCCCTTTTTATCTGTGTCTTGCTCTGAGGTGTCAGCAGGTCCACTGCCAAGGGGTGGTGTTTCGAGAAAGGAAGTTCCCATGAAAAAAAAAAATGACTACAACTCCCTCTGCACATAGTCAGCCCCTGAAAAACAGCGAAACTTAAATCCCGACTCACATGGAAGGTGAATTTGCACAATCAGATGACAAGTGGACAGACCCTTCACTGACAAACAGTAAAATCACGGGCTAGGTGACTAACAAGAATTCACCTGTGCCCTAATATCCAGGTCACCAGGACTGCAACTCCAGGGCTAACTTTACAAGGAAGCCCACAAACATTTAATCCTTAGGAGAACAGAGTTCCCCATTAGGACGAGTCTAACTTTCTTTTAAGTTAATGAGATTTTTGTCATCACATTTGGGACAGAAATACTTGGAGCTGTGGGCTAAAATCCAGCATTTACACATGTGGGTCAGAAAGCTGAAGGATCCTAGCACTGGCCCCCTCCCCATGGGGTGAGGTGGATGTCAAGGGAGATAGCCCAGTGGGAGCACTAAGTGGGAAAGAGAAAGAATCAGGCTATGCCCAGGAGGAGAAAGAAACGTGGCGGAACAGGAGCTGTTTGCTGGCTGCTCTTTGCTGACAGCTCTGCCAAAGGTCTCTGCCAGGACGTGGTTGGACCCCACATGCCCCACTGCCACCCTGGTCCTCAGGGCGACCAAAGATGCAGAGATGAGTCTACCCCACAGAGGGAAGAGCTGGTGCTATTCAGGCCACCAGTGACATGGGCGCAGTGTCCAGAAAGAGATACAAATGTCCCCAGGCACCCAGAAATGTAGAGGTGGCTCAGCTGTGGGAGCAGCCCTAGCCTCCTGATGCCTCTCTCAATGTCAGCAGCCCAGGGTTCAGCAAGGTAGAATTCTGTTTGCAAGGCTACCATGTCTAAACAGAGGTTCTCCCTCGACAGGATCTCCCTGTGGAAGCCTTCAAAGGGACCAACTTTTCTCCATTGATTTAGGCAACGAGGTATTTACTTTAGGAGGACTGTTTCCCTTGGTGCAAACGAGGAGCTGAGTTAGCAGATGCCACCCTCTGAGCATGTCACTGCTTGCTGGCAGGTGGATGTTGGGTGTCCTTACCTGAGAGCATGACTAGGGCATCACAGGGCACCGAGGGTTCAGCACACATCCATAATCTCGCAGGACATCTGCAAGAACATCTGAACCACCAACGTTCTTAGCAGACGGAGCATCACTCACCATTCAGCACCAGACAATGTGCTGGCAACTACGTATTTCACTATTGACAAAAACAATGCAAAGCTGATTTACCTTTCAGTGCTGCTTTTATTCTGCATTTCCTTCCTCCTAGAGGGTGAAAGACATTTTTGTTTAGAGGCAGTATGGGATAAAGTAAAGTGTACGTGGAATGTCAGCACAACAGCATAACCAGTAATGCATGTAATCTTAACATTTATGATGTATCTTACTGGTTTCCACTTAACTGCAGCAAAAGAGTAATCCACATCATCTGAAGTCACTGACAGCAGCTTCCTAATCCAGTCTCAACCTGTTTTATACATCATTCTATGCTTGGTTGGAGGCATCTTAAATTGTGTTGACACAATAGTCCTGCAGCAAAATTACAGATTTTTGCAAACAGGAACAGATTGATGTTGGTAACACTTTGCTTCTGAAAAAAAAACTTTCTAGATATGTGCTGGAGAGTGAACAAGGGAAGCTGGGCATGTATTCACCAGGGACAGGCATACTTCTAGCCCTGTGGAGTTTTGCAAAACCTTGATTTCAACAGTGTGTGTGTTCTGACCCTCACTTTAAACCTCAGAGTTCGAGGAAAGATTGTAAAAGTTACATGGGTGCGGGTTCTGCCCTGCCATGAACCTACTCCATCTTAGAAGGTAGCTGACCTTTTTTGGGGGGGGGGGGTTTGGCCATCAGGGCATGGTTTCAGTTCTCCTTTTGCTTTGTGCAGCTCCTGATCTAGCCCGTTCCCATTATCTTTCTTGACACACTGTTAGTATCTCAATTCAACAAAACTAAATTGGCACAAGGTACCACACTCCCAACACAACCTTCCGCCCCTGGCTCGTACGAGCTTGCCCTGCCAGGAAAGGCCATTGAACTCTAATACTCTACAAGAGTCGCTGGCAAGGTCTGAGAAGAGGAATTTTGGCTTAAACTACAAGAATGTTTTTAAAAGACGTGGTTTCAAATTCTTTCATGTTGTCAGCATGTGATCTCTGCCTTTTTACAGGCAAACCTCCTTCTGTCTTTGCTGGTCAGAGTGGCTGGGTATGGTTCAGCACCACAGTTTTTTTCTTCTTGGTGAAGCAACGAAAAATACCACCCCTTTTTAATTTCTTTTTTTCCCCCCTGAACAGTTACAACAGTAAATCACTTCAATCTGTCTCATAAAACTATACTCTTTTAATTAACAGTAGAAGGAGATTTTTTTTTTCCACGGGCAATCTCCCTATTCCCAATAATTTCAGCAACTTACTTCCCAACTTGCAAAATAAGACAACAGATGCGGTCAGCCTTATCTGCATCTGTCTGTTGCAAGGTCACCTTGTTAGCTGGCATAAGAAGGTAATAAAATGCAAACAAATAAAATAAAATTCCCCAGTGGCGGCTCCCCTATTTACAAGCTTGCCCTTTGTCTCAGGTTTTGTTTATTTTGTGTATCAAAAATGACAAAACAAGTCAAACTTCCAGAGCGTGACCACAGGTATTAATGCCAAGTAGGAAAGACAAATCCTTAGCTTTACATTTTCATTCATTTACAACCCCATGAGAAGCAGCCTTTTATAACAGCGATTTACTGAGCTACATTTTTTATAAACACCTGAGGCTTCAAGTTGCTTTTGTTTTGTCTGGGTTTTTTTCTACGTCCAGTCAGAGTAACACTCAAAATAAATAACAGATCAAAAGCAGCACAGGTTTCCTTTTCGGCACTCTGGAAAGGTGAACTCATCCTCTCAGCCCTCTCATGGAGTTGCTCTGAGGTGTCAGAGGGTGAGCAATGCATCCGGCGCGGTACGCGCGGACACAGCCCCTCTCTGGGTCCTGAGGGGCACCATGGCGAGGAGATGTCCTCCACTGACCAGAGCAGGACTGCTCCCATGTGTACCACCTAGCACGTGTTGAGTCCTTCCTCAATCACAGCCTAGGGAAGGACAAGTAGTAAGAAACCTTGGGGGTGTCAAAGGCAAAAAAAGCACAGATGGAGAACAGCAGAGGATCTGGTCCATCTCTTTTGAGCTGGATTTGAGGTGCTACACTGGTCCTGTTCTCACAATTTCATCAAGCTGTACCTCAGTCTTGAGGAATGTCCTAGTATCGAGACACATCACAACCACACAATGATCCGGACGTGCCAGTGCTGCTGTTACTCTGAAAGGAGTATTGATTTGATCACTTCTCACTCACGTACACCGACCATGGACCATGACAGTGGCCCGTGCCCACAGGGCATCCCGTGCATCCAGCAGGCAGATTCTCTTCTAATCCAACATGACCCAACTTGTGGCAGGCATTCGGACGCCAGGGGTTGATGCAAGATGGCCAAGCCCAGATCTTAACTGATTCCAAGTCATCTGGCCCCAGATACCTGGTAATGAGTTTCTCACAGGCAAATACCAGAGAAGTGATTGATGCCACTATAATTATTATGGAAATCCCACTGTTTCATAGAATCGTGAAATCACAGCATATCCTGAGTTGTAAGGGATTCACTAGGGTCTTCGAAGTCCAGCTCCTTCCTTCTCACTGAACACTGAAAGAGGATTTTTGGACCTAAGTCAGGGATATAGATGACTGGCTTTGGGCATTTACCTACAAAAGGAATGAAAACTGTATCACCCTGTGCCCAACCCAGCGCCACCCAAGGGCTCTGCTCCTAAAGAAGGCAAAGACAGAGATCACGACCATACCTACACATATATCAAACGTAGACTTATGGCTACTAAGGCAAGTTCTGTGGGCATCACAGAAAACTGAGGGTTTAGGCCATTAACAAAACAGAGAGCTGCTTTAAGAGCAAGCCAAAATGCTATGAAGTTAAAATATTTTTTAATATCCCTTTCCTGGCTGAAGTGCAAGAGGCGAAACTGCAATATCAGTCTAGATGCAAAAGGCGAAACTGCAATATCAGTCTAGATACATGGAGCAACAATGTGTGAAGGTTGAACTTGGAATTTCAGTACTATGACTCTTTGACCCTCAGTTCTAAATTTAACTGTTGGACTGGAAACACTGAAATACGCAGGCTCCAGTGCTGAGACATTATGTATTAATCTAAAATAACTCAGCATGAGGTACTTCTGCTTCTCTGCAAAACACTTTAGAATTCTGTGCAATAAATTACAAAGAAAGATCTCCATCATGTCACCTTTTCCAGACAGTAGATTTTAAAAATAACTGCCCACTTTTTGAACCTGATGAGCCAGCTAGCTTCTGCTGCTTCCTGCAGGCAGGAGTTTCTCAGCCAAATGACACACTACAAGAAGAGGAAGCTCCTCTGGCTTTGACGCTTGCTGGCTTCCCTTGTGGCCCCCATCCTCGTGGCAGAGGAGACAATCGACAGCTTACTTTCTCCATTATTCCAGCTTACTTTCTTCATGTAAATCAGGATCTTCTCAGCCCCTATTACAAACCACCATGGTCTCTTTTCCACTCTGAATGGCACTAGCCTGCTGACTCCGTCCTCACACCTTCGTCTCACTCCATCAAGAGACTTGAAATGGGGAGAAGGACCCAGCTCACCATGCCATCCCATAACCTGCAGTGTGTGTTTGGAAAGGGTCCAACGGGGTGGGTGTAGTTATTCCAGGGCTGTATCCACCCTACTGCCACTGACCCATGAACTTGCTTGCATGTATGACCACACTGACTGATTGCAGTGTGAACACAAACCCACAGCCTACACCTACAGCAAACAATATGAAAAGGTACGAGGAAAAATAAAGCAAAAGAGGGCTGCAAAAAATAAATGGTAAGGGCAAGGAAATCAACAGCGCAAATATTGAATCAGGGATAAAATAGTTTATCCATGTATTAAAAACACCTCCAGTGAACAAGGAAAATACTGAAAGAATACCTTCCCACCTACAGGATATGTGTTTGGTTGCAAATGTCTCAGTGAGAAAACAGAAACTTGCATGCCAGTGTCTTCGAGTAACATTTGTTTCTGCAGGGGAGGTGTAACAGCTTCTCCCACCCGTCTGTGTGGGTGGGTGTGTGTGTCTCTAGACATGGAGATGTACATGGTCTACAGACTACAGGTCACATTGTGCCGTGCCGCATTCCCGCCAGCCAGCAGTGCAACTGAAATTGTCACGTGGTGGAAGGGAGAAACTTCCTAGAACAAGGTTTGCAGGGAGGAGATGATCCCGCGCAGTGCTGGGCATCTGGCTCACATGCTGCACCAGAGCAGACCTAAAGCACAGCAGATACAAAGGTTTTGTCCCACCCTGATGCCTTATCAGGCCACCTAAAAAACAGAGACTAGACAAGAGTAAAGGAATAAAGGTAGGTATTTATTTGAAGGGCCTTCGAAGTTACACCCTGGGGAGCCAGAGGCTACTGCCAAGATGGACCCCAAGATGGACCCCTGGTCACGAGTTCTTCACACTTTTATACGTTTGTTCCATTTGCATATCAAGTTCAATTCTCCAATTAAAGCTTCAATTAATGATGTAATTTTCCCCAAGCTCACCCCCCCTTCCCCAGATGTTGGTTTACATTTTGGGCCTAGGACTGGCTGTATGTCCTTGGAGGGCAGGCCTGGAGAGGGTTTGTTACGTCTGTCTGGCCTAAGAGAGCAGCAGCTAACAGACTACAAGAAGCTTCGGAGTTATGCTCTAGACAGTACAGGATTTTAAATTATCAAAGTTAAAACTTAAGGCATCAACCCCTGAATGCATCCATCAAGTGGCAGACTCCAGCTGTGGTGGGACTGACTGAGCCCAGGGATCTGTGCCTATTTGCCCTGAAAAGCAACCAAGCCAGCATACCCCCACCCACCCCTCGTCACAGCATCCAGGCTGTTGTCCTTCACAGCAGCTCATGATGCTCTCACTCCATGCCCACCAGGGTTTTCTAGGAAGCATTTTCATGCAACACTGGTTTCTGGCAGAATCATGCTTGTGATTGCCTAACTCTGGACTGTCCTGAAGGGAACAAGTCACTTAAAATACCTCCTATCTGGATGAGGAAACAGTCAACTGGCAGAGGCAAATGTGGTATTTGTAATGCCTCATCTGTCCCTGGGGCACTGCTCATTTCTCCCTAAGTGTTGCCTTCACTTACTGACAGCAATTAGGATCGAAGCCATGGCTGCTGTTCACACTGCAGGTCACAGTGCCAAGCAGAGCTGTCCAACTCTCACCTCTCCCTGCAAAACCAGAGATGCTCTGCTTGTGCCAAGGGAGGACCTGAGCTGCTCACATGGCCAAGCCCTAGCTCCTACTCTCACAGGCAGGATGAAACCACGGCTCGTAGTGACCTCTGAGCCAAGTGAGGCTGAGCAACAGGTTCAAAATGTACAAAAAGTGTTAGCACCATCTACTGCACCCCACCTACTGCCACTCTTCGCAGCCCTTCCCTCTCCCTCATTTCCATTGTCATGGATTTATGCCCGCAGGGTGCAGTGGAGCCTCTGTGTCGTGCAAAACCTATGCAGGGCTAAGCAGGGTGTGCATCATCTCCCCCCAGCAAAATGGGAGTGGGAGGCCCCACCCAGGAGCTCCCCAGGCTTTAACCCAGCACCAGCAATCCCTCAGGACTTCAAGGGCATGAAGGGAGCTGCTCAGGAAGTCTTGGCAATTAGTACAGCCACTCGCAGACACCCTTCCTTAAACCTCAAGGAAAAATTGAAACAACTAATAATGTTATTAAACAGTCAGAAACCAAAAAAATTTCCTGGTTGAGTGAATAACATGGCTGGTTGGCTGCTCCCAGGCAAACACCCTCCTGTGTATGCCAAGTGCTGCTACTGGCCATGAGTCGCTGTGGTGCTGCACACAGCCACAGGATGGAGTACCACAAGGCCCAGGTTTATCCCTCTGGGCACCCCATGTTGGGGTGCTGCAGCTGGTCAGCACTGCCCAGCCCTGGGAGCCATTGCTAACATTGCACCCACCTGGCTGTCCCCTCAGCCAGCAAAGGCTCAAATTCACAAAGCACTTCACTATCATGGAGTCCTTCTCCTTTGATAAATTTGTTTTCAGGCTGTGAATGCACATGCAAGTGTCCATTATGGTTTCTGTGGTTAGAGTACAAGCCTCTGGCAGCCTAGGTCTGCATGGTGCCTCAAGGACGAATCTTCTTTCTGTGGCAGAGCAGGATTTAATGGGAACTGCTAAACACGGAGGCAGAAGGTCAGACCAGTTTCCTGTTATAGATGGCATTGATCATGAAATCGGCCCCTAGGTCACAGGAAATCCAACTGTCTGCCCAGATGGGATGGTCACCAACACTAGATTGAGGCTTTGTCTAGCTGAGTCTTGAAAACCTCCATGGGCAGAGACTCTGCTCCCTGTACTGGCTACTAACCCTCCTAAGGACTTTTTTTCCCCTGATGGCCAGTTTGAAAGCCCTAAGACAGAACCCATGCCTGTTGCCTTGCTTAGTACTGGCCATTTCTATGTTGCCTCTGTAACTCTTTTCCAAGGCTGACTGGGTCAGCCTGAGCCTTCCTTGTCTCTAGCCAGCCCACATCCCTCAGCCTCTCCTCCTAGGCCCCTGCCATCTTGGAACCCTTGAGCCAGACCTGTTTCCTACACTCCTCTTCAACTTGGGGGTCCAGCACTGGAAAAAACACTCCAGGTAGAACTGTTGACTATGTCAGGACTCTGAGGGCACCACTGGGCCTGGCTGCCCCTGCCCAACCCTCACGGCTTCCCCCTCCTCCCTGCCCATGGCCCAGGACCCCATTTCAGATTCTACAAGCAAGTTGCTGACTTTTGTTTTTTGGTGTTGAAGTATCTAGAAAGAGACTTGCCTTAGAAAGAGCACGGAGACACCCAGCCCAACAACCATCTGCCTAAAGCTAGAAGGTGTTGTTTTACAGTCTAAAGTACTTTGTTCCTTCCTCACGAAGGACAACATTTTCAGAAATGTTGTCTTCTTCAGTCCTTTCCATTAAGAAATCACGTGGTAAAACACTCCACACACTTGATATTTAGAGACAAAGCCCTGGTTCTCCTGGCAAGGCTTTTACCACTGACCCGAGCTCACCTCAGATTTTTCTCGAAGACCAAGTGAGCTGCAGGCACCACAATACTGGCTAAGGATAAGTGCCCATCTTGTGTGACTTCCGTCTGCACCTCTCATCCCCAAAATGAAGGTTTGCAGCTGTTCTTCTGCAGAAGGCAAGCAGAGCACCTGGAACCCTAAACATGTCAGGATTAGTACCCATTTATCCCCAATTTCATGTTTTTTCTGTGACAGACAAGGTCAGAGCTACTCTTCTGGCATGTTGTGTCACAGGACTTCCTTCTTTGAAAACACCCCGCTGCTTGCAAGATCCTGTAATTATGTGTGTGTCTGTGACACTCCTGCAATGTGATCATTTAAGGTCTCTGAAGGGTCAACAGATGGCACTGAATCAAATTCCTTGAAAATTTAAAAGATACCAAATTCAGCAGAACAATCTATCAAACTTATTTATCGCATCTACTTCAAATACTTATCACCTGGGCAAATATACCATCCTTCAAGTGATTTCAATATATGCTGTTACTGAGACGCTGTACAAACTTTCCAAGTTCCAGTTACTCCTTGTTAACGACAAGAGGGACATTCAAAAGTTTTTATGTATATTTCCTTATCTAATCAGTCAAATTATGGTTTAAAGTTCAACTGAAACTATAATTTCATTTGGCTTTGTTCCTTGTAAAGGTATACGAGACACTGTTTACCTTAGAATACAATACTCCTGGACCTTGTTTATACAACAGATTTTTCTAATGCTTCCCACCATTAATACAAGTATACTTATTTGAATATTCCCGAGTGTCACTGTGAGCCTTCCTGTTAACCATGCACCTGCTTCTTCCACTCTTTAAAAGTATGACATGGTATGGCCATGCTTGATGATGAACAAGATGCTGAAAAACTTAAGTGTTGGGTTTGAGAATGAGAGGTAGATGCAGGAAAGACTTGTTACAGCCAGCACTTGGGAGGTGAGAGAATCATGGAATGGTTTGTATTGAAAGGGATCTTAAAGATCATCTAGTTCCAAACCCCCTGCCAGGAGCAAGGACACCTTCCACTAGACCAGGTTGCTCAGAGCAATAGGGAATAGTGCCAGGGATGGGGAATCCATAGCTTCTCTGGGCAACCTGTTCCAGCAAAGATTTCTTTCCCTCTATGTAACATAAATTTCCCTTCTTACATTTTTTACCCATTATTCCTTGTCCTATCACTGCAGTTCCTGATGAAGAGTCTTTCTCTGGCTTCCCTGTAGGCCATCTTCAGATATTGGAAGAGATGCTATGAGGTCTCCACACCACCTTCTCTTCTCTAGGCTGCATAGCCCCAGCTTCCTCAGCCTGTCTTCATAGAGGAGGTGCTCAAGTTCCCTTATCAATTTTGTGACCTCCTGGACTTGCTCCAACATGTCCTTTCTGTGTCAGGGCACCAGAGCTGGATGCGGCACCACAGGTGGGGTCTCACGAGAGCAGAGGGACAGAATCACCTCCGTCCACCTGCTGGCCACGCTCCTTCTGATGCAGCCCAGAATTTGTTCAGCTTTCTGAGCTGCCAGCCCACACTGCTGGCTCATTTTGAGTTTCTGGTCAGCCACCACCCATAGGTCCTTCTCCACAGACTTGCTGTCAGTCATGTCTCTGCCCAACTCTACCAACACAGGTAGGTGTGCCTGCGATCAAATCCGTCTCTCTCCGATTCAGAGACAAGGATGTGGTGCAGGACAGTGTCTAATGCTTTGTAAAAGCCCAGATAAGAAATGTCCTGGCTCTGCCCCTATCCACCAGTGTTTTTGTGAGATGTGCACACAGAAGTGTATTTTGCAGGAATTTGAGTGGAAACATGTGCCCAAGACTCTTCTCTAACAAAATCTTGCCTCAACTGAGCAAAAATTCCACGCAAGCACACTGCTATACTTCCCACATAATGGTAACCCACCTTCTGCCCCGGTAAACCAAGGTCTTGGAGCTGGCCATGATCTTCAGCAACCTTACAAGGTGCCCACTGCATCTTAACCACTGACTTGTCAAACACAGCTCATCCATTAGTCTCACATTGCTTTTTGTGTGTGTGTGTGTGTGTGTGTGGTGTCTAAAACATCTGTAAATAAAAAATTTCAGCCACTGAGCTTTGGACACTGTTTTATTTTGGAAATGTTAGCATCCTTTTTTTTTTTATTATTACCTTCAGCCACATTTTGGATGATCACACAGGAACTGTCTACCAGAGGTGCACTGCTTTGCCACGCAGTGATTGCAGCCTTTCTTGCAGCCCTGGCCCCAGTGGCGGACATGGGCTAAACCCTGTGTACACAAGAGGAGTGGAATTCTGCTGTAAAATGTGTCCTGCTTGGCAATCTTTCCTTCCCATGGGAATTGGAGGAAAACTTGCTTCCATTCCCACCTTCAAGCATTTATGACAGAATTTACAGACCTGGTTTATATTCATCTGCCTGAAAGTGAGCATCACCAAGTAAAGTGCTGCACACAAACTAACACCTCCTAATCCTTGACCTCCAACAATGATGGTAATAAACAAATATCAGTTTTGAGATAGTCCAGGTTAAAAAGCTTTCCAAACGGTTTATTAGGAAATTAACCAGGGGCAACAGCCAAATTAACCAGAGGGCGTGGTCCTTCTACTGCTGTTCTCACGAAGGCAGCCATGGCTTACAGCTGGCTGAGGGTTAGGAACAAGGGCAAATAAATCAGGTGTCATTAATTTTCCATCACGTATAAAGATCTAAGGAGACCTGATATACTCAGAAATGCATAGCTCCTGGCTGTCACGTCTGCAGACCTGTGAGGGATGCCGGGTCCCTGTGCCAGGTCCCAGCTTTCCAGGCAACTGCACGTGTCCCACTCTACCACTGCTGCCACCCGGAGAGCTCCCCAGGTGCAAAGACCCATGGTGGCAGGGAGGAAAGGCACTCAGAGCACTTTGCCCTCTCCCTCACCACATACGCAGCTCTCCTCTTTGAGGGGAAGACTTGAGAGCACACTGAGGGGAGAGGCAAAGGCTTTGCCCATCTTGGGACACGGCTGCCAGATGTGGTGAGCTAGAATGGCAGGGAATGGAGCCAACAGCTCTTGGCCTTTTCTGGGGGACAACGAGTCTTCTTTTTTCTGATTCTAAGAAGAAAAAGGCACAAACCCAACTCCAGTGGCATTTCCATCCACAAGTCTATTCTAAACTAGACACAGCACAGATCTGCCAGTCATGACAGACCCAGCAGGTTCCGATACAGACACTCACAGAAATATGTCCTTAGGTTTTCTGCACATGCCACAACCATGACTCACCTTCTGTCACTACAAGATGACAGAGACAACCTGGCAAGCCCAGAGCAAACAAGTGATATCACCAGCATGATGCATACATTTATAGGCATCATTATACCTCTTAATTAGGATTCCAACTGAAGACTTTCCAAGAAAAAAAAAAAGATGTGGGCAGGAGAATGAAGCCGAAACTTTACAAATGATGATTTGTGACACATTCACCACTTTGACACCTGAACACAGAGTAATCACTGATGCAAAATTTACCAGATACCTGGATACCAGTGATCCGGTTGACCACATCACCTGAATGGGAATAAACATCATCCAGAGGTGTAGAAAAAACATGGCTTGAGAAACTCCATCTTACCAAACATTAAAGCAATTGTCAACTTGAGTGGGCATGGGGGATGTGTTGAACATGGACACTCTTTAGTGAACAGCTGACTGCTCACATGCTGCCTGTTGTACTGTCCCGAAATTACAGTTTGACCTACACAAAGCAGGAATGGCGATAAAATCCTATTGTGGGTAAGGGTTTAAAGGAAAGAGCAGCAACCTTACAGTGAGTAACACGTCAGGAATGGGTAAGTGAAAATTAAAGATGTCAGATACAAATGGCAAGTTAAAAGGTGTGTGTGACTGATAGAGGAAGCTGAAGAAATTAATGAAAAGCTCCATAGCCTTACAGGTATACAGCAGGCATAGAGCCATTTCAAGAGTCAGAAAGCCAGAAACAGCAGAGCAGAAATATCAGCTGCCCCCAGCACCTAATTCCAATTGCTCTTCTATTTTGGGATAGGTTTTTTAATGGAAAAATACTGATGCACAAGCACCTTCCACAGCCACGTTTACTTTCAGCATTCCCCAAACTGGGAAAGCTTCACTGCCACAGGGTGTGAAGAGGAGGAGCGGCTGATAAGCCTCTGGCCGATTTTCATAATACTGACTCAGAGTTGACCAGCTCCCTCCGAGGCTGTCACTGCCACCACACCACCACCAGGAAAGACGTGACCAATGCGATTTTGCAAGTCAGCAGATCAGCAGTGAGCAGGGGTTAGCAGCTCCCTGGCCAACATGTTCAGAGGCCGGTGAGGACTGGGGATGCTGTCATGAGACAGGCTGGAGAGCGGCAGCATGGCACCGTGACCCCTCCAGCAGCTATCATTCCTTCTTCTCCGCTGGGACCTGCACCAGCTGGGGTGCGGCTGTGTGCAGCAGCATGAGCCCGCAGACTGTCATGGCAAGGCCGACCCACCACAGAGGCGTCCACGTCTCCCCGAAGAGCAATTTTCCCAGGATAGCCTGAAGGAAAAGAGAGACACAAAGCTTTGCTGGGCTGAGCTGCCCCAAGGCCTCTTGTGTTGCCAGAGCTGTGAGGACTTCTGGGAGAGACAGCCCTGGAGAAAAACCTGGTTGAGGAAACTCCTATGGGACGACCAACAGGAATGACTGCTGAAGGTGATACTGGAGATGACCAACTCCACTGCCAGCCTGGAAGCACAGCCATATTGTGGTCCCAAAGCAGGATCTGGCAGATGAGCATGTGCTTTGCTGCCTTCCCAGCACTTCTCAGGAGCTAAATCTCCCACTGACTGGGCAACTACAGTCGATTATTGGACACCACCATGAACTGTCGTCCAGCTGGAGCACAGAAACAAGGTGGACTGCTGCTAAGAGTGAAAAGCAAGAGGAAAAAAACTGCAGGCCAAAGATGCTCTTGCTGTCACTAGAGGTGATGCATCTTCATACCCAGCTAGGGTGACTCTGGCTTGTCTCAAGCGAGGTGCTGCAAAGGAAAAGCAAAACAAAGCAAAGCTCCTGGCTCCAGCTCCCACTGACAATTAGGAAAGTTCAGTAAAATGTGTTGCTGCTGCAAGGTATCGTGCTGGGCAGCAGCAACCTTCCTCCTGCACCACCCAGGAAAGTTCCACCACTGGTGCTGTGAACAGCTATCAGAGCAGCTGAGGCCTGACACAATCATTCCACGTGTGCCTGTAGCTCTCCCCTTGCTGCCGGCGATGCTGGTTGCACGGGGAGATGAGCTACAACCAACGTTGGCATTCCCACCTTGCTGTGCTCCTCAGGCTTCAGTGCCTGGGGCAGGGGTTTACTCACCGAAGAAATGAAGTTGGAGGCAGTCGTTGTCACAGAGGCAGCAGCCGAGGAGGAGGAGAGTCGTAAGGCTTTTGTGAACACTGTCCACATCACTGCATTGCACACAAACACCAGGCCAAGACAGCTGAGGCGAAGCAGCAAGGGCAGCTGCAGGACAAAACGGAACACTCTGTATTTTCACCCTCCACTCATTCAACCTCAATAATTCATGGGCACTTTGGAGCCCAAACTTAATGGAGTGGACTTTTAAAACTGAATTACAGCTTACATGAAGATGAATATATTACAGCACAGATGGAAATGAGGAAACAGCCCTGGATAGACTGTGAGCTTGCCATGTCCTGCTGCAAGGCCAGCCTCATACTAAGTAGTGGGATAATGGGCAGCAGCTGCCATGCCAGAAGCCAATCTGCAGAAAGCTCTTCAGCTCACAACGTGGTGCCACATTCAATGCCCATAAATGCCCTTCACTTAGCACTTGATGTATGGAAAAGGGTCAAATTCAGTCTGACAAACACCAGAGATGTACATGCTGGCACTGACTGTGCTCCAGAACCCAACTGTTGTGAATCTGAGCCAAGACCTGGGTGGTCCCTAAGCACTGGTCCTTACGAGCTCCCAGGACCTGGCCTGCCTTATGGCTGCAGCGAGGGCAGAGCAGGATCTCTGTGAGGAAAGGAAGAGCTGAGTGGCCTCATGCCTTGTTTTGCACACTCACTGGAGAGTAGGTTTACTGAGAGGTCTGCTCTAGCATTTAGCAGCAACAAAACCACCTGTACATTCAAGGGCCTCAAGAAGGATCTCCCTCCTTAGACAACCTGACCAGACGTGTAACAGCCTCACTCTGAAAGAAGGGCACGGTTGCACCTAAAAAGCCTTCACCTTTCACAGTGACCCCCGCCCCTTCCTAGTTTAAGCAGCTGAGGCCATCTCCCCAGCCCCTGGGTGCCATGAAGTTGATGTGAAGACACCAAGGGAGATCACAGGCAGGCAGATCACAACTCTCACAGTGACAAGTGAAAGCAAAGCTTCGTCTAAGCCCGTAGCAATCACAGCTTCATAGCCTCTCACCTTTCAGTCTGTGGTGGGATCCATCTTGAAGCAGACAGAAATGCAGGTGTGAAACCACCAACAAGCACAGCTCAGAGGTGGCACCTGCCCTGTGGGAATGGCTGCACTGTGCCCTCCTGCCAGCTGCCCAAATCAACAGGCACCACCAACTGTGTCCTGTTCCCACTCAGAAGAAGAAATTACTACTTGCAAGCAGTGGGGGAGCCCAGTTTTCTGAAGCAAGTGATATAGCAAGTACAAAGTTAAAAGGAAAACAGCGCAAAGCAAATCCATGCTTCACGGCTGGCGCAAGCTCTCTGAGGCTAATCCCACTCCAGTAAAGGATGGTTAAGGTGTGTGGCCTCATCTTGCCCCACTTCTGGCAAAGGTCTCCAACCTTTGCAACTGATCAGGGCAACAGTAAAGATTCATAATGATTCCCACGAGAGAAGCACTTCGTTTTCCCACTGACACCCTGGCAAACCCTGCGTGGATGGGTAAGAGGGACAACCACGCCCAGCTACTCCCACTCCTCTGAGGAAGAAAACTTCTGCTGTGTTAGGGCTCACCACAGGATGGGGTTTGCCTCCCAGTTTCACCCTCTGCCTGTATGACGAGGCAGTTCTACCTTCCTCAGGCAGTTATGTACATCCACATACCTCTAGTGAGTAAGCAGACTTGGGAGTAGAGATGAGAGAGAAAACAATTCTCTGTGTTTCACCTAAATTCAGTGTATTTCTGGATCAGAAAGAGACCATGCTGCTGAGGTAAAAAAAAAAGCTTTAAGAAAAAGAGATCTTGTTACTGCCTTCAGCCATTAGCCCAAGGGTGTAGCAGGACAGAACCCAGGCTCTTCTCCAAGGTCCATTTGGATATGACAAGAAGCAAGTGAAGTCTGGAACAAGAGAAATTTTGATCTGTTACAAGCAAAAGCAAAGATTATCAAGCACTGGAACAGAGGTCATGGGCCCTCCAACCTTCTAAGTATTTAAAACTTAACTGGAAGAGGTCATGTGTAAGCACAGGCTGGAGTGGAGAGCTGCAGAGGTCTTGCCTGACTTGAATTAGTCTGAAACTACCAGTGGTGAAGCAAAGCTGGCTCCTACCATCACAGCAACTACGCCACCTTCAAAAGTGACCCATAATCCGTGGCTTCTTCTGATCTCCTAACGCAGAGCCAGGAAAATCTGCTTCAGGTGGCACATGCCTATTAGGAAGGTTTATCAGAGAAAGGTCAAGTTCCTCTGTGCCCAGGGCAGCAGAGTGGTCATCGCAATGGTACGCAGACAGAGAGATAGGAACATCCCCACGTGTTCCCCACAAGGAAGGAGAGAGAGAAATTCCTCTCCTGCTAAGGGCTCAGCTGAGCCACCCCAATGAGTCAAGGATTACTGTTCTGATTGCTTTTCTAAGCAAAGATTAATTTCAGTGTACATTTCAGATAATCCAGAATCACTCCTGAAGTGGCAGAAGTAATTTTAGATGAAGATTGGCAGGGGAGCGGAGAAAGCAAAGAAAAACTTTTGTTCAAGTGCAATGACCCTTCCTGGTCAGGTCGCTCTCAGGCTGGGCCATCACAGCACATCCTTCTGGCCAGGAAATCCATCCCTGTGCTGCCGTGGAGTATCCTGCTACCCTGCATCATCAGCTCTTAGAAGTGTCAATACACTTTTTGTGGCCATGTTCCACACCCCACAAGTGATGGCTGCTATTATACTTATTTTGGGATTTCTGCTGCTCTTCCTCCAACACAAAACCCCTTGAATCTCTGTCCCTTTGTGGCTGCTCTGCGGAAATGCCTTTGCTACACGCGTGCACCGAAACACCTACGCATGTACAGTCCCGTGCAATTTAAGCTACTAGGAAGATTATGGCACTTACATAAAACTTGGCTAGTTTTACAGCTAAGCTGACTAATTTAATTAACTGTCACCTAGCATGCACCTGAAAACTGAAAGAAACCAATCTGCCCACAAAAAAGAAACAGTCACAGAATCACAGCATGGCTGAGGTTGAAAGGGACCTCTGGAGTTCATAGGGTGCAACCTCGTCACTCCAGCAGATTTCCCAGGTTCCTATCCAGACAGTATTTGACTGTCTCCAAGGACGTAGACTCCACCCCATCCCTGGGCAACCTGGGCCAGTGGCTGGTCACTCTCACAGTGAAAAGGTGTTTCTGGATGTTCAGAGGGAACCACCCATGTTTCAGTGAGTGCCCATTGCCTCTGGTCCTGTTACTGGGCACCACTGGAACGAGCCTGGCTCCATCCTTCATGTGCCGTCCCTGCAGGTATTTCTACACATTGAAAAGATCCCCCGAACCTTCTCTTTTCCAGGAGGAACAGTCCCAACTCTCTCAGCCTCTCCTCACAAAAGAGATGCTCTGGTCCCTTCATGATTATGAGCCTTTGCTGGACTCTCCAGTAGCTCCCCCTCTTTTTTGCAGTGGAGAGCTCAGAACTGGACCCAAAACTCCAGGTGTGGCCTTATTAGTGCTGAGTAGAAGGGAAGGATCATCATCCTTGACCTCCGGGCAACACTCCACATCCAATGACATGACACTTTGTCATAGCGCTTAAAAAAAAAAAAAAAAAGAAAAAAAAGGACAAAAAAGTCCCCCTAAACAAATGCGCAATATCTTTATAAATTTCAACACAGAAAAATACTCATAAAAGATTCTGTCAACATTTTAAGTAATTCCATGCTCTGCCATTTGGTCAGTGCAGAGCACAATTGGGGTTTTTTTGGGGCAAGGGAGAGAGTATCAGGATTTTATTTTTTACAAAATTTTCCTTTCTGTCACCCTTTCTGAGCTATCAGAAATGATTAACAGGATTAGCACGCATTGAGTTTTTGCCTTTTTAACTCTAACAATCACACAGTTCAATTTTCTTTTTTTTTTTCCTGGTGCAAGGCTGGATATGTTTCAGATCTAGTTCCCCTTGTACATTTGCCATGTGTACTATACCTAAATGGATCTCCCCAAAGCGCTTTTACGATACACGAACGCTGCCTTCCTCCTCTCCCCACTCACACACACCCTCGTGCCCCTCTCCACCTCTGCCGTGGCTGTGCCACAGGTCACTCCTGGAGGTAAGGACACTATCTCTGAGGTGAAGGGCCAGCAGTCCCACGTAACCTCAAGCACACGGAGGTTTGAGAAACACGACCGAGATAAAGATCACCACCAACGCATACCCAAGGATCAGCTGAGAGGCACAGAGGAAACCAAGGGCTCCACTTCTCTGCTCTGGTCAGGGCCGAGCAGAGATAGAATAAAAGGGAGAAGGGCGCTGCCATCAGCAAAACGGTGGGCTAAGAACAAGAGTTTGATGCTCAGTCATACCAACATCCTGCTTTTAAAGTAACACTGACGTAGAAGCACTGCAAATGGGCTCCCAGAGCTGGGCTTGGTTCGGGGCATTCCCGTACCACGCTCGTTCTCCCCACACC
>VZRR01004293.1:540053-576560 GCA_013398015.1 Oreocharis arfaki
CACGGCCCCGGCCGCCCCTCACGGCCCCGCGCAGGCAGCGCCAGCGCCGCCCCGCGCACGGGCGGGGCCGCAGCCGGGGCGCGGGCGGGAAGGGACGGCAGGGAAGGGAAGGGAAGGGAAGGGCAGGGAAGGGAAGGGAAGGGCACGCGGGCCGTGTTCGCTTATGTACAAAAAGGCTTTATTGAAACAGGACAGGATGGAGCAGAACAACGCAGCGCCTGCTGTAGACACATACAACACACAAAAAGGGCAGAAATCTCTGCCAACATGGAAATAGCCCAGAAACAGGAAAGAAACACTTGTAAACCTAGAACGTGGCAGTCACAAATAAAATCACGCCTGAAGAATCCTTCTTGATCTCAGTGCTCCTTATCCGTGGTAGTTCTGACCTTGACACATACCCCAACACCTCCCCCCTTCTAAGGTCAGCTTTTTATTTCTATATGTCACATCTCACATCTCTGCAGGCTTACGCAACTTGAAAATTCATAGATAAGCAGGTGGAAATTCTTCTTATCCTCAACCAAGTAATGTAGAAAGTCATTAGGTATTTCCTGCTGTTTACCAGACACACATCTTTCCTCTTTGTTCCCTTTTGCCCCAGCACTTGTGGCCAAAACTAGTACTGTATTAAGTACCCAGAAAACAGAATGATAGGATTAGTGGCAGTAAAAAACCCCTAGTTTTATATTGCTATAGAAATCAACGTTTTGTGTTCCACTAATAAGCATTTCAGTTATTTGCAATAAATCTTAAGTGCGATTAAATGAACTTATGCTGTACTCCTAAAATGTTCTGCATATTTTCACATCTTCTTTCCTAACATTTTTCACTTCTTTGATAAGAAAATGGTTGCAAAATACTTAGAATTCCCTACAGTGCTAATACAGAACTCTAAGTCTATACTAGCAGAAAAAAGGTTTGAAAAGCATTTTATTTTCAAATAAAGAAAGAACAAAACCCCAAAATATATTTATAGTACTATTTACAAGCCTGTTACTAAATTCACATTCACGCTTTATCGAAGAAAATCCGATATGAAGATTATTTTTAAGCAACCCAGGAAAATCATCTTATGTTTAAGTTTAATTAAAGAAATAATCACAAAAAATTTGTGCTTTTTCAATTTTGGCCCTGGTGGAAAATGTAGCATTTCAGAAGAGGTAGGAACCTGAATAAAAGCACAAAAGGAGAAAAAAAATCCAGGTGTGTTCCCAGTGAGAAAGCTTTTCCTTGGCAAGGTACAAAAGTTCCAAGGAAGTATCTGCCAGCACCTACACAAAATCAGTTTTTGAAATTGAAAAATTACAAAAAGGTGTTAAAATGTCATTGAAAGCTGCCCACAGAGCTGGAATAACAATCTTTACTTAGAGTTATTACCAGCAAAAAATCCACAAACTAAAATACTTGATTATTCCAGAACAACAGCAAAAGTCAAGTTTGACAACTGGCTTTTGCTTATTCTATACATTTTAAAAATACGGCTCTGCAGTTTTATTTGGGTCATTACAGCTGATCATAATGTCTACAAATGTCACATTTTTTTGATTCTTTCAAAAATGCATTTTCAACTCGTAGTTTTTCAGTCTCCTGTAAAACAGAGAAAAAAACATGGATATATTAAGGAAATTATCCTCACTTTTTTTGTATTTTTACACAAGTGGTATCTAGAGTTGTTCAAGTGTTTTATACACTATATTCTTGAGGAAATAAAATGAAGATCCTTGTCTGGGGCTGTGATGAGACAGACCAGCCATGACATACTCAGCTGCATAAAACCAGAGGTATCTCTGTTCCTCTCCCAACAGAAGAGCGGGAATTTTAATTTTCATTCTCAAAGCTTAGCTCTTTTCTGTGTCAGGCCATTACTTCATCTGTAATCTGCTCTGCAACTTACCTCGGTAAGTTTAGCATTATCTTTCTTCAGTTTCACAAGATACTGAATCTTCTGGTTTA
The DNA here is from genome assembly GCA_013398015.1 of Oreocharis arfaki. NCBI lineage: Eukaryota > Metazoa > Chordata > Aves > Passeriformes > Paramythiidae > Oreocharis > Oreocharis arfaki. Next base: position 542,010 of record VZRR01004293.1, read on the forward strand.
GGTTTTGATGACCAAGTAATTTCCCATTCTCCTCAGCAAGCGAGTCAACTTGCTTCCTCAGCACTTCTATTTCCTGTAATTGTAAATACATTGTGTACCTCTTAGCAGTAACCTCACCTTCTCTTTTCAGAAGCAATAGCTTCTTAGAACTATTAACATCCTAACATTTGTTAACATGTTGGTAACATATGATGCAAGAGTTGGTTCATTCAGGAAATACATATTTGTCTTTTGTCTCCTTAGATAGTATGTTAGATCCCTCTAAAGGGCAGAAAAGGAGCACCATTGGATTTGTACTACTACGGATTGCAACACGGATTGCTGTACCCAGACTTTTAGTGCAGAGGACAACATCACAAATACAACTAAACTGCAAAAAGAAGCTGTACTTCTGCTAAATAAGATTCTACTGTGAAGATGACAAAAAAAATTACACATGGGTAACCTTTTCAATTCTGTCTCTTTCTTCCAATGCTTCCTCCAGTTTTGATCTAATTTCTTCTTTCTCATTAAATGCTTTGAGCTCCAAAGTTCTTGTTCGTTCCATCTCCAGCATCATTTCATGACGAGTCTTCTCTTGGATTCTGAGGATATTTTTGGTCTCTTCTAATCTGCCAGTATAAAAGAATCATAAAACATTAAAAAACTAACATAAATGTCATACAGCTGAATTACTAAGTCAGTCTTGGACATGGAGGGGGGCTCCTTTAAAAGCATTCTTGTGAGATATTATATTTTCCTTGGAATTTAGTGCTAAGGGAAGGAAAATTTCATTCTGCTACACAGTTCTTGTGTTTGATACTATCAACTAGGCAGTGTTTTGGAGCTGCTTTTCTCTTTGAGAACTGTGCTGTTTGCAATCCAGTATATACAACTCCACTCATGGTTGAAAGCAGAAGCTTCACCTGCAAGAACACTTTGAAATAATTCACCTAAGGAATGTAAATTTTCCAGCTAAACTCAGCTGCTCTTCAAGTTTTCCCGAAGTTGCTTGTTTGTCTGTGGCTTTTTTTCCAACAGCCTTATTGCACAGAGACATCTCTGAGCAGTTCAGATGGTCTGAGCCTGTCTGGCCTGGTAAGAGCAGGACTACCACTTTGGATAGAATTAAAACATTTTCAGCAGATGAGGTTACAGGATACTAAATTATGCCATCAAACTTAGCAGCCTGTCTACTGTTTATATGAACTTGAATAATATTGCAGATCGATTCAAATATTGCATACGTTAAATTTTTGTAATCGGTTTTGTTTTACTGAAGCGCAGTGTTTAAGACCTGCCCTGTGGAAACAGTATTCATTTGCTGCATTTATCAAGACCTTTTCTTGATGAGAAAAGAATATTTTCCCTCTTTGTCCATTATTTGCTTGTATGATGCATTGTAGCACTCTTATAAAGCGTGTTTTGGAGACCAGACAGGAATGTGAAATCAGGGCATCAAATAGCAAAATAATCCCCAATTTCCAGACTAGGGCTTTTGGAAAATTTAATGTAAATTACTTTTGAAATGACTGTGTGCATAAAAACTATCTTCCTCACTAAAAGAAGTTACTTACATAGAAAGCATTCCATCAAATGTAAATAACTCACATGTTAGGAGATTCAGCCACTATGAATCCTGAAGCAATACAGATTAGGAAAAGAGCAGCAGGACCAACATTTTCAAACTAATTTTTAGGTACTGATTCAGTATTTTCTTTCTTCACTATTTTCCATCCAAGGTACAAAACACTTGAATTTTGAGGACTACTTGCCCAATAGTCCAAACACAATTTAGAAATCCTCTAATAATAAAAATTTTTCATTTTTCAAGCTGAACAGCAAAAATTTAAACAAATAGCATAAAAAGCAAACAATTATATTATATTTAAAATTATAAAACATTTACAGTATTAATAAAGAAATGAACAGTACTTCAATTTAATTTAAAAAAGAATGTGGTTAGAATTCACTGCTTATAAATAACTTCAAACAATTAAAAGCATCCCTTCCTATTTAAGATTCTATGGTTCTACCTATTAAAGTCCTGGTATAATAGTATTTATAATTAGGTGCTACTACCACCTACTGATGAGAAAGAGTAAAAACTCAAGGTATCTTGCAGAAGTGCAAACACTTCCAAATTATGTCTTTTATAATTTCAGATCTTGGACTTCTATTAAATATATATTTTTTTGTCATTAATTAGTTTAATACAAGTTTCCAGTTCAAGGAGCAATAGTTAGACTTACTCTGCTTTGATTTTCAGCATTTCTTCCACTGCTTTATTCTGTAAAAGTTCAAAAGCATTAGATACAGTCTTAATGTTTAACATACATATATGTATTTATAATTATTTGTCACTTAATTGATGCTACTTATCTCATTCCATATAATCTTACTGCCCAGTAGTTCACATCTCTAATATTCACTATAAGTTCCTCTCTTTGTTGTAGGCATTTATTTCCTGTTTCATGCCAGCACAGCTCACCCACAGCAGTGTCTCTCTGCCCACTCACACGCAGCAGAGCTCTAACAGGGGGCTCTTCTGTCTGGGACATCCATGGCAACCTCTGCTGTGACATTAACTTTCCTTTGACAGAGCCCTGACATTAGCAAGTGACACAATCTTCACACTTTCCAACTCTGGGGATGAGTCAGATTTTGCAATCTGAATCTGTTTTTGCTAACTCTGCAATCCGACACCCAGTTCACTGGTGTTAGGCCAAGATAGAAACCCTAAGATCTAAGTGTCAGGCTGTGCCTGTTAGAATTCACTAGAATTTGGTGTTTGTTTTGCTGCCATGAAAACAAACAAAAAATCAAACCAAGAAAAAAAAAATCACATTAATACTTCACAGCAGGTCAACAGCAACATGAGAAGGGTAACATACCTTGGCAAGTCGCTCTTCAGCAATCTCTTCCTCTTTCTCTTTGAGGTACTGAACATCAGGATGTTTCTGATCACTAGAAAATTCAAGAATGAGAAAAAAAGTTTCTTACAAACAGAGGAAACCAGTTGTAAAAACATGTCACCCAGATTAAACCAGTAAATGTGTGCAGTTGTTTTCACACGTGTTCTTACTCAAAATATTGATCATCATGAAACAACTCTGGAAGAGTTTAAACTTCCATGCACATTTTCTTTCATCAGAGTATAGAGAAATTAATGTTTTAATGGAAGCAATTACAAATGTAATAAATATGCAACCATTTGTTAGACAGCTGTGCTGGTTTTGGCCGGGGTAGAATTAATCATCTTCATAGCAGCCATTATGAGGCTGTGTTTTGGATTCATGCTAAACACAGGGTTGGTAATGTAGAGATGTTTTTGTTGCTGCTGAGCAGGGCTTGCGCAGAGCCAAGGCAAGGCCTTTTCTGCTTTCTGTACTGCCACACTGGCTGGGAAGCTGGGGGTGCATGGGAGGCTGGGAGGAGACACAGCCAGGACAGGTGACCCAATCTGACCAAAGGGATATTCCAGACCACCTGACATCATGCTCAGTGTACAATAAAGTGGGGGGAAGGAGGAGGAATGGGGAGATGTTTGGAGTGATGGTGTTTGTCTCCCCAAGTAGCCAAAGTGTGTGATGGGACCCTGCTCTCCCGGAGATGGCTGAACACCTGCCTGCCCACGGGAAGCACTGAATTCTTCCCTTGCTTTGCTTGTGTGTGTGTGTGTGTGTGTGACTTTTGCTTTCCTTATTCAACTACCTTTATCTCCACCCCTAGGTTTTCTGGGTTTTGCTCTCCTGATTCTCTCCACGATCCCACTGGTGGGGGAGTGGGTCAGTGGCTGTGTGGGGCTTGGCTTCTGGCTGGGGTTAAACCACAAGAGCAGCTTTGGGATGGAGGTACCTGATTTCTTAGTTCATGATGTTCATGTGTATGGAGACTGCAGAAAGACTTTCCTACAAGATCACTGCTCAGTGGTTTTGCCAAGTTAACATAAAAGTCTTCTATTCAGAAGACTGCACTAATTTTTATTTTGTTAGTTTTTAATCAACATGACATTGGATGGAAATAAGCAAACACAATTAAAATAACTCACAAAGCGACAAATGAGTGGGACCACTTCATCCTTGTAGTGTGCCATAGGGGAAAAACTTGATTGGTTAAGAGTTTTATAATTGCATCAAATTACAATAAAGCCACTATTTTCAGTAACTTAAAATCTTGTGAACAGATCAGGTAGGTTACTGAACAATGATGCTGTTTCTAAGGCTTTCTGTTTAGTTTGCAACAGACATTTGAAAGTGTGTTGTGAATTGAAATGGAAATCATAGGAAAACAACAATGGTTACGTTTCCATGGAACGCTGGTTCTGTGGCTTTGTTTTTCACAGTTCGTGTAGGTTTTCTAGACAAAATTTTTCCACAAAAAACCATTACTTTTATTTTCCTCACTTGTTGGATTCCTGACTTGGGACTTTGGAATATAATTTGGATATGCACTAAGAATTCCCTGCTCCTTTTAGTTGATTGGAGTTGTAGTTTGAATAGACCAAAGGCTAATTGTATATTGGAGGATTTAAAAGTTCATTTATGTCTATATGAAAACTTATGTTGCGTTCATTTGGACATTCCTTATCTACTGGACCCATAACTACACAAGTGACATGGCAGTATATAATACCCAGGGATGACTATGGATATAATGATTTTACATTCTGCTTCCATTCCCTTTATAAAACTTTGTTGCATTTAACAACTTGTGATTTAAGGGCCATAAAGTTTACAAGCCAGTAAACAATTTTCATAGAAAAGTTTGAGTCAATCTCTAAATATACAAACAATGTAAGACTGTATTTCAAATAAAACCTGTAATTTTTATCTTAATTATTTCAAGTTAAGAGAGCCTTTTTGTGTTTTATTTTACTTTACCTGTTCTTGCTTGGTCTCTGAGCTTCTACAAGGCTCTGTAAACTCCTGTTGTTCTCCACCAGTATCTGCATTTCCACACGCAAGTTCTCCAACTCATTTAGTTGTTCCTAAGGAAGTGAAATTTGAAACATTTTATTTGAAGACCAAATTGCAATTCCTTGTTTTCATTTCCAGCTGAACATGTTTTTGAGTAAAATAGATGACAAAAAATATTTATCAGAAAACAAGCACGGTTCTCTGGCAAATATCTGCATCACCCTTCCATCTACAGTTGCATTAGAAACTTTATTGAGAATAGATTAGAACTGTTTCGGCAGCAAAAATGATGTTACCATTTGACATTCATGAACACAAAACAGCACAGTCCTTGAGAAAATGAGATTTATAGACATTTCAAGCAAGTTGTCACCACTTGTTCCCGGCCTAGGTAAAAGGAAAACCAAAAATTGCCTTCCTGCTTTACTGGACATAGTGCTAAGCAGAGCTCATTAAAAAAAGTGAAGTCTGCAGTCTGTCTCATTTTAGCCTTACAAATTGCCAGCAGAGGTCAACTCATAGTACCTTCAGTCTTAGAATTTCATCATTTTTTGCTCTTCGTTCTTCATTCAGTTCATGCACAAGGTGCTCCAGATTTATTGCAGAGGCCCTTCGATCAGCTATTTCTTGCTCATGAGTTTCCAAAAGCTTGGCCAAATTCACATCAAAATTAGGAGGAGTTTTTGGACACTGGCAAGTCAAAAAAACCAAACCACACAAGCTATTAATAAAGGACTCTTTCCCCTGTGTATTGGTTACATGTTTTAATGCTTCATTGGAGGCATATATTAATAAATTCCTGGCAGACAAATCATCAATAATTACAAACTATATGAAAGTTTCTCTCACAAATGCCATACCTGAGGAAATGTTACTGAAGATGAGTCCACAAAGCAATCTATTTGCTTCATTTTCAGTTCATATTCATTCTTCCTGTTCTCCAGTTCCTCTGTCATTTTGTCCAACTATTAGAAACACAGAATTAAAGTGGCTCATAATACACGCAAAATAGGAAACAAAACAGCACTCAGATCTCTATTTTGAGCAAGCTTAAGTACACCATAAGTTATTTTAGATTAACAAAGACTTCACTTTCATAACTCTTCTATATTTAGCCAATCACTGTTAAACTTTCAATAGTTGTATGCAACAAGCATTTTTGAAAGCATCTATACATCTAACTACTGTGTAGTTCATCTGAATTTTCTTCTTGTTAGTATTTTATTTTCTTGCCTTGCTAAAAAATTTACCTTTCAAAGGGCTTGCTAACACAGAAAAAAAACCTATTACGAACTTGGCTGGCAAACATCACTGGTCAAAATATGATTTGGTACAAAGATTTTAGTGGTATAGATCTGATCAGTTTTCCCAAGAGAATATGCAAACTTGACAAAAACCCTCCTCTTCAAAAAATAACTAGAGTTTTTGCCAACACAAATACATTACTTAGCACTATGATAGTTGTGACAACTAGAGCTAAAATTTGAACAACAGCTTAACATAGCTATTTAGTCTGCAGAAGCTCCAAACCTCTGCATAATTTATAAAGCTCAACAGTTATCTCTACTGCATAATACTACTATTTGTGGGTAAGTGTTAAGCCGAAGAAAAAGTAATCCCCTAGGTTACACTGCTGATAACCTCAAGTTGCTCTGTTCTCATAGGTACTGATAATTTTACTCTGCTATCAGAGTAAACATTTTTGTTATCTCTAGACAACATTTCCAAAACATTAAAACTTACCTAATCTTTGTTCAGAAGTTTTTGAACTACTACAACTCCTTTCCTTTTACAAGAAGGAGCATTTCTCTTCACCAAGAGTACTATGTACAAGATGCTCCAAAGTGACAAGTGAAACCTTTTTCTGAAGATACAATTAACCACAGCTCCCTCTCAATGAGCTAATTGTGAAAATGTCTTTGTTTTACCTGCTCTCTGAGTTCCTGGATTACAGCTTCTTTCTTTGCTATGTCTTCCTGTGCACACTGGAGCAATGCATCATGTTTCTTAGAGGCCTCTGTCAGACTTATCAGCTGATCAGTGGTGTGACGCAGTTCTTCACACAGAAGGTCCCTCTATTTTAAGTCATTGGATGAGTAAAAAAAGAAGTGTTAAAGTTATTGGTCTAAGTCAGTTGTTTCAAGATATTTTGTCAGTGGTGCCAAGATTGCTAACAGCTACAAGCATCTCCCTTTTCCTTCTACTTTTTCAGCATGAATTGTAGCAAGCATTCATCTATTAAGTTCTTATTTTAGCATGTTTTCATATTCTTGGTCTTGGTTGCAGAACAAAAATGAGAACTTTACCACAGTATAGCGACAATTAAGATTCTTGTGGAAGATCTCTGGAATTAATCACTGTTTTAAAATACAATATGTACTTAAAAAGATATACAGTTCTCTAAATAAGAAACCAGAGAAGAATGTATACATTTTAATCCAAGCTGAAGTGATTACAGCTTTTTTAGTGCACTGATGTTCTGTAGATACCTCTGGATTTATTCTAGGATCTATACTCCCACCCTATCTGATGGGGCATCATACCTACACAAGGTGTGTTAACCCGTAAGGAGAAACTGTATTTAGTACTTTAAACGTCACCTCAGATTAGTTCTTCTTGTCCAGTTAAGAAAGCATGAAGAAATTAGTAACTGAAGTATAAAGTAAAGGAGAAACACTATAATTTTATCAAGAGCCAGGTGTACCCAAGGATAACATTGAAACAGGAGCTGGCACTTCAGTTAAAAAAAACCCAAAAACCCCCAAAGTGATCCATTTGCCAGACAACTCAGCTTTGGGTTTCAGAATGTCACTTTTAGAAACGATTATTAATGAACATTGTTTATTTTTAAACAGATTTGCACTATGTTTAATGTGCTCTGAGAAGCCCATACCTCCCTGGAAGACTTTATTGGTGCTGTATGATTGGAGTAGCAGATCTAATCACAGATGATCTTGTAGAAATTACATGTAAGGAGGTGCTAGTGTTTTTGACTGATGGACATGTTCAACAAAATAATGGTGACAGCAGTAATAGAAAAGACAGAGTTAAAGAAAGATACAATATTAAAAAAGCAAAACCACAGTTGAATCAAAACTGTGCCCTAGATCTGTTTCCAGCAGGTGGAGCTTTTAGTTAAAATTACGAGTAAAGAAAAGATATTACTGAATATAGTGTGGTGGGGGAAGTGATAATGTAAAACATAATATATTCTTCTACCTATTTTAATTTCTCAGCTGCATCATCTAAAGCTGCCATTAAATTCAGCTGATGATTCCTTAGTGGCCTTAACAAAATTAAACCAGGCTCTTAGCATAGGCTTTTATGAAGTAGCTTATAAAATATTTATGTCAAGTAACGTGATAATTTAACAGAATATGTCAGGTATCTCATGAAAAATTCTTTTAAGAACAGCTTAACTGGCTGTAGTTCGAACTAAAATGAGGTTAAGTTTTACACATGCATTTTAAGCAAAACCACATCCAATTGGTCTGGCTGAACAAACAATGATAATACACCAACAATGAAGTTTTTACCTCAATGTTATCAGCTATTTCTCTTCCTTCCAAGGCTTCCTTCAGTTCTTCAATTTTCTTCTCCTGATCTTCTATGATTCCCCTGCTTTCTTCTTTTGCAGCCAGAACAATATTATACTTGTACTACAAAAAGCATTAAATTAAATTTTAAAATATTTTAGAAAAACATGTTATCAGGTAAAGTTAGCAAACAGAAGATAAATAAATGTACATCATGAATTTTATGATAACTACATTTAGAAATCAGTGTCAATGACTAAACCCAGAATGATATATTGTACTTGCTGAATTATACAAACTGTTTTTAGAGATTAGTTGTCAGAATGATACAAGATTATTAACGTAAATTAGCCACTACAATACATATTACTCACTGAAACCATTATTAAAGAGAGAGCCATATTTAGAAATCTGTCTCAACAACATTTTTCTATAGAACCTTTTGAATTCATAGTTCACACATAATATATTATCTAAAACATTCTGTTGGTTGCTCTATCAGTTTGCAAACCAGACCTATTTTAATAAAGCAGAGGCATCATATTTATTCATAGTTATTCAAATACACAGTTTTAGTTCTTTATACTTGTTTTCAGATGTAGAACATAGTAATACCAGCAACATAAAAATTCACTCCATCAAAAATGAATTTACAATTCAGCTTCAATGGTTGAGGTCTTAAATTGCCAATTTCTGAGAAAATCTAAATGTGACTGTCAGCTGAGTGGAGTTTACAGGATGTGAATAGGTCCCTTTAGAGACATGGCTTTTTACCCACCACGTGGAGAGGGTTCAGTTTTTGAGACAGCCTTAGGCATAAAATGTTCAGAAGATTTCAACATGTCAAAACAAAGAAGTTTCCTTCTAAAACACTACAGCAAGTTATACTGCTTGAGACCCGTGATAAGACATGTCATTGCCTCCCATTTCTACAGAACGATACCATGTCCTTCAAAATGACAGAACATACATTTATATCCTCGAGCTCTCTTGTCAGCCCATCTATGGACTCAGTTTTATGATTAATTGAAGACCTCAGCTCCTGGATCTGTCTCATCAAGTCAGTTACAACTTCCTGCAACATAAAAAAAAGTTAATCCTGAAAAAATCTATATAATGTATTACTGGACTTTTTTTGGTAAATAATTTGTCAATCCCAAATTTCAATCAATCATGTGAAAACGAGTCCTCAAAATGTACATGTAAAGAATAAACAGAAAATATGTTGCTAAATCACTGGCTTTTGTTCTAAGCACTTAAACAAAGAACTAAATAACCTGCAGTGTTCGTTAGAAGAGAAGACTGGTTTCGTCTTAGGCTGTAATGGGTTTCTAATAGGAGAAGAGAACTACTATAATTTAAGGGTACATTTGTTTGTAAAGCAAAAAAAGACACATTCAAGAAACACCACTGCACTGAAAATACCCCAGGTGATCCTGACCTTATGCACATCAGATTTTTGGGTTTATGATGGAAAAAGCAATACTCACCATTGCATCATGCCATGTAGTAAATGCACCGTGTGATTTCTTATGCCTGTTTTACAGACAGCACAGAGACTTGCACTAGGGGAACTCTGGCTATTTAAGCTTTCATACTGCATCAGTCTTTACACAAAGAAGTGCTTTGATTTTATTAATAAAGATACACACAGTCACATTCTTACAACACCTTTCTTACCTTTTCCATCTGCCCATTACAACAGCCCTGACTGGAAGGCTCTAATAATCATCGGGGGAATTATGCATTGTTTAGGCATTGAATGTTTTGTCCAGTAGACAGCTTTACCTTCAAGTTTTTTGTTTAACCTTCAGTTAACTTGTGTTTTTTCTAAATGTATACCAGTTTCCTACCTCCCTGCAAACTCATGCTAGGAAAAGGTAGGATTTATTTTACCTAGCTATACAGCCAGGATTGCCTAAAAGCACAAAATTACTAGGGCAGCACAGGAAGGCTCTGGTCTTTCATCTGTACCACAGAACATAGTTATCCACAAGACTGTGTCAGTAACAGAAATAAGCCCAAACCTTATCTGTATCGTTTGTCTTCTTCAAAGAAGCAATAGTCTCTTCAGCAGCAGCCAGCTCCTGTTCCAATGTCCTCAGTTTTGCTTCCTAGAGGAAATAATATTTGTGAAGGAGCGTCTTCACTACCTTTGAAGTATGTTTTATAAAGCACCAAGTCATCAAAGAAAAAGAAAGGAAGTAAGCTGTTAACCTTACCCAAAAAAATAACCAGTAGCTTAACAAAACAATATGTAGCCCAAGCACTCTACATTTATTTTGCTGGTAGTCAACCTAGCAGTCAGTACAGCAATAAAATTGTTCTTAATGCCCAAGCAAAGCCATGAACACACAATTTAGATATTCAAATCTGCTGTTTTACCTGCTGCTCACACTGTGTCACCGTTTCTGAAAATGGTTTCTCCACCTGTGCTTTTTCAAGTACTTTCAACAGCTCCCTGGTGAAAAAACCCACATTTCTAGTGAGAAATATAATCAAAACATAAGAGAGCTTTAACAAGAAAAAAGTGATACGAGTTCATTCTATTTGCACCTAATTTTTAAAGAGTTCTTCAGTTATCATGTTCTCAGTGCTATACAAAAGACTAATAGTTTAGTTACTAACATTACACTCTTACACTGCTATCAGAGGCAGAACTTTATCTTTGACATGAAAAACTACACAATGAAATTACTTTACATTAAAATGAAGTGCTGTTCTGATTTGGATAAAATAAAAAACCCATCTGGGGAAAAACACCTCTACAAATGGGATCCCGATCTGAATACAACATGTAGCACCAATGAGGTTAGATGAAAATAAACCCCACTGCTAATTAAAACTTACTTTGAATTGTTTTCTTTGTCTTCTTGTAATTGTAATGTTAGTTTTTCATTATGTTCTTTTTCTGTTTTCAGAAGTTGCAAAAGGTTCTAGAATATCAAAATATATGTTTGCTATAAGAAGTTACAACATAAGGTCTCTAGAGCAATCTAAACCGAAATAAAAATCTAAGCAAATCTTTAAGATGACTGAAAAAAAACCAACCACCCCACAAAACCTTAATTGGAAACTGGAAGATCTTTAGTTTGTCCTGAAGAAGTTTAGAAGCAAACCCTTATTTATATTAAGTAATCAGATCTTTTCACCTGCCATTAATAGTAATTTCATATAGCTATGATATTCCTCAATATCCAAGGCTGTGAAGGGAAGAAATAGAATTTTCAATTGTAGATTAATTTGGGAGCATTTTAAAATCCTGTATTTGTTCAAAATATTAAAATATACAAAATTTAAACCAATAATATCCAATCTGTCAGCATTCTTTTAAACATGAATAAGGAAAATTTATATCAAACTTCCTCAGCAGGCACCACGTACCCTGCAGAAACACAGGCAAAATCATTTGCAAAAGCCCTTGAGCAACCTTACTGCTGTTTTGCAATCACTGCAGTCTGACAGGCTTTCAAGGACAGCATCAACTAAATTGCAGGACAGTGATCCACCATAAGCCATAGATCATTTTAACAAGATCACATCCACTATGAAAATTTTTAAGAAACTGCTTTGTAAAGATAGAATAATGAGGCTAGTCTTGGCTAGCCCTGAGATAAAAGGTCATCTCAGCATTTCAATGTCAGGATTCTTTTCCAAAGAAGTTTCTTATTCCTTTACTAATTAACCCATCTCCCTCAACATTTCCAGAGCAATTTCTTCAGCCTAAAAACTTACTACTCATAATGCTATTGGATATTTCTGATAGGTTGCAAAAATCTTGCACTAAGTTTGGAAAAAGAATTTGGGTACATCTTCCAAATGAAATCACCAAGAAACCTATTACTACTGTAGAATGTTATCAGTGATATAATAACAGGAATTAAGCAATCTGGGTTCTGTATAATCAAGTCCTTTAAAATCCTGGACTGTCTTACACAAAGCTCAGTTTTCATTGCTTCTGCTTCTTGCTTCCTGTCCTCAAGTTGTTGCTTCAGCTGGTCCGTCTCAAACTTGGCTACCTCTTGCAAATTGTCGTAGTCATCCTGCAGGCTTGCCTTTTCTTCAAGAATCTTTTCATGTTCTAGCCTTTATTAAAAAACCCAAAACAAAGACTCTAGTAAGGGTCTGTGTCCTTATAAAAATACTCCAATCAACTGTATTTTAAAATATTCAGATAATATACAGAGTACAGTTATTACAGAAAGAAGTGACTGACATAAATGTTGACTCCTTTTTTTTTTTAAATGGAGACACCAAGTTTATGAAGTGCATGGGAAATTTAAGTGGCATTGGCAGAGAAAGCAGAAAACACTTTTTCTGATCTCTAGAAATAATTTACTTCTTAAAAAATTCTGCTGGAATGTCAGTCCCTGTATCCTGATAATGGAGTTCATAATTTAAAAAAATCTGGGTTTTAGCCAGCTATTGGACAAAAGAATCTTCTAGAAGGATCCTCAGTATCTACATCTGCTTAGTTGATATTTAGGTTATTTGTTGCATATAAAATCTTTATATATTCTGGACAAGTTTGGGTTAGTCCTCTCTAAATTGTGGCACTGAAAATTCATGTAATTAATTTTTTTACAGAAGTGGAAAGCAAAGAGGGGTAAAATAGCTGCTACACAGGTGTTATGAATCATGTTACTAAAGGAGGAATACTCTCCAAACAGCATTTCTGCTAACATACTCAAACCACAGCATTTAATTTCAGTTCCAGGTTCCCAGTCTTACAGTGCCTCACTCAAAAAATTAATTCAGTTAAGACATTACCTGCTATAATGCAAGATGTAGTTAAATTTTCCAGGAATAAAAACCAAACGCAAAACATAAAACCAAAGCACAACAAAACAAACTAAACAAAACAGCAACAAAACCCAACGTAACTAAATCACGTTAATAATTAAAACCCATACTGATTATCATCTCCTGATGATAATAATGGCAATTACTGCAGACAAGGCAATGAGCTTTTCTGGCTTTGATACTCGAACTTCGGTTATTTTTTATGTTTTCTTTCTGCTTGTATTTTTAGAGCAGCATCATTTTGTCACCTAGTTCATGTGACCAGACTGACAGACTGTGTCTTCAGCCACTTAACTTTTGGAGAGCAGCAAGTTTATAGATATATCCTATTTAATGCAAAAATGATACAGCAAAGCAAAATTAAGGCAGCCACATTTTGTTTTCTTTCTAATAATTCCACCATGCTGCCTGAAATAGGCATCGAAGAACCGAGAAAAAAGCCCCAAACCACAAAAAACCGAAACAAACAATCCCTCCAACAAACAAACAAATCCCAGCAAAGGACAAACAGAGAACGACAACTTTAAAGAAAACATGTAAAGCGTAAGTTCAGATACAGGACAAGATGACTGAATGACCGGATGCATCCAGAAGGGATGACAAGGCATTGTACCAGACTGCCAACATACCTGACACTGTCCAGCTGGAACTGCACATCCATATGTCTACCAGAAAGCTGACTTATTTCCTTCTCTTGCTTTTCCCTAAAGGCATTATATTCCGATTTTACAGAAGACAGCTCCTTGTCTGCAGACTGCAGGACAATGCGCAAGTCATGGACTTCACTTTTTAATACTGTCAAAAAACCCCAAATAATTTACATGTTATTTGGAAACCTCTGCTAGATATAAGACACACAATGCTACAGAACCTGCTGGGAAAGTCTCACAAACCTCTGCACATTTTCAGTGGATCAAAAGTCACACACAAAAAAGCTTTGTGAATGGAAAAGGGCAATGAAACATTGACTTTAAGAAGTAAAGATGAATCAAAAACATTCCAGACAGCATCACTGTAATTTCCATAGACAACAGAGGTTTTATCCTTTATTTTTATATTTTCTTTTTAAATACTCTATCTTGTACCTCCTTCACATTCAGAGTAAAGACAGAACCATTTTGAATATTGTATACTGTGCAAGACTAGGGAAACATGATCTGCAAGTATTTAAGATTGCTTTCTTTATTTAAAAAAAAAAAAAAATCAAACGAGTATGTCTAACAACCTAAATAGTTACTCTGCATGTGCTATTGTTGATTTAAAACAGTAAGACACCTCAAAACTTTTTATGAAATTTCAATATTACAAAGACTTACTATCAGTCTTGCTTTGACTGTCTTGAAGCAGCTTTTCAAGTGATTTTATCTGTTCAAGGAGCTCCTGGCGTGCTTTACTCCAGTCATTCCTTTCAGATGAAAGAAGCTTGAAGAGAAAAGTAAAATTTTTTAAATTGAAGGCAGTGTAGGAGTGGCTAAGAAGGTAATGATGTACTAAAGCATTTAATCAACTGATTATAAACACATTTTTCTTTAAATTCAATATTTGGTGACTCTGAAATCCCCACAAGTCTAAGGAAAAAAATAATTTATATAACTGAAGACTTTACCTTATCTAAAAAGTTCATTTAAAAGGAATCCAGAGCTTAGGAGCTGATATCTCAGATATCAGAAGTGAGACTGATCTGGAAAGAATGCAGGCCCTATTTCCTTTTCTATGATAAATCAACCGTAGCAATTAAGCAAGACTTGCAAATATTTGATAGGCAGTTCCAACTGAGATGAGTATTTTCAACATTCCAAAGTTTAAAATTTCCTTGTTACTATTGTTATTTTCCAGAAATCATGAAGTCGGCCAAACCCAACCACAACAGTGTTTATTTGCTTGTATTTAAGATCAAGCAGGCTCAGATTCACAAGATTTAAAACAACAAAACCAAACTCAAAACTGCAGTGTTATGTTAAATGAACCTTCTCTGCTCACTCCAACTCCAGGGGGGTTGGATCAGATGACCTCTAAACCAAACCTAACTATTCCATGATTTTAAGTCCTTGTCCTCCTGCACAGCCCTGAGTTATGATGCTAGGTAAATTTGTCAAAATGCAAGTAACATTACAAGACCTCACCACACAACATAGGAGTATGACTGTATTATAGTCATACTATATTACATTGAGCCCTATATTACATTGTTCTCTCACCTCCTGTATTTGTGCAGAGTGATGCTCCAGTTTATTAATATGCTGCTGGAGTTTCATATTCTTGCTTTCCTCTTCATCCAGCTTTGTCTGCATTGTGCTCAGTTGCTCCTGTGATGAAACAGACAGTCAAAATTAGAGCACCCATCTTGCACTTATTTTCACATGCCATATGGCAGTCTGTGCATATTAAATATAAAAACGTCAACAAGTTTCTATTTTTATGATCCGAACCAACAGAAAACAGAACACTCAAAAATAAACTGGTATCTTAAGTAGCTGATTTCTCCTATTCCTAACTAAACTGCCAAAACACAGAAAAATTTATCAGTGAATACAAGGACTGAATCCAATAAACACTTAAGGTTTCAGACACATGTTTATCTTGGAAAAATAAGGCTTTAAAAAGAAATTATTCAAAACATACACTAGTTAAACTCCTTACAGGATCTCTGCACTATGGTAAGCATCCAAGAGGAGTTTTGGCTGTTGTGCCAGGGTTTTACATGCACTGAAGTTAGTTCCAGCTTCTAGAGAGTAGTTCAGATAAATTCGTAGTGCTGTTCTATGTGACAAAACACTTTCCCTGCCCACTAGANTGTAGTGCTATTCTATGTGACAGTCTATTGCAGTAACAGTCATTCAGTTAATACTCCAGAACAAAAACACTTTCCCTGCCCACTAGAAAAGATACAAGACAATGTATAATGGTGGACAAGCATTATTTGGCAAGTTTCTTCAAATAATGCAGTATTATATGTTGAGCTTGTGTATTGTTCCAAATGTAGCTGTCAACTTATAAAGAGGACTCCTCAGAGACAAGTTATCATGTTTAAATAGAAAAAAGTACAAACACCCTGCATTAAACTACTTATGATATCCAACCTTCAAATCACTTCTAGTATTTTTGTTGTAAATCCTCTTTCAAGTACAAGGTATGGAGAATGGTTTAGTGTTAAGTATTCACAAAGTGCTTTGATTTCCCACGTAAATGAAAATGCACTTGGTGAGGGGGAAGTACTTCATGGCAAAGCCCACTTTATTATAAAGTTGCACATACACTTCAGTTTTTATTCAAAACATTCACCTGTGCCACTTTGAGCTCCTCAGCAATGGCTTCACATGCTTGTTCACTCATCTCTGGAGGAACTGGCTCTTTCAGAATATCATCCATCATCTCTTCAGAATGCTGAAAATCTTCGAAATTATAATCTGGGCTTATTCGTGGCACAAGGCGAGACCTTAGCTGGTACGCTTTAGTTGGAGTGGTTATGTTCTGTTACAAAGATTACAAAGCAGTCTTTATTTTAACTGTAAAACGAAATTAAGACTTTGTCTGGTATTGTATTTCTTAATTCTATAAGCAGAATAATGAAATAAAATGCTCAAAGTGGCTAGTTCTAAATCACTACCACTTTTTCAGATTTGTCATCTGATTGCAGTAACAGTCATTCAATTAATACTCCAGAACAAAAAGTAGCCAATTTGGTTTATCACATATGGAAAACATTCCAGAACACTAGTTAGGCTAAGGGATCACACAAATGACAGGCTGTACTCTCGTACAACTCAGGAGTAAGTATGTGTGGACTTAAATAAACTTCTTCTCATACCTTAAGACTTTCTCTATGTAACTTATGTAGCTGAGAGACTTCTCGGCGCTTGTGTGCTTTGGTTGCCTCCAGAATGTTTTCAAGGTGCTGGTTTGCTTTCTGAAGGGATTGAAGCTCTGATTCCAGTTCCATCTGTTTTTTCCTGTTTAGGAAGTATTTTACTACTGTCAAAACTACTCCATGAGTATGCCTTCCTACCAGTAAGAATAGGCAATACTGCAGTATTGCCAATGAGCAAACTGCAGCTGAACTTTCACCCAAACCCTGAAATGCATTATTTTGAGAAGAAAGCCACCACTGCTGTATTAAAAAGTAAAAATAACATATAAAAAATTAAAAAGCTAAGCAGCTTATTTGTGCCTGCATAATGAAGCAAGCAGATGGATAACTAAACATGTCAGAAAAAATTCCATTACATGGATAAGAAATAAGCTGAGAGCTCTGCAGTTCCTTTTATGAGAAAGTGATATCACCCATACCAATATGGTTTTAAGCTTTAAAAATGTTATCCAGTTATATGAGAAGTCTGAACTGGAGCTTGCCAGGATTAAAGAAAATCCTTTAAAGACTTCTTTTTTTTTTTTGAAAGTGCTGCTCTGTTAAGATTATTTTGCCCTCTAAGAGTACTTTAACTGAAATCCAACAGTTGAGCAGAAATTTAGGAGTAATTTTCACTAGGTATTTTGCAGAGCTACACGCTGCTACTGTGATAGTTGCCATTACTAGCATAATGGTAGGGTCAAAGTCTAGAGACAAATGGAAACAGACTATTTCATCCGTAGGCAGTTTAATGCAATCATTTTCCCTCACGCTCTTGGCATCTGCAACAAAACTTATGGAACAGAGTAGAACTTCAGTTCTGACTGCAACTGGACAGCAGAAAAAAATCAGCATTTCTTGTTTTTGTGAAATTGCTAATTTATTCTACTTTTGTTCAGTTACAGCATATAGTTACGCCTGCATGTAAAATAAGGTATCCAGTTACTCTGAAACTGGAAACAAGTTTAAAATTTAGTGAAATTTAATAACTACAGAGGCTGAAAAGCACATTTTTGTTTGACTGCGCTCCACTAAGAAAATGTTGGTAATTGACAATAAAATGCATACGTACTACTAAGAAAGCAAGACATTCACAAAACATGGAATACATAAAATAGAAATATACTTAATGGGCAGAAAAATTAAGTAATGAATATACAAAAATATAAATAGACTACAGCAACTAATGATATGGGACAACTGATGGATTGCTGAATTGCTAACCTCAGTAGATTGTAATACTGTTATTTATAAAGTGCATAGGATTTGCTACACAGAAATCTAACAATAAAAACAGAGATTTGTACAATTGCCTGAATAAACAAAAGGGATATTAAAAGCTACTTTGAAAAAATAGAAGTGGGGAGGCAGAATTGTGCCTGATGCTTTTAGAATTATACTCTAAGTTCACTGAAAACAATAGAAAGCAACAATGTTAGGTACAATTAAAATAAATAAAAAAGATCAGGTCCCTTTTGACTTCCAGGTTTGCATTACATTTGCTGGAAATGCTATTTTTCTTGTATATGCAGTAACAAGATCTCAGTTTTTCAGAAATGGGGTTAATCAAGTAAAGTCATGAATTATTCACATGCATATGAACACTGAAGGTATTAGTGAGGCCATTCCCATTATCTTGTGCTGCCCTCCAGGAGAACAATGACCGTAAATTCTTTACTACTTTAATAAGGGCATAGTAGACCCTTATCTCATGTTAAGATGACAAAGCAAATGGACATAAATGTACTACTGACACCATGTCTTTGCTCTGATTTGAATTAAACCATTGTTCCCATAACAAGTCTCAAGATAACAGTATTATCGCCTTCTTAAAAATCTTTGAAATTGAGATAAAAAAATTAACTAACAGGTCAGCCAGAATTTTCTGGGGTGCTTGGATTCTGCATTTATGGTGACTCAAACTTGCAGACTTTAAGTAATAACATTAAAAAGTACTGTTGCACAAAAACAAACCCCCAAATACCCCTCTCTTTCTCCCCTACCCCCATCAACTCTTACTTCCTGTCAGTGCTTCCACCTGTAATATTTCAGTTACTGCAAAACATTTGCTCTACATGGAAACTAAGCCAAACTCTCCCAGTGCTGTTAAGCAGGTGACTATCAGAATTAAAGGGTATGTCCATCTCCTGCATGTTGTAAAGCATTTTTTTGCATCTTACTATCAAGAGTGGCTTTGGAAAAGACAAAGAAACCTGCAACAGTGCAGACAAACCTTCAGATTTAATGACGGTTGTTCCCTAGTCTGAGAATAACCGAGTTCAACAGGAACACACTCTGTGTGCATGCCATTATTCTTAACCTGGCCCTCTCTTACATGCAAAGAACAAACCTAGTCGGTTTAATCAGGATCTGAGTCTTTCAAAAATCGATATGGATAATGACTTAAAAATATTTAATTACAAATATTTCAATACTGTTTTGTCTCACTTGGTTAGCTCTTTAAATTCTTCATATTCTTGCTTTGAAGTTGCCAGTTCAGCTTGGGTCTGTAGCAGACGAGCTTTCAGCCTTTCGACAGATGCCAGTGAGTTGCCTTCCACTGACATGGTGGTGGAATATAAGCGGTGACCTAATGAACAAACATAGACGCTCTGAAATCACACAGCTGCTCAAACACCTAAAGTTTTACTAAAATGAAAGTGTTTGTGGGCTTTGGAACAGCATAGTGGCAATTGAGATTGACAAAAATAGGTATTAGCAACGGTCCACACGAAAATCAGTAAAATAATTAATATTACTGCAGTTTTCATGATAACTAAGGACCACAAAATGAGATTATAGATGAGTTTAACAAGATGCAAATCCAAATTCCCTATTGCTTGAAGGCCAACATGAATACAATTAAGTAAAATTGTTTTATCACTCTTCAGGTACCACTTTGAGGAAGGCAAAAATACATCAAGACATTTTCAACACTATGCTGCACACAACAGAAATACGACAAGCATATTTAGCTGGAAAGCAGCATATTTTTACCTCCAGTACTTTTCTCTGTGGCTGAAGCTTCCAAAAAAGCTTTTTCTAGCTCTGCAATGGTCTGAGCATCAATTTCTTGGGCCTTTTTAACTGACTGTAAAGAACGAAGTTTTTTATTCTCCTCTCTGAGGTTATGGTTCTCCATGGCGTACTTTGCAATTCGTGGGTGTTGTTCCATCTGTAGTAATCAACATTTTATTCAACAGCTTTTATTTTCCAGACAATGCTATACCTATCTAGATGTTACTCTGCTACCTTTAATAAGGATTAAACTGTAATATAAAAAGAAAAGAGGTGTTCCCTACAGTGGTTAAAACTACTAATATTTTAGTTAATTTTCTTACTGCCTTGGAATCTACTCTCAAGACAACAAGTTTACATTTTATATGTTTACTCTCTTACTTGTATTAAAGTAGTAGGATGCTTTTCTTGCTGCTCTTGATACCCTTTCAGTTTCAACTTCGAACTTTGGCTTTCTTAACACTATCCTTGCATGCCATAGTAATGTTTCTGTAGTCAATAAAGGACTGTCCTGAACTTCATTTCCTCTCCTCTTCCCTTTCCTTTGAAGCTCAATTATGAGCTACAGATTTATGCCACTCTGCCAAGACATTCATTCCTTTTCCCTGCTTGTGCTTGGAGGAAATTGTTTTTCAAGAATTTGCCTTCTCTTGAGTTTCTTTGTTCTTCAAAACTGCCTCACAAATGATACCACACCTACCAGACACCTGAATAACCTAAAGCTGTTCTTCAAACAGCTCCAGGACCACATCATCCCTTATATGTCCATCTGGCATGTGTGTTATCCTTCAGAAACCCGCTGCATTATTTGCATCCTGCTGTCTTTCCCTTTCAGCTGATGTCATAGAGATTGAAGTCTGCCATATAAATGAGGATTTGTGATTTGGAGACTTCCTGAGTTGCTGAAAAGAGACTTGGTCCTCTGCCTAATCCAGATCAGGCGGCCTGTGGCAAGCTTCCACCATCACATCACCCTCCCTACACTCTCCTCTTATGCAAACTCAAGCTCTAAACTCAGCCATTGTCTCTTCTGTAGGGAAACCCCATGCATTTGAGATGCTTCTGTAAGGGAACCCACCACCCATCCTCTTCTTTTTTGCCGCTCTTTCCTAAAAAACCCATATTCACCCACCACAGGACTACAACACATGAGCTATTCTCACAACACAGAATTGTTCCAGAAAAGAAAAAGCAAAGACTTTACCTGTTCTCTGAGTATCTGCACTTCCTCCCTCAAGTCACTGAGGAGATCATCTTGCTCTTTTGGCAATAAAATTCCACCAGCCTCTTTATGTAATCTCTCCAAGCGGACGATATGGTCTTCCCGGAATTTAACTATCATTTTATTGGACTGAACAAATTTTTCCTTCTTGGCACACAGTTCTTCTAGCTGAGCAACTTTTTCTAATAAATTCTTAGAAAGTACATATAGAGATTAGGGAATTTTAAAGGTCCACATCTAACATACATATGCACAGGCAGAAAAAGCATGCAAAATCTCAGTGAATTTTGTGAATACAAAGACTATCATTTGCAGCAGATCTGTAGAGAGCAACAGCTCATACCACGAACCCAAATCACACAGCATGTTGCAAAAATTGTACTTAGAAACTCCAACAGAGCAAGTATTCAGTTAACCACCTCAGATGCACATCACTGGAGTGAGTGCCTGTTTGAGTTAATTTTCTTTCGGAAAAAAAAATCCATTTTGGCTGTTTCAGTACTACACCATGACCAAAGAACAACGAGAATGACTGGGACATTTGCTTCAAAAAACACATTGTTGATCCAAACACTCAAAACCACACTCAAAGTTAAGTAAAACAGAAGCTTGTTTTTCTGTTCAATTTTTTAAAATTAGAAAATCCCAATAAAACCCCCCACCCCCTAAAATTAAACATACTATGAAAGCTATCCTATGGCTTGTCGGAATTTGAAAGACAGAATAGAAACATAGAATTATTTTGGTTGGAAAAGATTTTTATGATCATCAAGTCCAACCATTAATCCAGCACTGCCAAGTCCACCATTAAACCACGTCCTTAAGTGTCACATAGATGTGTCTTTAAAATACCTTCAGGGATGGCAACTCAACCACTTTTCCCTCAGCAGCCTGTTCCAATGCTTCACAACCTTTTCAGTGAAGAGTTTTTCCCTAATATCCAGACTTTGTGTCTAAGTGGTGTGGCAGAACACTGACTATTTCCCCTTGGATTATGGGGGTTTCCTTCTGCTACCCCCATCCCTATCTTACAGCTCAGGGGGCTGGGTACTCCAAGAATCACTGCTCTTATTCTATTAAAGACTAAGGCAAAGGCAGAATAAAGTATGTCAGCCTTTTTCTCATCCTTTGTCACTATCTTTCCCCTGGATCCAATTAAGGATGGAGTTTCTCTTTAGCCCTCCTTTTGTTGCTGATGTGTTTATAGAAACATTTTATGGCAGTGGCCAGATTAAGTTCGATTTAGGCTTTGGCCGTGCTAGTTTTCTTGTAGTCCTCCTGAGCACTATAGATTTTATCTTAAATGTCATTTGACTAAGTTCCCTTGTTAGCAAACCTTGTTATCTTCCAACAGAGTATTTTTATTCAAAACCAAGGAAAATCATTAAGAGAGTCAGTTTCAATATGCTCACTGGTCTCTTACCAGAAAGTACACTGAATGCACTTAGAAATATCAGTGCTCTCTTACCTTCTTTTCACCTTCTGATTTCTCCCAGAACAACATTGCTTCAAGAAAGTTGTTCATGTAATTTATATTGTTCTTGCCTTTTTCAACAGCATCTGTAGGGGAAGTCAAAGAAACAAATGCCATATTTATTAAAATACCACTTAGCCAGGTTTTTCTACATACATAACATGACAATTGTGTAAAGAAAACGTCAATAAATTCTTTGAACAGTGTAATTCTTCCACAAAGATCATGTGGCATACCCAGAGCACACTGTTTAGAGAGTAATTCCTAGTCACCTGCAAGTGCTGATAAAGAACAGAGCTAATATACATAACTGTACATTTAACAAAGTTGTTCAAGCATTAAACGGACTTGCAATGAACTTTTATTAAAATAAGAGAATGTCTGTTCAGCTAAGCATATCTATAAAATGCAAAATCCCTCTGAAATTAATTTGATAATACTAAGCCATTATTAGCATTATTAGTACAGTTTGTACATATTAAAAGTGGACTGACTGGTTTATGAGAAGGAAATTTAGGAAAATAACCTTGAATTATGTGGACAATTAGTGGCTTAATCTGGAAGTGTCCACATGAGGGATTAAAAGGGTTTAATAATCCACTTAAAAATTAATTCAAAATAGCTCTTCTGAATATTCTAACACAGACAAGTCTACTTATTTATGGAATACTAATCACCATAGTGTCTAGGTACATGATAACTGCATTATTGTAATTTAATATATTTTAAAATGCCATCACATTTCTGAATTATCTAGAAAGCAGATTTTATATTTGTATGATTGAGTATTACAAATATCATTTAACTGCACAGAACAAACACAGCTCTGATACATTAGGTTCTGCTTAAAACTCCTCCTCAGTGTTTAGGCACCATTACTTGTTCTCCCTCAGAACTCTATCATGGGTCTAAACATTGAGCCCTCTGTCAATATTCATATATTTATGAACCATGATTCAGTGTCCTACCTCATCACTGACTTGTTTTTACTGGTTAAACATGTATGCTAACAGAGAAGTACTTTTCCCTTAGGAAAACTCAACCCCAGATGCTTTATATTAGGCGAGGCTTTCTAACTTCTGTTGTAACTTCTCTTGCTGTATCTTCTGTTTCTTGGCAAGGTCAGGAAAGAGTTGACTCACAAAAACAGTAAGAGTTACAAGACAAAGTTTATGACCTTGCAATCAAACATTATCACACAGCAAATTTCAGTGAAAAACATACATACTAGGAAGCTCTGCTGGGATTTGTATTGCAGATAAAATGGCCTAGTGAGAAGCTTATGGAAGATTACCTAAAAAATCTATTTCTATCTTACACTGAAATCAAACATCTATTGAAAGTAAGCATCTCTCTTAGGTTTTTCTGGAAGGGGCAAAAAAGGCAAGGAAGGGGGGGAAAAATCCAGTCCTGAGCTTAAAAAGAATGCAACATTGTGCCTTCCCTCTGACCTAAATGGACAAAGAATCACATGCAAACTTTTGGTTACTTAAAGGATTAGGGAGCATATCTCTTATGAAGTGGAAGAATATCTAGGTGTCATATAATAAAACCATAGTTCAGAAACCCAACTTATGAGGAAGAAAATAAAACCACATTAACAATTTCTGCAAGGTATCAGATACAAGTACAGGAAATAGGATCCATAAGGAAAATGCGACCCCTGTAGGTCAGTTCCTACAAAAATATTAATTGTTCAGAAACTTAATGAAGGCCCCCAACCTTATGGACTACAGACACAGCAAATTCTCTCTCCCTCACCTCCAACTCTTACCTTGTGATACAGAAATACTGCGCAGGGATGGCACTGAAGTAAGTTGAGCAAGCTGCTCTTTCAACTTCTTGACCTCAGCTTGCAGCTGGCTCACATTTCCTTGTGTGTCTTCATTTACTACAGCCTTTTATAAATAGGGGAAAATTAGAAAAAGGTATAGATAAAAATCTTATATGGTAAGAGAAAACTCAAAGAATGCAAACCAGTAAAATTACTGAGGACTCTTTCCATCTTAGGAAAGGAAAAACTCATAGGAAAAGCAGAATTCCATTCAGTGAGAAACCAGCAAGTTGCACTTCAGATGGAATAAGGGGTTAAAAAATGTAATGTTTTCTGCAGAACTTTTTCTGGACATTTTTCACCAACAAAGCAATATACATCAGAGACAGTTTCAGCTAAATGCCAACATGCTTTTAAAAACCCACTCATGAGAAATTACATTTTGGGCACTAGGATTTATATAGAACTAGTTAACAGAAATAACATTAAATCAGAAATTTCTATGACAATTTAAATTTTTAGTATAGATTTACTTTTTACTTTTCTAATGAAGTGCTCTGAGAACAAGCAATGAATATATGCTATTAACTCTTACCTTGTTTTTAATCAACTTTGCTCGCTGAGCAAAATTAAGAGTGGACAGTGTTTCACCAAAACACTTGGATCCTGGATGAACATTTGCAATTATACACGTTTTTGCATTACCACCAAGAGAATCCTATTTAAAAACATGGAAGTTAGTTTTATTTGCATGTTTTTGCTGACAACAGGAAGCCATCACCTAAAAGATACTGTGTATCATTTTGAACAAACTGCAGAAAGAATTAGTTCAACAAATACCCAGACAGAACGTAAGTTTCTCAAATTTTATTTCAAACGTGGGTAAAAAGGATGTGACTGTAAATAAAGGCTCTACTTAGGGCTTCAAAACCCTGACTATATTACTGAACAATTTGAGAAACTTTCTTCACCTGAACAGCAGAAAGAGGAAAAAATTTTAAACAAAAAATAATTCTGGTAATTAGCAGATCAGTGTTCACACTACTTTCAACATCATCTGTTGATTGTCCCAACCTGTCTTCCTTCTGGCTGCGACTGTCAAATGAACAAAATCCCAAACAGATTCTTGACCAACGATGTAAAAGGATCATCTCCCTTTTACATGCATATCGTCAGGTATTTCTGTGCTGTTAAATAAGCAGCTCTCAAATCTCAGAAGGCAGCAGTTATACCTAAAGACTGAAAGTCTGGAACTACAAAATACTCAATGGCATTCTCTCTCTCTCTAGTAGTGAAGGTCATGTTTGCGGACTTCTTTGCAGTACAGACACCTCAAAAAAATAACCATTGAAAGTAACAGCTCAGAAAGTTGTAATGCTCTTCCAATATCTGTATTTTGGGTTGCATTGGAAGAACATAATTCCTAAGAGTTTCATCAATCTACATAGAACTGGCACGGAACATTAAGAAATATTGCTGTGATCACAATACTGTGTTGTAATAAAAATACTGTATTGGGTACAAATACTATATTATAATAAAAAAATATGCTGCAGATGTTCATGTACTCTTCACAGAATTTTGGTGAGTGCAGACATCCAAAATCTTTGACTGCTTCTGTCTTTGTTTTCTGTTCATCTTGAAAAGAGCCTATAAGCTCTTGGGTAAGAGACTCTAAATTTATGTAATCCTTAACATCAGACCAGTAAGCTAATTCTGGAAAGCATGTCACATGTTTCAGCACATCTCTAAATATTACACTTTGATACACATTATTTCCCAAATTATAGGGATGAAAACGTGCTTCTTTTTCATTAAAACTTCCAAATATGTAGTAGGAGCTTATGAGAATAAATAGGTTTGTCTTCAGTTAACAGCAATAGATTGATTAGAAATCTGTTTAGGTTAAAAAGATACTTTTCAGTCTTTCTTTCACTTGCCCAATATTGAAACAACTTTAACGCACTGGAGTTCAGCTTTCTATAGCAAAAAAGCCCAGACGAATATTTTTTTCTACATCCCAGGTAGCAGATAAAATCCAGAGGATATATATTACCCGTAGCAGAAAAGTGAGCTTGGAATCCCGGTAACAAATGTGTCTCTGTTTGCCATTGCCCACATCAACAAGTGCTGTGATTACTTGGCCCAGGCAGCTTAGTGATCGATTTATGTTACCTGCTTCCTAAAAAAGAGGAGGGAACGAAAGTGAATGGATTTGGTGGGTGAAACAGGGCACTGCATCTGAAAGGAGAAAGGTGCCACAGATACTACAGAACTAACCTTTAACCTCACTGAAGCTGTATGGGTGTCTTTCTGTCTCTCAGACCCTGCCAAGTCTACCAGGTTGAGCAGGGAAGACCGAATGTTAACAACCTCGTTGTTTTTCTCCATGGATTCCACTGTGATAGTGAAAACTGCATGTGATCTGGAGGATTCTCTGTTCATTGAGGTCGATGCTACACGACGGTTCCTCCAGCCCGTAGTTAACACCTAAGCATGAAAAAGACTTCACAATTTCACCTGTGTTGGACTGTACTTTACAGACAAGTGACATAAGCAGCCATAGGCAAAATTCCATGCAACAGCTTTTAAAAATCTCAAGGATAAGGACTTTTTAAATTGTTTTCCAATAGAAGTATTTTAAAAGTGAAAAAGATACAGTTACAGTCAAGCTTGGTAGCAGAACTTGTTATAATATTCACTTCTTTTCTCCAGAAGTGCCATTGCTGTTTGAAAGCATAACATACTCCAACCTGGTGTATGTTAGCAGTACACACACACACAAAAAAAAATTGAAGTCACACAAGTGCTATGTGTATCATTCATGGAGAAATAAACCTGACAATTCTGGAACACAAGGTACCCACTTAGCAGGAAATGTAGTTTTCTGTTGCTGTTTCAGAGATGTGCAGGGCAAGCATTAGAGAACGATTACTGTAATTGCCATTTAGGTATTCCAAGCTCCAGAACTTTTCTGGTTTCTTACAGGTATGGGATAGTCAGGAAGCATTGCCTTAAACCAGCTTTTTTTAAACTGTACTTTGGAGTATGGAGATAGGGGGAGAAGGTGTCACAAGCAAAAAATGGGCAAAAAAAGGTGCTTTAATCCAAGAGGAAAATTTACCAAATAAGCTTTAAGATAAATAGTCCAAACATTAAGAAGTGCCAAAAAAATACCTGGTACGCTTCAGCAGCAGATGACAACACCTGTTCAACAGCACCATCAACAAAGACTCCCTTCTTGATGTGTTCTCTGAGAAAGAGTCCAGCTGAAGCAGAATCTAGCAAGTCAAAAATCTGTTCATTGTAGATTTCAATAAATGAGCATTTGCAGAGAAAACTCTTTCCACTGCCAGCCTGAAAAACACAGTAATTTACACTATAAACAGTTTGGTTTCCTTAAGTCTGTCATTGCACGGCAGCAAGTCTCTTTTCACACATATCTAAAGCTATTAGATTGCATATATATTCTGCATGCTATACATTTCTGATGCCCAGGTGACAACCAACATCCAGAAACCTAGATGCATTTTTAGACTCAAAATAGAAGCACACTTGTGTCTGAAAAAATAGTACTATAATTTGGTAGAGTACTAGATGCAAGTATTTCTCATTAATAAATTTGATGCAAGATGGGAATAATGTTGGTAACTTAATGGCTGCACACTCAGTTTACCAGCCTTAGCTAATCTTTACTGTGAGACATTACTTTCACTGCAATAGTATTATAAAATAAATGTACCTTTTCCTTTTCCCGCTCAATTAGAAAAAATAAGTATTCAAAGCTCCGTGGAATTACACCTCTCAGACTGTGAGTGAAATTATCAGAATCAGATGGTCCTAAAGAGATTTTTTAATTAAAAAAAAAAAAATTAATTAGTACTACCCAAGATTAGCGGTTGAAATGAGGAATACATCTCAAGACAAAAAAAAAAAATTTAAGAAGCCACTGAAAGATTAATCTCTCGTGAACTTACCCATCATAGTAAAGGTTTTTCCTGACCCAGTCTGGCCACTAACAAAAAGAAAAAAAGTGAGATTAAACTTTATTCTGGCTCTGAATTTTTCATTAATCTGCCTCTCTTAAGGAAAAGTCAAAGCTTAAAACAAAAACCAAAAAAATTTTCAAAACTGAAGGAGCTAGAAGCAAGCTGAGAAATCAGTCAGTTAAAAAGGTATAAAAATAGAACAGCAAATTTTACCAAGAAATCCCATTAGATAAACCCCCTCTTGTCTCCCTTACCACCCACCTTTTTCTTCCTCATATCTGTTGGAAAGAGAAGTTAGCATTAAAATGAAGGCTTTCAAATATATACAAAAAACTAATTTTTGGGTCAATCTTTTGAGTTTTATGTCACTCAGTAGTGCATATAAGGATATCATTGCCTTTAAAGTATTTTTTTCTTTTACAGTTTTTTTTTCCTAGTATAGTTATTAATCATGCTAGAGAAACTTCAGGGCAATTTAATTTCATTTTTCCACATTTGTATATTGTAACAAAGTGGACTTCATAGTTTTGCAAAAGCTGTGCTACACTAAAAAAACCCCAGTAACGTTTTGATTAGATTAGCCCTTTAAGTCAGCATTTTCTGACCAAAGTGCTTCCTCAGTTTTCAAAATGAAAAAATATGGAGTTAGTGTAATGATATTCATACTACTAGTCAGGGATATATTTCTACCTTGAAAATATTCTAAAAGTTAAAATTATCATTCATGAATTTTCCCACAGGCAGCCAAGAGTCACCGAAGAGTTGAGCTAGCCAAATACCACATTAAAGCAATTTTCATTCCATTTTACTATGGACATACTGAAAACCACTAGCTTTCTCTTTAACAGTACAATGAAACTCCTGTTTTTTAAGCAAATAATAGTAAGATTGAAATCAATTTACATATGCATTATTAAAAGCATAACACCTACATATAGATTCCTCCAAAAGAGGAGCAAGGAGTACCATTCAATATTGCAAGAACATTCTTTATGCTGTGCTGCAGTAAGGAAGCACTTTTAAAGTTTACTGTACCATTAGGCCAGCTCTGGCTCTGAAAACCACAACTGCTTATTACACAATCTCCTTAAATGCCACTATTGCTATGTAAATGACTGTAATTGCTATGAAATTACTTACTATGCAAAGATGGTTCCATTGTAGCCATTCATACAAGATTCAACAATGTTTTTAGCCACACTTGAGAACACAGACTCCTGGGGACAAGGGAAAGAGAAGGCACTTGGCACCACCTGTTTTTATATCAGTGTTTCCTATGGCATAACTTTATAGTATATAATAGATGCATTCCTTATGGTTAGACACATACCATGACCCCTGGAATTCTCACAGCAAAACAATACATCCTAAGTCTCTGTGACATAAACCACTCTCTCTGAAAAAATTGTACTCCTTGATAAACTCGAAGAGAAACAATAAAATTCTCTTCATTCACTTAATTCTCTGCATTGACTTCAAAGCATCATAGTAAGAGATTCCAAATACAAAATGTAAATTTTGATCCCGTGGTTTTGATTATGTTATGCAGTTTATACCATCAGTAGGTCAGGTGCCTGTGACACTTACCAAATCTAGTTAGCTTTCAACATTTGCCACTGCACAACGGCACATTCAACAGACCTGCAACAACTTAGTCTCATCTATTTTCACATTTTTCTCTTAGATCTGTGTCTCGGTTTGAAAGGTTGCAGGACAATCTGCAAGAAGACCCTAGTTACAAATAACAGCCTACAGCAGGTAAGGTTTTTGGGAGGTTTTGTTTTGTTTTTTTAACAAAAATTAAACGGAATTGAAGTCTTAGTGTAATTACCATTATGTTCAGAATGTCAAACACAATATTACCGAAATTAAATTGAAGGATTTTCTTTCCAGTATTACTTGCCCCAGATGAGCCCTACATCCATTTAAAAGGCAAAAGTATAAGAAGGAAATATAGTTAATAGAATATAAACTCCTAAGTTCCTTAAATACAAATGTGCAGGGCCAGGAGTTGAACCTGGTGATCCTTGTGAGTCCCTTCCAACTCAGCATATTCTGTGAAATCACATCTTACTATCAGCTACAGACTGCCAGTTATTTTTATATGTTTGTCTCAATAGGCAGGTTTATTTTCTGTCTGTGGTGTTACCATAATGTTTACAAACAAACACTTCAATTTCAATTCAAACTCCAATTAAAGAAATTGACAACTAAAAAAAATTACATCAAAACTGTTAGAGAGAAGAATTTAATGCAGCATCTCTGTACTATAACTACATATTTCTGATCTGACCACTGCAAAAAATTAGACCTAACGCACATCTTTAGAAAGGCTTAGCATAGTAGCTGCCAAACCTTGGGTGAAAATTGCAGTAGTTACAAGATTCTGGAAACGATTACCTGTGTTGTTTCCATATTTGCAACATAATCAAAAGTGAAGATCTTGGGCTCAGGCTTCGAATGCAGGCGGATGGTATTTGATGAGAGAACAGATAAACACAGGCCTTGATCTCCATCAGTTAATGCAGGTCTGTCTGAAGGGGGACGTACCCTTACAAAAACTTTGATAGCATCACCTTCAACACTAAAGAAACACGTAAGCATTCCATTACTTCCAAATAGATCTATCAGCTGTCTGATAAAATTAAATCACAACAATCAGATTAAGCATGTGAAGTTGTACAAAGGTCTGTCCTGAAATCATACTACTTGTACATGAACATCAATTCACTACAAGATTTGCTAAAGGTAAAAAGTGTGGCAGATTTAAAAAACAAAGAACATGCAGTTACATGCAATTTGTTGCTGTGGCACCTAACTTTAGCTCTAAAAGAACACATTGCACAGTGAACTTGAGATATTCTTCTTACTCCTGGAAGTTTTAATGGACAAACAGAGCAGATAGTGCTAGAGTCCAGCAAAAAGGTTGTTAGCATTTTTCTTTGGTGCTCACAAGAAGGGAAAGAAGAATCCATTCTTGATCAAATAATCAAATAAAGCATAGCAAGTGCTGGCAACTAAAACATCCCTAACCAATTTCATCGCATGTATCAGCTTCAGTAAGTAACTGTACATGACTTACATTAAGACTCTGAGGAGTTCTGCCATAAATACCAATACACCCATAAAATATTAAAGAATTAAATTCTTGCATGAAATGGCAGCAAACTTGGATTTACTTTACTTCATTCTTTTCCAGAAGTCTTATAGGAGGGTGTTATAACTGCTATTTTTACTTTTGGTATACAAGAGCAAGAAAGAGAACAGTTTTAAAAGTGGAGAAGGGTCTTCATGAATGAAATGTGCGGCCGGGTAGTGGCAGAGGAAAGGGCTACGAACACAAGCAGCAGCTGAGAAAGGGAAGATGTTATACTAGATTTAAGACACACCAAATTAATTTCCTGATTGTGCTTTCATCGTGTAACATTATTCTGAGTTGTGGCACAGTTTACACTTGAAGGGGGACTTTTTAGTTTTTGTTTTAGTTTAGGGCTTCCTCACAGGACTCAAGTTCCTAGTGGAATATTTCTTCAGATAAATTCTAGAGTCCAGCTGCAGAATCAGTGGACAAATGAGAATTTATTGTATGGCAGCATTCCAAGAAGAAACCAACATGTCAGCACAATAATTTTAATATGAGAACATTTCTTTTTAAACCTGTAAGGATGTTAGGGGAGAAAGGCAGAAATCTTAGGTAAAGATTGAAAGAAAAAGCTTTAAATTATCTCACAATTTATGTGAGGTTTTGTTTGCACTTTCTGTGCAATGTGATTAATAATATATGGGAACTGGCCAATATTATTTTACCTAGGTGAGTTCAACAAAGATATTGAAGAGTCACGCAAATCTCCTACAAAAGAAAAGAGAGACACGCAAAAATTTAAATAAAATTACTGCTCAAAACCCCCCACTTAAATAAAAAATACTGTAAGCAGAATGGAAAGCCTTATAAATACCTGTTTTGTGCATGAACCAGAACTGCATTAATATATTCAGTAAGTATCTTCCTTTGGCAGAAAGATTTCAGTTTGTTACAGAGGTAGAGAAAGCTCCAGTCTTCTAATGTGAACACACACACACAGTTGTGAATGTGTGTGCAATGAGCAGGCTCTTAAGTCAATGTATATAAGGTTTTGCAAGTGTTTTGGAGAATTGGAAACATAAATGTTGCTATAATATATTACATTATACTTCAAAAATGGCAAACTTAACGGAGATAAACCCTTACAGCGTGACTTACCTTTTCCTGATGTGAATGCAAAACCTCACTATCCTAAACCAGCACAACTGAGTAGCTGCATTACTTTTACTTCCGTGAAGTAATATTGATCACCCTTGTAATGCATAAAGCTGTCCTGTACATATCTGGAGCACAAGCCTTATGAGGAGCAGCTGAGGGAGCTGGGGATGTTTAGCCTGGACAAAAGGAGGCCCTGGGGAGACCTTATCACTCTACAACTGCCTGGAAGGAGGCTGGAGTCAGGCTGGGGTCGGACTCTTCTCCCAGGTAACAGGACAAGAGGACATAGCCTCAATCTGTGCCAGGGGAGGTCCGGGTTGGACATCAGGAGGAATGTCTTCACTGAACGGATGAAGAGACTTTGGAATGGGCTGCCCAGGGAGGTGCTGGAGTGGCACTCAGTGCCATGG
This sequence comes from Oreocharis arfaki, assembly GCA_013398015.1. NCBI lineage: Eukaryota > Metazoa > Chordata > Aves > Passeriformes > Paramythiidae > Oreocharis > Oreocharis arfaki. The sequence continues at coordinate 575,221 of VZRR01004293.1, forward strand.
CCTGGTTGACAAGGTGTTGATCAGCCATAGGTTGGACTCCATGATCTCAGAGGTCTTTTCCAACCTCACTGATTCTGTGATATGAGCCTCATTTTGCACAGCTTCAGATTTCAAGGAGATGGCACATATTACCCCATAAGTAGATAAAGTGACTTATTTTTACATAAGGGTGAATCTGATATGAAAGTACATAATATAGACAACGTATTAACTAAGTAACAAAACTGCATTTAGAAAATAAACAAAATAACAATAAAAGATAATGCCTCAAAATATTCCAATAATAAAGTCTTTATAAAATCTTTAAAAGCACACAGGTTTTTTTGTATGATGATCGCCTTTAAAAGCAGAATGAACACTGACGTGCAAAGGTGCTAACCCTTCTCTTTGACATTCACACTACCTAAATATCCTGCTGCTGACTGAGCTTTTTGCGTGCTGTTTTGACTTACTCAACATCTGAGAAATATTTTAGCTTCTAATTCAGTAATTTATTCTTCAATTTCATAAGTTATCAACGAAAGGAGTGCATTTTAAAACTGAATTCAGACCGATAGGTACTTGCACAGCCCTGGGAATAGCCTGAAGTTGTGTCAAGGCAGGTTTAGATTGGAGATTAGAAAGGTTTTAGACCCAGAGGGTGGTTGGGCACTGGAACAGGCTCCCTAGGGAAGTGGTCACAGCACCAGGCTGAGCAGGCGTTGTCAAGAAAACAATGCTCTCGGGCACATGGTGTGACTCTTGGGGACGGTGCTGTGCAGGGCCAGGAGTAGGACTCGATGATCCTTGTGGGTCCCTCCGGCCTCTGTGATTCTGGGAAAGGGCCGACTTCTCGGTACCTCAACACCGCCCGGGGCAGCGCTCTGCTCCGCGGGCACCGCAGAGCGGAACCCCCAAGGGCATCAGCCGCCCGTGGGGCACCGAACCCCCCCGCACGGTAGCATCTGGCCCCGGTGGTTCTCACACGCGGGTGATGCCCCGCCAGGGGACGGGGCGGGACGGCCCCCCCCGGGCAAAGCCGTCCCCCGGTTCCCGAGCCGCCTCGGTCCCCCTCTGGTCCCCGAGGCGCGGGCACATGCCCGAGCCCCTTCTCGACCACCCCACTCACCTCTCACGCCGGGAGCCATGGTCGCTCCAACCCCAGCGACTCCCACCCGCCCACCACTCCAAAATGGCGGCGCCGTTGAATTTGGCGCTCAGCGGCGCGGCCCCGCCCCCTGCCCGGGGTCAGCGCGGGCGCCGCCATTTCCCTCCGCGCCCTCCTTCCCCGCCATTGGTCGGGAGCGCCGGCGCCCCCGTCACGTGCCGGGGGCGTTCCGGAAAGGAGGGGCGGGGCGGGG